>OZ010588.1:69768902-69791402 GCA_963932145.1 Acanthosepion lycidas | reverse complement strand
AATACGTCAAAAACGACATTATTACGTCATTATTTTTGCACAAAACTAATAGTTTTTTCAATTATTAGACATTGCAATAACTTCGTATTTGTACGTGAGCCTACATGATAAAACTTAAAATTGTACAGTAAATAATCTTAGTGTTTTTCACCTTATACGTACAAAATATTTTCAGATGAAAAAATGATGTGCATAACAATATTTTATCTAAGAAAAAAACAAGATTCTGATGACG
This sequence comes from Acanthosepion lycidas, assembly GCA_963932145.1. Classification (NCBI taxonomy): domain Eukaryota; kingdom Metazoa; phylum Mollusca; class Cephalopoda; order Sepiida; family Sepiidae; genus Acanthosepion; species Acanthosepion lycidas. Next base: position 69,791,167 of record OZ010588.1, on the reverse strand, counting down.
ACATTGTGCTAACTCCTAAATTACTCAGAATAAAATCAATATACATCAACATAGTAATTTTCTTCCTTATTTTAATAAGTATACTAAGAAATTTGTCATCGGATGTGTACCTTGATAAGGTTTCATTAGTTGCTGGTTGTGTTCGCACGGTCCCAAATTTTCAGGTTACAGATGGATCGAATATTTTGCATGTAAAACCTTTCGAATTTCTTGATGTACCTGCCAATCAAAGTCCACGCATCAGTAGAGGTGCAATTCCTCTCTCATCCATCTTCTGAATTGAGTTGGATCTTTTCTAATTGATGTCTCTAGCTCTAAGTTGAAATGATGATATCTCTTCCTTTTGTGACCTCCTGATCCAGTTTTTTCTCTCGAATGGTTTCACTTTTTAAAACTTATTCACCGATCTCTTGATGGTTCTTGAATAGACTTTGAAGATGGAAGCCAGAGTCTGAATGTTGGTACCATTACTGAAGGCCTGTATGGTCTTTTTCCTTGAACCAGTGAGAAGACAGTGGGTCTGACACAAAACAATTTTAAACCGCTCACTTTGTAGCTGAATAACTCGAAGGGTATTTCAGTGATTTTTACAAAAAATGGTGTAAGGATCGATAAATGTATTATCTGAAAACTTGGTAAAAAGAAACCCAATTATTTTAATGTTTGTTTCTTTTTTTTTTAATATTAAACATTTTGTGGGATGTATAATTATGCTGTTACATGATTTGGATAATTGTGCTTCTATACTCTGTATATATATTCTTTAAGACTCTTTATATGTGCAGTCATTGTCCAGGATTCACTGCCAAATAGGAGGAATGATATTACACAACAGCTGAGTATTGCTATCTGTTGTAGAGTGGTTTTCACAGTGGAGGCTTGTATTTCACTAAGTCGGTCCTAAAAGGGTCCGACGTACAAAACGTTAGAAACTTGAAAATAATAGTTAATGACGCAGCAATCTAGTTGTGGGGGTTGATACTTTAATGTCCGACATCGACTGACACAACAAATCCACTCACTGAGGCCCCGGCGACTGCTACTACTACTACTACTTAGTATATATGGGAGAGTCTATTATCAATAGAATAGGTATGTTCCGGTATAAAACTAAAGTTTTCTTTATTGTTAATTATTTGTGTAGTTTTTTGTTTTTTTTAAAGAACTTATTTTACTTGCAGTATTATAACAGAGATCATAAAGTTCAGAAAATAATTATATCTTCGTTGACCTCGGAGATCAAATTTAAATTCATCACTCCTGCTGTTTTTTGTAATCCAAAAATATTTAATACTTCTTGGCAAACTAAATGTTTCAATGCATTTGACTTGAAGTGACATGCCGTGCCTTTGATTAATTCTGGTAACCTTGAAATGCCTCCGACGTTCACCGCGTCTAGTTTGTACCACAACTGGGAATCGTTTGAGTCTTCCTGCCACAAATGAGGTCAATGTGTTTCTCGTTTGCACGCGACGGGAAAACAGAGACATATATGTATATAAAAACTGTTTAGAAACGTCTACTATTACCATATATATATATATATATATATATATATATATATATATATATATATATATATATTCAGGTTTTAGACGGTAATAAATTCATATATAATTTAGATTTCTACATATATACACATATACATATCCATATTGGTCATATAACCACTCTAATGATGACTCAGCTTAGATCCGGGAACAGCATAATAAGAAAATCTAAATGATGGACGGTATTGTTTTTATTTTCTCCCGAAACTAAACCCACTATTCGAAGATTAGAACGGCTCAAGATTTGTGATAATTAACAATATAAATCCGAATACATATATATATATATATATATATATATATATATATATATATATAGATATAGATATATATATATATATATAGATATATAGATAGATAGATAGATAGATAGATATAGATATATATAAAGATATATATATATATATATATATATATATATATATATAGAGAGAGAGAGAGAGAAGGAGAGAGAGAGAGAGAATTTTAATACCGTCTAAATCCTGAACATATATATATAATTTAGTATTTGGGCAGTGATCCCTCTTTTATACAAATTTCGTTAAAAAAAAGACGACTAATTGCAGTTAATTTAGTTATTTAAATTTAGTATTTTAATGACCAATCATTTGAATACTGCTTTGGTGAATTATACTGGACGGATACTCATATACGTGCGTGTATGTGATTTTGTTTCTAGGAGAGAGAGAAAGATGGATAGAGGTAGAGTCAAATATAAACGCAAGCACAAGTGCTTAACTTTCACATTTATTCTTTGGCTTCTTTTTATGTGCAATGCCCTTTCACGACGTAGGCGATCATGGCTCTCCATCTCCCTCTATTCCATGCAGCTCTCAACAAGTTCCTTCCTTCTGCTTCATCCCCCAGACCACGTTCTGTCATCCACTTGCTTAAACCCGCCAGGTCTGTCATATGCTGCTTTTCCTTGTCTCCCTCTTTCACTCGATTTGACCCGTGAGTATCATATTCTCCACACTCTTCCTGATGTTAAGTACAAGCCTCCTCCTTGTTTACACCCTCTCTAAGACCACATCATTGCTCACACGCTCGGTCCATATTACATTTAGCATCCTTCTGCAGAAGCACATCTCCGTCGCCACGAGTTTCTTTTTCATCTTTGAGAAAATCATTCAACATTCGCTGTCGTAAAGAAGGACACATGAGACGTAAAAGCCCAGTATTCTTTTCTTTGTTACGAAAGAAATCCTCCTGTATCGCAATACTCTACCCAGCTTTTGGAGTGCGTCCTTGGCCATCTCAATACGTCTATGGATCACAGGGTCTTGATTCTAGTGTTCCCGATTTGCAAATCGCATTTCGGGCACATCGTTTTATTGATGACCATGCATTCTGTCTTCTTGTAGTTTCTGCTTAGTCCCTTCTTCTCCGTCGATAACTTCTGTAGGAGATTTTGGAATTTCTTTTCCGTATCTGCTATCAGTACTGTACACACACACACACACACACACACACACACACACACACACACATATATATATATATATATATATATATATATATATATATATATGGAGGAGGCATGGTGGCGTAATGGATAGTGGCTTGGATTGAGGAATTCGAATTCCAGTCGAATGCATTACATTCACTTATGCGCTAATATCCTTGGGAAAGATTTGAATCCTGTTTTTCTACCCCCAGCTATGGGTAAATAGTAGAATAGACTGGGTTCTATAGACTTGGATGGCAACTGGTCTAGGAGAAGGACAACTTTGAATTCAAAACCTACGGAGGGTCGTTTGTGGACCCTGTGGCACGTAGTGCACCAGGTCTCTGTATTCGCCCCTTGAAAAAGTGTGGATGGTCCTGCAAGAAACATTCACCACTATAATAAAATCTCAGATGCTGTTGTCGGGCTGTCAGTTTCTTAGGAGCCGATTTGCTTGACCCTCATACGTCAAATTCAACGGGAGAGTCGAGTGTATATATATATATATATATATATATATATATATTTCTGTCTGAGTGTATACATGCGTCCGAGAAAGAAGAAATATATTGGAGAAAGAAAGTCGTAGTAAGAGAAAATAAGACGGTGAGATATAAAGAAAATCCTCAAGCCACAGAAATTAAATAGGAAACCTAAAATTGTTTCTTATAAGAAAGCACTTTTTTTCTGGTGTGCTTGTCCAAGATCAATTAAAAGAAGAGTCTTCTACGATTTGATCGCCTCTATTGATCTTTGTCGGTTGTTTTATCGCTCAATATTGAGTTGTGTCTTTCGGCTTGCTTACCTATTCAACACACTGATTAAATGTTTCTCAACTCTTTCCCTTCAAGCTGATATTTAAATGACGTGAATGCCGACAATCTTCAAAGCTTCTTTGCTGGTTCGAGTGTCTCAGGGTCTGTTTGATGAAAATAACTTTCATTATTACTAATATAAAGATAGACGAATATTGAATAGTTTCAGTCTAAGAGTATAAAGGGATTGAGTTCAATTATAATAGATTGCTATTGAGACGTTTTGTTTGATACACACTCTCTATGACAAGTTATACATACACACACACACACACACACACACACACACATATATATATATATATATATATATATGTGTGTGTGTGTGTGTATGTGTGTGTGTGTGTGCATAATAACAGTCAAAAACTGACAAACCATATCGGCTGCATTTTCAATTTTATCAACTCGTGCCGTTGTCAAACGTGTTAGAAATACATCTTACTCTCTCACTCAATCACTCTCTCTCTCTCTCACTCTCACTATATCCTCTCACTATCCGACTGCCAACTACTATACGACTACCCTCACTGACTGTAACTCTGGGTAATAAACAGCAGCAGTCCTGGTACACTTGGTAGAGTCCACTATATATAGAAAAGGGGAGGACCCCATAACACGCACACACACACACACACACACACACACACACACACACACACACACACACACACATATATATATATATATATATATATATATATATATATATATATATATATATATATATTTCTTCTTCTGTTGGCCTTTTTTGTATTCTGTGGTGAGTATGTGAGTGTTTCTGGGAATCCGCTATCTTTTAGGGCTGTTTCATAGTCTTTCTTAGCTTTGTTAAATAGGGATTCATTGGAGGAATTGTCAGAGAGCCTGCGGTTAATCGATTTTGGTATCTGTTTGATTATAGAAGGTGGATGGTTGGAAGATGTGTGTATGTAGAGTGGTTTGTCATTAGGTTTTCTATATGGTTTATGTGTGCCTTCTCTTAGGTTGAAGGTAACATCTAGAAAATCTACTTCGTTTAGGTTAGTTTTTATATCTATGTCGAATCCGTTATTTTTAAAAATCTTTATTATTGCTTTTCTAGTTTTGTCTGTGTTTTGTTTGTTACAGTTTCTTAAGATTATGAGACCATCGTCCCTGTAGAGTCCTGTGTCATTTCTATCTATTATTTTGCTTAGTTCGTTTAGTAAGTAAATGCCTATGATTTCGCATGCTTCTGCACCGTCAAAGCTTCCCATTGTAGTGTCAAATATCCCATCTCTCTTTATCCATGCTTCTTCATTGTGGAATAATAGTGATTTACGGGAGTGCTTAATGATGTTGATTTCGCTTGGTTGTATTATTACTTGTTCCTGAGCTAAGTTGATGGCCTTATCTAGCATACGTTCTGTTATGGATGGGTAAAATTCTTTTATGTCTAATTGTAAGAATTGGCAGTTTTGTTTGTTATTTATGCTGTGGAACCAGTCAATAGTTGTTTTCGTATTTTTCCACTGGTTTACTCCTAATTTCTTCCTAAGTTCAGAATTAATTCTTTCTAGTATTGTTTTACTTATTTTACCTAGTTCACTTTTGGCTGGGTTTATGAGTCTACATGCAGGATTGGTTTTGAAATTTTCTTTATGGTCTTTTAGTGTGATAAAGGCTCCTGCCTTGCTAATACAACTTATTCGGTCATCCAGGTCTAATTTTTGGGCGATTGTTTTAGCTTCCTTATTGATATCGTGTTCTGTTGTTTGGGGTGCCTTTTTGTATGTTTTGGTTATGTTGTTCTTCAGTAATTTATTGTGTGTAGGAGGACTTAGTTTGTATAAATTTCTCGTTTTGTCAGCAGCGATAAATACACTTGCTGAATTGTTTATTTTAGTTATATCTGCTTTTATTTTTTTTGGAATGCATCTTGTTTTTTGTGGAATTTTATGTTTCTAACTAGGTCAGTTAAGTCTTTCTCGAAATTGTCTAATTCTTTTTGTTGTGGGGGGCATTTTTTTGTTTTAAAGCCGTATTTTTCCTTAAGTGTGTTGTTATTGTAAAGGTCCCGGTTTAAAAAGTGGACTTTCCATCTCATTCTTTTTAGGAAACTTTCTATTTTTTCAATTAATTTTAGTTTATATATAGGGGGGGATGGGATGGGTATGTTTTTTAGGGAGTAGTCGAGGTTAAATTTTTCCATGTCCATACTGGGTTATAAATGTAGCGAAAGTGCTCTACTGTTTACCAGGAGCTGAATATAAAGAAATATAGTCTTAAGGTGTGCTATATTTATGGAATAAAGTGCTCAATATCAGAGATAGAGCGTGTGTAAATATAAAAGTGAACATAGAAGTCAACACTTAGAGGCGACAGTCTGTTTCATGCTATATGCAATCGTCAAGCCACGTGTGCTGTTATTTTTCTCGGCTATTTATATATATACGGGTTAGTGGTGCATTGTGGGTATTCTATTATGGCGGTTATTTCACCGGAAGTCGTTTGTTTATCTATTTAGGTCAAATTATATTGCTTGTTTTTATTTTTGTTTCGTATTTTATTTATTTATTTATTTATTAACGTAGTAAAAATTTGTTTATATCACTTATTTAACAGTTTTGTTTTGGTTTGGGAATTAAATTAAAACTATTTGTTCAGTTTTGGGGTTGATTGTTGTAGTTCATTCTAAGTATTATTTTGGCGGGAACAGTTTTTAATTGATTATCTTTATTTGGGATTGGTTTGTTTATTTATTTACTTGGATGAATTTAGGTTAATTTATTTTACTTGTATATTTTCTCTTTTCGGTTTTCGATTTTTAAGTAACATAGTATTTTTTTATGTTTTATTTCTATTTTTTTTTGTTATTTTGTTATTTTTGCTTATTAGTATATTTATTTGTTTTTATTTTATTTTTTCCTTTTTTTAATTTTTTAGGTTACGTAGTAAAAATTTATTTTCATGTCTGCATTTTGAGATGAGTTCGGATCTTTTGTTTAATAATTTATTTTGGTCGGGAAAAGTAATGATAGCTATTTTTTCCTCCGAGCAAAGTTTGCAAGTTTTTGATTGGTTATTGTAGGCTGATGATTTTTTCCTTATCTTCCAAGATATTTTTGGTGTGATGTTCGTTTTGTTTTTAATTTCCCAGATATACTTAGAAAGCATTGTACTGTTTGCATATTTACTATTTGTGAAAGATGTTTTGTGTGTATAATTTCTTTGTTTCCAGGGTCCTTCAGTTACTCCTATGTATACTTTTTCTTCATTATCTGGTGATTTTATCGTGGCTTGGTATATTACGTTGTTTTGTAAACAATTTCCGTTTAAGGGACATTCGTTCTTTATTCTGCAGTTGCACGTGGGTTTAATTTGTTCGTGTGGTTTGTTGATAATTTTCCTATTGTGCTTTTTTATTATTTGTGCCATGCTCTCGGTGCAGCTGTAGCTGATTTTTACAGTGTTTTTGTTGAATATCTTGTGTAAGGTGCTTGATTCTGGGAAGTGTTTGTGTAAGAGTTTGAAGAATATTTTCCCTACGTTTGTTTTTACGTTCTTGCTGTACGGTGGGTTGAACCATATGATATTTCTTCTTCTGTTGGCCTTTTTTGTATTCTGTGGTGAGTATGTGAGTGTTTCTGGGAATCCGCTATCTTTTAGGGCTGTTTCATAGTCTTTCTTAGCTTTGTTAAATAGGGATTCATTGGAGGAATTGTCAGAGAGCCTGCGGTTAATCGATTTTGGTATCTGTTTGATTATAGAAGGTGGATGGTTGGAAGATGTGTGTATGTAGAGTGGTTTGTCATTAGGTTTTCTATATGGTTTATGTGTGCCTTCTCTTAGGTTGAAGGTAACATCTAGAAAATCTACTTCGTTTAGGTTAGTTTTTATATCTATGTCGAATCCGTTATTTTTAAAAATCTTTATTATTGCTTTTCTAGTTTTGTCTGTGTTTTGTTTGTTAAAGTTTCTTAAGATTATGAGACCATCGTCCCTGTAGAGTCCTGTGTCATTTCTATCTATTATTTTGCTCAGTTCGTTTAGTAAGTAAATGCCTATGATTTCGCATGCTTCTGCACCGTCAAAGCTTCCCATTGTAGTGTCAAATATCCCATCTCTCTTTATCCATGCTTCTTCATTGTGGAATAATAGTGATTTACGGGAGTGCTTAATGATGTTGATTTCGCTTGGTTGTATTATTACTTGTTCCTGAGCTAAGTTGATGGCCTTATCTAGCATACGTTCTGTTATGGATGGGTAAAATTCTTTTATGTCTAATTGTAAGAATTGGCAGTTTTGTTTGTTATTTATGCTGTGGAACCAGTCAATAGTTGTTTTCGTATTTTTCCACTGGTTTACTCCTAATTTCTTCCTAAGTTCAGAATTAATTCTTTCTAGTATTGTTTTACTTATTTTACCTAGTTCACTTTTGGCTGGGTTTATGAGTCTACATGCAGGATTGGTTTTGAAATTTTCTTTATGGTCTTTTAGTGTGATAAAGGCTCCTGCCTTGCTAATACAACTTATTCGGTCATCCAGGTCTAATTTTTGGGCGATTGTTTTAGCTTCCTTATTGATATCGTGTTCTGTTGTTTGGGGTGCCTTTTTGTATGTTTTGGTTATGTTGTTCTTCAGTAATTTATTGTGTGTAGGAGGACTTAGTTTGTATAAATTTCTCGTTTTGTCAGCAGCGATAAATACACTTGCTGAATTGTTTATTTTAGTTATATCTGCTTTTATTTTTTTTGGAATGCATCTTGTTTTTTGTGGAATTTTATGTTTCTAACTAGGTCAGTTAAGTCTTTCTCGAAATTGTCTAATTCTTTTTGTTGTGGGGGGCATTTTTTTGTTTTAAAGCCGTATTTTTCCTTAAGTGTGTTGTTATTGTAAAGGTCCCGGTTTAAAAAGTGGACTTTCCATCTCATTCTTTTTAGGAAACTTTCTATTTTTTCAATTAATTTTAGTTTATATATAGGGGGGGGGGATGGGAGAAAGTTTCCTAAAAAGAATGAGATGGAAAGTCCACTTTTTAAACCGGGACCTTTACAATAACAACACACTTAAGGAAAAATACGGCTTTAAAACAAAAAAATGCCCCCCACAACAAAAAGAATTAGACAATTTCGAGAAAGACTTAACTGACCTAGTTAGAAACATAAAATTCCACAAAAAACAAGATGCATTCCAAAAAAAAAATAAAAGCAGATATAACTAAAATAAACAATTCAGCAAGTGTATTTATCGCTGCTGACAAAACGAGAAATTTATACAAACTAAGTCCTCCTACACACAATAAATTACTGAAGAACAACATAACCAAAACATACAAAAAGGCACCCCAAACAACAGAACACGATATCAATAAGGAAGCTAAAACAATCGCCCAAAAATTAGACCTGGATGACCGAATAAGTTGTATTAGCAAGGCAGGAGCCTTTATCACACTAAAAGACCATAAAGAAAATTTCAAAACCAATCCTGCATGTAGACTCATAAACCCAGCCAAAAGTGAACTAGGTAAAATAAGTAAAACAATACTAGAAAGAATTAATTCTGAACTTAGGAAGAAATTAGGAGTAAACCAGTGGAAAAATACGAAAACAACTATTGACTGGTTCCACAGCATAAATAACAAACAAAACTGCCAATTCTTACAATTAGACATAAAAGAATTTTACCCATCCATAACAGAACGTATGCTAGAGAAGGCCATCAACTAGGCTCAGGAACAAGTAATAATACAACCAAGCGAAATCAACATCATTAAGCACTCCCGTAAATCACTATTATTCCACAATGAAGAAGCATGGATAAAGAGAGATGGGATATTTGACACTACAATGGGAAGCTTTGACGGTGCAGAAGCATGCGAAATCATAGGCATTTACTTACTAAACGAACTGAGCAAAATAATAGATAGAAATGACACAGGACTCTACAGGGACGATGGTCTCATAATCTTAAGAAACTTTAACAAACAAAACACAGACAAAACTAGAAAAGCAATAATAAAGATTTTTAAAAATAACGGATTCGACATAGATATAAAAACTAACCTAAACGAAGTAGATTTTCTAGATGTTACCTTCAACCTAAGAGAAGGCACACATAAACCATATAGAAAACCTAATGACAAACCACTCTACATACACACATCTTCCAACCATCCACCTTCTATAATCAAACAGATACCAAAATCGATTAACCGCAGGCTCTCTGACAATTCCTCCAATGAATCCCTATTTAACAAAGCTAAGAAAGACTATGAAACAGCCCTAAAAGATAGCGGATTCCCAGAAACACTCACATACTCACCACAGAATACAAAAAAGGCCAACAGAAGAAGAAATATCATATGGTTCAACCCACCGTACAGCAAGAACGTAAAAACAAACGTAGGGAAAATATTCTTCAAACTCTTACACAAACACTTCCCAGAATCAAGCACCTTACACAAGATATTCAACAAAAACACTGTAAAAATCTGCTACAGCTGCACCGAGAGCATGGCACAAATAATAAAAAAGCACAATAGGAAAATTATCAACAAACCACACGAACAAATTAAACCCACGTGCAACTGCAGAATAAAGAACGAATGTCCCTTAAACGGAAATTGTTTACAAAACAACGTAATATACCAAGCCACGATAAAATCACCAGATAATGAAGAAAAAGTATACATAGGAGTAACTGAAGGACCCTGGAAACAAAGAAATTATACACACAAAACATCTTTCACAAATAGTAAATATGCAAACAGTACAATGCTTTCTAAGTATATCTGGGAAATTAAAAACAAAACGAACATCACACCAAAAATATCTTGGAAGATAAGGAAAAAATCATCAGCCTACAATAACCAATCAAAAACTTGCAAACTTTGCTCGGAGGAAAAAATAGCTATCATTACGTTTCCCGACCAAAATAAATTATTAAACAAAAGATCCGAACTCATCTCAAAATGCAGACATGAAAATAAATTTTTACTACGTAACCTAAAAAATTAAAAAAAGGAAAAAATAAAATAAAAACAAATAAATATACTAATAAGCAAAAATAACAAAATAACAAAAAAAAATAGAAATAAAACATAAAAAAATACTATGTTACTTAAAAATCGAAAACCGAAAAGAGAAAATATACAAGTAAAATAAATTAACCTAAATTCATCCAAGTAAATAAATAAACAAACCAATCCCAAATAAAGATAATCAATTAAAAACTGTTCCCGCCAAAATAATACTTAGAATGAACTACAACAATCAACCCCAAAACTGAACAAATAGTTTTAATTTAATTCCCAAACCAAAACAAAACTGTTAAATAAGTGATATAAACAAATTTTTACTACGTTAATAAATAAATAAATAAATAAAATACGAAACAAAAATAAAAACAAGCAATATAATTTGACCTAAATAGATAAACAAACGACTTCCGGTGAAATAACCGCCATAATAGAATACCCACAATGCACCACTAACCCGTATATATATAAATAGCCGAGAAAAATAACAGCACACGTGGCTTGACGATTGCATATAGCATGAAACAGACTGTCGCCTCTAAGTGTTGACTTCTATGTTCACTTTTATATTTACACACGCTCTATCTCTGATATTGAGCACTTTATTCCATAAATATAGCACACCTTAAGACTATATTTCTTATATATATATATATATATATATATATATATATATATATGTGTGTGTGTGTGTGTGTGTGTGTGTGTGTCTGGAGACAATTTATCTAGACTCATGATACGTAATGTCATAATACCCCCAAAACTGAATGCCTTGAGAAGGTCTAAATCCGTCGCATAGGATTATTTTCAATTTCTTGTGTAATTTCACACCAGAATATTATATATATATATATATATATATATATATATATATATATATATATATATATATATATATATGAACTATTTTAAACACTTTTTGGAGCCTTTTATTATTTGTTTTTAATTGTCAATTTGTTTACAATTAAATCGTGTTCGAGTATACCCTTCTCATTCGATATTTTTGCAATTGAGTCTACATTATTTTGTTCTATTTGCCAACGTCAAATTTTTGATAAAAAGCTGGACGAAAGTTTTTCCTAAAGGGATAATGTAGTCTTCTTTATTTAAATCTATTTTGCTGTCCATTTAATTCTTTACATATATACATATACACACGCACACAGACACACACATATATATATATATATATATATATATATATATATATATATTTAGAATAACAGTATGACATATTGTAAACATTTTTTGTGACGCGTTTCATTCGTTAGAAGTTTATCGGAATGGGCTTTGCTGATGCTGCCACGTCTACACATGCGCACGAAACGAGATACGCTGGTAGTTTCAAAATTTTTGAAAGAATATCCTTGAAAGAATATATTTTTTGAAATAATTTTTTTTTTCAATCTAGGCAAATTCATCTGTATTTGTTTCCTTTTCCCTCCATCACCTTTGTCACTGATTATCCACCATTTTGATAGAGGAAAATCTAACAAGAATAGTCATATATTTTAAGAGTTTGGACGCAAATTTACAGTCACTGAACTAGCGATCAAAGTACTTTCCAAACATTTTCTGATCAGTCATTATTTTCCACTTTTAACCCAAATAGCATTCACTATGTTAAAATTGTGGTTGTTTTGTGTTCATATATATATATATATATATATATATATATATATATATATATATAAAAGTGAACATAGAAGTCAATACTTAGAGGCGACAGTCTGTTTCATGCTATATGCAATCGTCAGGCCACGTGTGCTGTTATTTTTCTCGGCTATTTATATATATACGGGTTAGTGGTGCATTGTGGGTATTCTGTTATGGCGGTTATTTCACCGGAAGTCGTTTTTTTATCTATTTAGGTCAATTTATTTATATTTACACACGCTCTATCTCTGATATTGAGCACTTTATTCCATAAATATAGCACACCTTAAGACTATATTTCTTTATATATATATATATATATATATATATATATATATATATATATATAAGCACAAAAGCACCGCAATTTTAACAGAGTTAATGCTATTTTTGTTAAAAGAGGAAAATAATAACTGCTCAGAAATTACTTGCTCAAAAATTACTTGCTTCAAATGTATCTACGTTGTCATGAAGTCCAGAGCAGCATTCGATCTTAACGTTTATTCCAATAATTTCAATAAAAAAACAAAATAAATAGAAAAAACATATGTATTTTTTCCCGGTTTCTTCTTTAAATAACTTTATAATTTTAAACATAATATAGATTAAATTTAAAATTTAAAATTGGGAATTTTTAATTTTAAATTTTATAGTATAATTTCATATTTATTAGGCAGAATGAATTCTACTTTAGTCTAACCCCAAAATTTAGCATTAAATAATTATTATAACCTTAAAGTCTGTTGTCATGTTTTTTAGTTTTCATATACTTGTTATTTGTTTCGTCATTGCAGCTAATGTAACAGCTTTTCCCTTTGCAAGGTATGTTTGATTGATTGTAACCTTTTAAAACCCTTTATTCTACATACAACACTATCACTTGATAAGACACCAGAAGTGTTGAAACAAAATGGCTATTTTTGTAGTGATTTTATAACCTGTTTATGTTATAATTTTCGAATAAATAATTATATTTGCTCTATACTCTATTGAGCACTCTCTTAAGAATAGCATTTTTTAGTTATTGGAATTGATTCCGTATACAACAATCCTATACTTCTATCTATCTATCTATCTATACGCACACAGACACACGCATATATATATATATATATATATATATATATATATATATATATATATATATATATAAGTAGATTCTTTCTATTTCCCTCTTACTATACATACACACAGATAAATCCCAATGTATAAAGACAAAAAAATATATATCTTAGCCATGTTTCGTCCTATTATGAACTCTATCAAGATAAATGTAATCATTTTATTTTTCAAAAATTTTTATAAACATATGTAATCTTCTTAGTTTTTCAATTTTTTTAAATCTAAGAGACGCTCATAAATATTTATCAGATTTACAGAAAATTTTCGGTAAATTATGTATGATTACTAAGGTCCTTAATTTACTCTATTTATATATTAATCGCAATTTCTGTTTGTCTGAAACAAGTTCCCAGTAAATGAATATTGATGAAACTTTGAATACGTGTTAAAGTAATAAGTTGTTTGTTAGAAAGTTAATTTTTTTTTATAAAATTTTTTAATGGGACCACTAGGGTCCCTAAATCTTAGCTCACCGGGTCATACGCGAAACATTCTTTACTGTGTTAAAAAAGTGAGGTAATTGGTTTCGCAAACACTTTACACATTAAGATACACCTGTTACGAAATTCTAACTCTTATGAGGCTTAAAATTCCAAACAGATATGACTCATTGTTCGATTTTTAAAAAAATAGTGGGCAATATCTGAGCTAATCGCATGTTATTTTCTAAATGAAATTTTTATTATCACATTAATTCAGCATAATATTTTATTGAATACGATCTCCGTGGTGTGTTTACATGGCAAAAATATTAATTTCGTTTACATTGCAAAAATCTAATTCGTTTCAAATTTCGCCATGCGCTTCAATAAATTCGCCTGGTTCGAATTTGTTAAATACAACGAAATTGGCTTGATACATTGAGTAATTTAAATGTAAAATAACCTTAAAATTGAGATTTACCTAAGGTCATATTTCAACCTATCCTTAAAAAGGCATATTGTGGTTGTTGTCTGTGGTAAATGTTTATTAAAAGGAAAGACTAAAATATGTTTTGGTCATTTTATTAATTTTTTTCATGTTTTCTAACATGTTAGAAATTTTGGTTAAAAATCTTTTTTTTTTTACATCAGCATTCTACGTTATATTTACCACCAGTGCCATTTTTTAGATGAAAGACACAAGGATTTGGAAATTCTTGCAAAAATCTAATAATAGTCAAATTGTTATGGAGTGGTTTCACAGAGGAGGCTTGTATGTGTACTAAGTCGGTCCTAAAATAGTTTCGACGTACAAAACGTTAGGAACTTGTTATAATAGGTAATGACGCAGAGAAAATCTAGTTATGGTCGCTGATACTTTATCCGACTAACGGTCGTCCGGCATCGACTGGCCGACGATATTCAGTCAACCCCCTCACGAGGGCGTTATGTGGCACAAGGCCTTTTTAACGTGGGATCTCTGAGGCAGTGGACTCGGCCAAAAATATGCCCATTGAACCCGTATAAACCGGTTCAGGGTCGGTTTTATCTCAACGAAAGAATATCCGCCCTTCGGCGTAGACTCCTTCGAGTTCCTCCCCGCCCGAAGGCAGAGAGTTCGACCGACATCGACTGACGGACCTACTGAGCGACCCCTACTACTCCTACTTATTATAGGCGGGATAGTCGATTAACTATAGAATAGGTGTGTTCCTCTATAACACAAATTTAATAAAACTTTCACAAATTATTCACAAATTAATGAAATTATTTCAGACATTTTTTTTTTAGAAAATCATGGTAAAATATTTTTTATATCTGTTACTTCCACCTCTTTACTTAAATTTTGTGAAATTCGATGCCATGTGTTTTATTGATTATATTAGTTAAAAGGAGAAAACTTTGAAGAATATAAAATCATAGATTTTGTCTAAAATCAAATCAAGCGGTTACCAAAAATTAGTTCTTAATTGTAACATACAAAACCCAATAAAACTAAGATATTATTTGATTAGAAAAGCCTTTAATTGCTTTTATGAATAATATATATTAAGAAAAATATTGTCTGAAGATGAAATATTTTTTCGATGAAAAATGAATTTTTATAAGAATTGTTTTCTTTTTTTCAGTTTTAAATACAAAAAGTGATAAATTTGGTAAATATTATAAAATTTAAGTTACAATCTGTCTCCTTTATTACGTATATCTATCTTTACAGATCATAAATTTGAAAAATTATTACAATTGTATTTTTAAAAAAAGAATTTACACTGTTTTTCAGTTTGCATAAAAACATTTTTTCCAAATATATGGATGATCGTAAGTGACCTTATTTATGAAATTGTATGTATTATTTTAAATTATTAATGTTTATATTATATCAGTTGTGATTTTTTTCTATAACTCTGACATAGAAATAAATAATAAATAAAAATAATATAAAATTTATAAGATATTTACGTAAAGTTACGTACCATTCTTATGAAATTTTCTCTCACTCCCAGTTATGGAATTTTGTAAATTTTATTTTTCAATTAATCATCTTCAAACGTAAGGCTTTGAAGGAAAAGTTCCTTTAAAAAAAAATCAATAAAATATAATATTGCTGGTAGTAATTGTAATTTTAAAATACCGTGTAGTTAAATTAGTTCACTTAATATTCAAAAAAATTATGCCACTTCTGTTCTTCCGTCCGATAACTTCCCCTGACCTAAACCGTCAATACATCGATTTAACTGTCAGTTAACACATCGAAAACAAAGCACCGCCGTTGAGACATGTCTTTTAATGGCATTTCGCTGACGAAAAAAAAACAAAAAAAAAAAACAAGATTTTTAATCAAAATTTTGAATGTTCTAAAAAAGATGAAAAATAAATAAAATATAAAAAAAAAATACTTTCCCTTTTTCTCTTAATAATAACTTAAACATTTAAACAAAAATTTCGGGCCTTTTTACATCATGGTATGGTCTTGTTCGGCGAATGAGTGGAGATTTATAAATTAGATGATATCAATTCGAATCACAGCGAAAAGCGAAGCTGAAATCAAATTTTGATAAAAAAATGTTTTTTTTTTAATTCCATTCGACATAGAAATCTGTATATATAATCTATCAGTTAGGCAGATATATTTCCTCTGACGTGTCATCCAACAGGGGTGTATCTAGCTGTTCATTTTGAAAATTGCCAGCGTGCATATATCGCAGAAGACACCAGAAACCAATCTGGTAACTTTCTTCAAATTATGCCAAAGTGACCTGCTTGCCCAAACACTGCTGTATTTTGAGATTCAAGTCTACTACGCCTGGGCACACAATGGATAGAGCAGGATCGCAAGTTGAGGGCAGGGAAGAAAATGATGTCTACAGAAGCGAGACCAAAATGCGAGTGTACATGCGCACCCCAATCGACAGGAGTGATTCTTTCTGCGTCTGCTGCTCTAAAATGTGAGATGTCCTACATCATTCACAGACCTGCAAAGATATAATGGAGAAGTCTGTACGATCTACAGTGAACCCTGCCCCAGACATGGACTACTGGGGAACGATGCCTACTGGGACCAGACCCTTGGGGAGGCATCAGTCAGCAGAACATCAAGCCAATTACGCCAGATATTTTCAATCAGGTTGACGACATGTGGCTTGGGTGAGCCTAGCAAACTCTGGGCGGCCCACAGAATCACCATCGCAGAAGACACCCCACGAAGTATTCAAAGGAAAGCCTCAGCGGAAATTGTCACGTTCAATGATACCACCTACGATGAGGCATTACTTAACCTGGAAACGCAAGTTCAAGCTATAGGACGCCAGGGAGTTGCCACATCTAGTCGTCCTCGACCTGAACTCGCAACTGAGTACGTGCGGGCGATCAGCTATGACACCGACTGAATGTCGGTGTTTATATATGATAACGAACACTGGGTGTTTATCATACGGTTATTTCAAGGTTAAAGATGAAATCTATTCTTCCTCAATGTCCCAGGTGGAACTAGCAAATTGTAAATTTATTTTAACACTAGCCCCCGCTCTAAGGTCTATGTGAACACGCAAAATCCCTTTTCAGGGATACTTACTTTGAATTGTCATTTTCAGATATCCGATTTGTCTGTTAGTACGTAAGTCGCTTTACGATTTTTGTCAACATAACTTATTTGTATTTCCTTTCAAATATCCTAGGGTCGGCGGCTGGATACTTTCTTTGAACGCACAAAGGCCTTTTCAGTGCTACTTACTTTGAACTGTCATTTTCACAATCTTTGGGGCGCGTTCCTTACACTAAACAAGGCCAAACATCGATATAAACATATATCCGCACATCCTTTGTTTTTTTTTTAAATTTATTAAGTTTAACGTTTACGGTAAATGCTGGTAAACATACAATCGAAGTTAAAATCCCAAAATACTTATTGCTATAATTTGTGGTGCCACTGATCCTGTATCAGAAACGTGAGGAAATAGCAGCAACGACATAATGAATCTGTAGCCTTCTTTCAGGAAGCAATCTGAAACAGTTGTATAGCCTCGCGTCCATTACCATTCAAGCGGCTGTATGTAAAAAGTATATCTTTTTTTGTTTTAATCTGAATCACCGAACCAAAGAAGTAATGTCACTTAACACAATGGTGTGGAAGAATTAGGAGAGACATGTTAATGCGGAGCAGAAAGAGAAAGTAGTAATCAGGTAGACAATAGATTGCCATTGACATTGCATTTACATTTTTGCAGATTAAAGTTGGCTAGAAAGCAAGGAGCCGGAAGGGACTTCAACAAGCAAGAAGTGCAGGAGAAGAAACTGCTATCAAAGAATTTACGGTTACATCATGCCAACTCAACTGTAAATAGGTGAGATCTCGACCCCAGTCTAGTGTTGCACTTAAATTCAAAACCTCTATCCATAGCGAAGAGCAATATTTATTCTGTTATCTACAGAAATATGGCACAAGGCCGAAAAGGGGATTGGGGAAAGGACGGTCTTCTTCTGTCTTAACTATAACTTAGCTAGCCGCAAACACTGACCCAAACGTACAAAACAATATTCCTTACACCAAAACAACGCATTTATACGGACCTTTCTTACTACAAACACCATAATACCTCTTTGTCTCTATGAAAATACTAACTAGTCCCCATATTTATAATTCGTTGTCTGTTGGGGTGGGGAGAATAAAATAACAATTAACCCCAAATGAATATTTACAATATGAATACAAAAAGCTATTTACAAGAAAATAAAGAAAATAAGATTAGTAATAACCCCCCCCCCCACAATCATTAAATGTGGCAGAAACATCACTTCACTGGCCGAAATCAATGCGGGACTATAATAGTCCCGCATTCATTTCGGCCATAGCGAAGAGCGCATTCGAACAATTACCATGAAAGTATTTATAGCAAAGACAGAGGGGTAATCGTGCAGTGATGGGAAAGTGACTGAAGCTGATCCGTCAGATCAGGATCAATGATATTGCAGATTCGTCTTCCGATGTTATCAAGGAGCTTAAAGTAAATAGCATGGGCACCAGGTCATTTGTGGCAGCAATATTCTAACCCTGGACAAATGGTAGATTTATGCATATGTAATATAGATTCTGCAGAGAAAATTTGTCTCACCCGACGTAGTGATCAGCTGACATACAAATCGGTTCTATATAGCCTTTCCTTTTCATATCAGCAGAGTACATAAGCCCGGGAAGGCGCAATTAGTCAATTTCTTGGAGGATAGCATCAACTGATGGAAGGCAGCAAGGGATCTCTCAGATGATTAATGCAGCGAAGTTTAGATTTGAAAGCTTTAAAATTAACACGCTATGATTTGACCCAGTTAACTACAGACTTGAGCTCGTTTTGTACATAGGTTGCCATTTTGACGCTGTCAGACTCAATGGCTTTACCATTGACGCAGGAGTTAATTGTCGTGTGGTCGGCATAGATACCAAGTTAAGAGCTGATGTCATCAAGAAGGTAATTAATGAAAATTAAAATAGCGTAGTACCTAGGTTATAGCCCTGGAGGACACCTGCATTAGAAGGAAAGGATCTAGACGAATAGCCGTTCAGGATAACTCTCATTTCCCGATATGATAGGAAAAAGTGTCCCTAGACACCGTAACTTTTCAGATTGTGGAGAAGACATGAATACCAGGCCAAAGGCTTTAGAGATCCCCAAAGCAACAGTCAAGGCTTCACCGTTTGTATTTAGAGCATGACAAACTCTTTCTTCAAATATCGTCAGTACATCAGTAGTTGACCCGGAGAAACTAAAGCCATATTGCTCGTCTGAGAAAAGGCCCTTTAATGAAAGATGATGAACCAATTCGGCATTGATTAGAACTTCTAGGAGTTTACCAAAACGAAGTTGGATGCTAATAGGCTGATAGTTGGAAGGGATTGGACGGGTCACCATAATTCTTAAAAGCAGGAAAATCTGGTGATGACATCCAACAGCCAGGAAAATAGAAGGCTGTGAGTCATTTATTATATATTTGGTGACCAGGATGAGTAATGGATTTCGACTCAGAGTGAGGAATCGGGGAGCTGGCTTCGAATTCCAGTCGCATGCATTACATTCAATTACGTGATTATAAGCTTGGGAAAAGTATGATTCCTATCACCCAAAGCTATGGGTAAATAGCAGTACAGACTGGGTTCTATAGCCTTGGGTGGTAAACGGTCTAGGAGGCTGTAATTCTGAATTCAAAACTTATGTAAACCTAGCGTAGTACATAGTATTCAGTTAAAGAAAGGATCGTTCTCATTGGCTCGATGATCCCGACTACGATCGAATGGTGGGGATTATACATTTATTATCTACCTGCTCACGATATGAATATTCCGCCATTGTTAAACGGAACACTTCTCGGTTAACTCACTACTACACACATTAAAAGTTGAAGATAGGGTAGACACAAATGTATAATAATGACAAATGTAATGTAGTTTACATGGCAACACAACGCCATCTACCGTAAACTTACATTAACCCTTTGATCGCTGATAATCGTTTTACCGGTGATAGAGGAAAAAAGGACGTAATGTCTAACCACCGGTTGAACGGTGGGTAAACACTTGTAACTATTTTTATATGTATGGTGAGTTATTAAATACCAATTAATTGCAGGAGCTCAGACAGAATGGCTAAAATTGTTCAGGAAAGCATGACTCAAAGAGTTAAAATAACTCAAGACAAAGGATTTGTTGATATATGGATTTTTGTACTTGTTTTGGGGTGAGCAACCTGCCCCCAAAGGTTGCAAACGTATTTTTGATATATGACGAATAAGAGAGAAACAGACAGTGTGAACATATATGGATATTCATATATATTTTATCATATTACTTTTGTTTTGTGTATTTTGTCTTCTGCGTGTCTGTCTTTATGTTTTTTAAATGTGATTATATTTAAATTTTTTGGCATTGGTCACATTTTTAAAATTCAAAATTATAATCTTTCCTTTCAAAATTGGTCTTTTTCCTTTTTCTGGAAAGGTAATTATCGCTATTTCATCATCCAAGCAGGGGCTACGAAGTTTATAGTTGTTTTAATCAGTTTGTACCAGATGCATTTTAGCAGCAAGGATTCAATGAAATAAGATTTGTTAATATCTGCTTATATTTCTAAGATGAGGTATTGAAATTATTTAAATTGTTGTCTTAATCTTTATGCCATATTGACGCCGTTTTGACCGTTGTACGGTTTCGCTTTCTTTAGGTGATTGGAATTTCAAAATGAGCCCTCTCTGTTGCGCACTGGAGTAGATTGTTCTATATCAACTTGCCATGCAGCTTCCGGATGTCTCAGTCCCTGTAATTCAAGACTCCAACTTATTCTCCAACACTGCAGTAGCCAGGAATTGAACTCACAACTTTTTGAACCAAGGCACTGGATTCAACTAACGTCTTTCTCCACTGGAAAAAAAGATGCCCAAGTACAAAAGCCAAAATGTCGTTGATATGGTAATAAAGATGAGGGCAACAGTCCGAACAATGTAAATAAGTTTTGTTGAATTTAAACAATAAGAATTGTCTGTTTAATCTGTCATTGCATTTTTATAATTAGTAGAAAGATGAGGTATATTGCAATAAAAATAGTGAAAAATGTGAAAATTTAATGTTTTTTCTATTTTCTATTTTACTGATTTAGTCATTATCAACTAATGCCAGTATGGAAAACAGGATACATTTATTTGAATTTAGCAACAACTCTCACTCTCTCTCTCTCTCTCTCTCTCTCTCTCTCTCTCTCTATATATATATATATATATATATATATATATATATATATATATATATATATATATATATATATATATATATATATGTTAAGAAATGGACAAAGTCCGACAATTTATTTATTAAAGACATTTTTTATGTTTAACGTTCTTTTTATAGATACAAGTATTTAAGTAAATGCTCGGTTTATAATAAACAGTATTAAATAACATTTACCGGCCTGAATGTCCGGCTAAATGGCGGTTCCGTATAGGATGCAGGTTCGAATCCTGTCAAAGGACGAATATTTTCTATAAAAATTTCTCGGACATTCAGGCCGGTAAATGTTATTTAATACTGTTTATTATAAACAGAGCATTTACTTAAATACTTGTATCTATAAAAAGAACGCTAAACATAAAAAAATATCTTTAATAAATAAATTGTCGGACTTTGTCCATTTCTTAATGTATGGCGTCATTCGTTTACATTTGATACGCCATGAGCAGTTATGAATGTACGATATTCATGGAAGATTGAAGTTTATAAGC
>OZ010588.1:69743902-69763902 GCA_963932145.1 Acanthosepion lycidas | reverse complement strand
CATGTATTGGAATTGAAAAAGCCAAGAGCATTTTCTATTGCTAATAAAATTTAAAACGTCCTTAATAAAATTAATTTATGTAAATGTGTATGTACTAATATGGAAAAGAATGAAGACTTTCGTTATCATATGCATTATTTGAAATACACATTTTGAGTTGGCCAATCGTGGCATGTGAGGTAATGACATTTGACATATGCTGAAAAAGGGTGCATTTGGTAAAAATGGATTTCTGTGAACCATAGCCATGGAAATAGCAATATCCTAAAGATAGGCTTGTGAAATTGCATCTAGTGAATGGAGGCTGCAACGAGAAAATGAAGTCATCCGTACAAGTCCGCGTAAACGAAGTTGAATCTTTTCAAGTCTGGAAAGTGATAATTGGGCAATTCCAGCCCAGATATCGCATCAATGCGTAGAAATTTTAAATGAGACAAAATTAAATACAAACTAACATTTTTTTTTTTTAATGTTGTTTGTGAATACATCTTGAAGAAATCATATAATTGCTTTCTTTGTGACATATGATCACGGTTATCCGCACGGAAATGGAATAGGCTTGCCGGGTTCAAATTCTGCTCTGGTCTGTAGCGTTCCTTTCGCATTAATACTCTTGAAAAAAGTATGAATTTATTTATTCTACACTGTCTAACTGTGATTAAAAAAATTGGGTAGACTGGACTCTAGACTTTGGTGCGAACGAGTCTAGGAGAAAAATTCTGAAACAACTACTCAAATTGTGATAATCACATGCCGATTATCATGTCTGTAATGCCGACAAAACTTCTCACCATTCTATTTCTCTCGCGCTTGGCGACATTTATTGAAAAGAACTGCCTTCTTTAAATAACCAAGTGGCAAAAATAAACATTTTCTATTCTTTATATATGGTTTCACAATCGTGTTCTTGTAAATTTTTAAGTGTTTTTTTTTATTATTTGTT
Organism: Acanthosepion lycidas; assembly: GCA_963932145.1. Classification (NCBI taxonomy): domain Eukaryota; kingdom Metazoa; phylum Mollusca; class Cephalopoda; order Sepiida; family Sepiidae; genus Acanthosepion; species Acanthosepion lycidas. The sequence goes on along the minus strand of OZ010588.1, from coordinate 69,762,959 downwards.
AACGAAGTGTTGTTTTATTCGTTAAGTTGCTGACCCTTCTAGCAACTATTAGGTTGGTGCAAAAATAATAACGTAATAATGTCGTTTTTTGACGTTAAAAATACGTCAAAAAGCGACATTACTCCGTCATTATTTTGCACCAACCTAATAGTATCGACTATCCTGGCCCTCAGAAGTTCCGGCAAATTTTTGTCATCTCCGTTCTGTGAATCATTCAAAAATAGCGCGGGCTCAGAAGGAATTTCCAGAGCAACTTGCCGGAAACGCATGCCGTAGCCACAGATCAAAGACGGTATCTAGTGCCCTGACTAGATTAGGACCACGTCTGTACAATTTTATACATGTATAAATATTGGTCTGTGTGAAAGCCCACGGAGGATATGGTGTATATTAACAATTACATTGGAGAATAAAAAGTATTTTCCAGATTTAAGCCTGAATAGATAACCCATAGCTAGGGTGGAGTAGATGGAGTCATACCGTTCCCAAAGGCATGTGTTTAAATGCCTTTACTGAATTCAGCTGGAAACCGAACTCGTTTCAGCAATCTCTTATTCTGAGCCGGTATTTATCCAAGAATTATATTCAGAATATTGTAAAACACTGAAGATTATCATCTGAGGATGAGCCTCGTAAACGATATAAAAGCAGTCGTCAACCACTAGATATGACCATTTCTATATATATATATATATATATATATATATATATATATATATATATATAAATATATATATAAAAACAACTTATTTCTTGTTGAGTTTCAGCCTCTAGCAGTCGTAGTTAATCAACATGACAGAGTGACAATCAAAAGCGAGCTTTATGGCCGTCTACGACCACAGCAAGTTTGCTTCGTTAGAGGAGTTCAGGAAAGCTGAACGCGGTGGACGGGGAGAGAAGGCCGTGAGAAGTTTTTTTCTAAATGACTTAAATAAACGTAGCTTAGCAAACGGGAAGTAATTCAATCATTCACCATCGGTCCGGATGACTGAGAATTGGGAGAAGAATTTGATAAGTGCCGGGGTGGGGTAATTAAGCCAGTGGGGGAGATGACCAAAGATGTGTGTATATGCGGTCCGTTGTAATTATATAAGTAAATACATAGAAATGTCGACTGAAGTACATGCATATGAATGGTTGGTAGACTTTTGGCAGTATATATGAATATCAGTGAATTTAGAGTAAGCCTTTGTATTCACACACATACACACACACACACACACACACACATATATATATATATATATATATATGCATGATAAAATTATAGTATTAGTATATGGTATATCTATGGGCAAAAGTGCTCGGCATAAGGGATAGAGCGTATGTAAAGATAAAAAAAAATGAAGTGACTTTTTTTCATGTTTGAACGCAACCTTCAGGCCATCTTAAGTGGAATGGCTTGAATATTGCGTTTAAGCTTGAAGCAGACTATCGCTGCTTGGTGTTGACCTTAGACTCCATCTGTTCGCCTTAAGATCCTTGACAAGATCCAGAGATGGATATGTAATGTGACGGCCATGACCTGGCATCTTGCCTACAGTCGCTCTCTCATAGACGTGCCGTCACTTCCCTCTGACTTTTTTTTACAAATACTTTCACGGTAACTGCTCCGAAGAGCTACTTTCGTTAGTTCCCAGACTGCATGAATTTAAGCGTGCTACTAGGCTAGCATCACGGACCGACCCTTTCATTGTGGAAACGGTTAAATGTAGCCGTCTCTTCGATTAGAAAAGCTTTATGTCTCACACCTCCCGTCTGTGGAATTCCCTTCCTATTGCTTATTTCCCTGATAGCTATAATCTCCAACTACTCAAATATAATGTCAATCGATATCTCCAGTTGCCTTGATCTATTCCCTGTCCTTCTCTTCATCCTCTCCTCCATCACAATACTTTATTCTCGCTCCGACTCTGTAACCCCTTGCGTACTAGTGGCATCCCGCTTTGCTTGGGGTGAGATGCTTATATATATATATATATATATATATATATATATATATATATATATATATATATATATATATATGTGGGGGGGATTATATAACAAAGAGGGAAAATTTTTACTTGAGACGCGTTTCGCCCATGAGGACTTCATCGGACTAAATTGTGTTATGTTGTTAGGACTACATATTCGAACGACTGGGGGCTTTTGGGAATATTTAAAATTTTGTTTTTATCTAGTCGATTCTATTTAGATTCTTTTTTCCTTTCCATCAATTTTTGTATTCCACACGGTGATATTAGTAGATCTTCCAGGCATAGTACAATGTTGTAAGAGCCAAGTCGCAAATTTACTGTAGATGATCTTGCGATTAAGGCACTCTCTAGACATTTACGTCGTAGGGAATTATTTCTCATTTGATCAGAGTAGCATTTTTTTTTTGTCAAAATTATGGTCTATCTCGTTACGGTGGGCAACCAATGCAGTTTGACGTATTCTTCTGTAAAATGTTTTTTTTGTGTTCATATAATCTTTTATTTAGATTCCTTGGGGTTTCCCCTATGTAATTTTTGTGCCAGTTATTCCATGCGATAGAGTAAATTCCTCCTTCCGGTTTTAGCTTTTTTTTTTTTTGGTCAAGTATTGACTATGTCTTTTATTATTCACCTTCCCTGAAGTGTTTTAACTGAGAACGGAATTTGACACAGAAATACAAAGTCGTATTGTGACATCCAAGTTAGCATTCCCAAAGCTAAGCAGAGTGCTAACAAATAGATTAATGTGTCTAGAAACAAAGAAAAAAATATTAAACTTCTAAGGGATATCTGTCATCCTGTATGGCAATAACTGCTGGACGATCAGTATGAAGAGGAAACTTGAAGCAAAAGAAATGTGGCTCTACAGATCGATGCTGAGGATACAGTGGATCGAACAAATGAGAAACGACGAAGTTTTGGAGTAAATGGAAATAAAAAGGAAACACCAGGAAGAGACAGTTGAGGTTTCTACGGAACATAATGAGGTGGAAAAGAAGGACAGAGGAAAACATAATACATAACAGGTTTAGTGAGCTTGAGTAAATGGATGGCGGAACAAGGCTTAGGCATATAACAGAAAGACAATGTTTATTAAGAGATGCAATGGAAATTATGGAGATTCGTGTTTGCCTATGTCCTAAGGGAACACGTCACATAAAGAAGAAGATGAACAATGTTATCCTGATAGCAACTGAATATGACACTTAAAAAGAGCGCTTCAGCTGGTGGAACGTCATGTTGTGTTGCTCGAGCTAAAGATCATGGCAAAGTCGTATTTCCTCTTTGCAACTTTTTCCAGTATTCGAATCTACTTTTCCACAGCATCCCAACAGTGGTTTATGCTAATTGCGAAAGGTATTTCAGCGTAGAGAACCCATTGCTGTAATCCCTAAACTACTCTGCCACCATTTTGTAACACGTTGGGTTGTTTCCTTGGAAATAACTGCAAGAGTCTGGTTGCACCATAATCTTAAATTCAAGCACGTCATCAGCCTTATATAGACAGTGGCATTTAACGGTTCTTTATTGATAAGAAATTGTTTCCCATACCATCACATCAACCTTGCTACAAGAAGAGATGCATCTATACATTCTTGTACGTCTTTATGCGCCGCGTTCCATCAGGTCGTAAGCGATTATTGCTCTCCACAATTTCCTGTTCTTCGTAGCTCTTAATATTTCGTTTTTTTGTTATTTGTCGTAATCCTTGTACTACCATCATATTTACTCTCTCTCTCTCTCTAAGTTCTTTATGGTTTGTTTTCTCCTTGCCTTCAATCTCTCATGTAAGTATCACATTTTCCAAGTCATGTTTCCTAATTATTTGCTCTGAAATTTTCAAATGTCTATTTCTGACGTTAAGTATAAATTTCCTTTTTGGGTCTGTCTATATTTCTGAGATGCGGTATTATGTACATTATTTACATTATTCGGACTATTGTCCTCATCTTTGTCGCCATATTTATCACAACATTTCGGCCGTTGTACGCTCCGGCCTTCTTCAGGTGGTTGGAATGTCCTCAAGGACACATGGCGCAGTGGATAAAGGCGTTGGTTAGATCCAGTGACAAGACACAAAGAGTGTGAGTTCAATACTCGGTTAAGGCAGTGGATAACTTTCAGAAGGAAAATTAACAGGAGATAACTTATAGCTGACATCCATCAAACAAGGCACGTGGAACTAGAACAGTCTACCCCAGTGAGCGAAATAAAGGGTTCAGTTCGACATTCCAACCACCTGAAGAAGGCCGGAGCGTACAACTGCCAAAACATTGTGATAAATATGGCGACAAACATGAGAACAATAGTCCAAATAATGTAAATTTCCTTTTTGTTTCCATTTTCACTAAACCTTCGTTGTTGCTCACATGTTCAGTCCATGGTATTCTCAGCATCCTTCTGTAGAACTACATTTCTGTTGTCTCAAATCTCTTCTTCATCTTTGAGGAGATTGTTCAGCATTCACTGCCATATAGGTGAACTGACTTCCTGCAACAGTTCAGTACAGTTTTCTTTGTTTCTAACGAAGTTTTTCTGTTATTTAATACTCTGCTTCGCTTTTGGAATGCATCTTTGGTCATCCCAATACGCCTTCGGCTCTCAGTGTCACACTTTCCGTCCTCTGTTTGAACGCTTCCCAGATACGTAAATTTTTGTACTTGTTTGATATGATCCTTCCATCCGAATGTCATATCCAAAATCGACATTCATCAGATCAAGGGGCGTTTTACCAATCGTTCGTTGTAGTATTTATGTAATATTTAGTGAACAGGAGTAACACGCGGCGTATCTTCCTCTGCTGCAGCCTATCTACATATATTTCCGATGTGTTGTACTTTCAGACATGCACTTCTGCGTACTTACTTTGTAAAGAGCTATTTCAGCTATCTATCGCTTTGACAACAGCTTGAACCTGTCTGTTCATTCTCTTCCCACTTCTTTTATCAACAAGGGATTTCTGCCCACAGAATTGCCACTCACTGGAATGGTTTTTCTTCTTTTCACCAAACTCCGTAACCTCTATTGAAGACTGCGTGAATTCCATGTAGATCTGCAGTTTTTGAAATAATTATATGAACCAATCAGGCAGCAGCGAACATACTGCGTTTATAGGCGTTTTGTTTCCCATAATTACACGGGTTTAGAAAGTAATATAGGAAAGCATAAAAATAGGTGTTCTAGCCTAATGTTTGGGTACTTATTTCAGATATGAAATCCGTATTCACTCATCATCTTTAGGATTTGAGATATATTAGGTTGGTGCAAAAATAATGTCGGTTTTTGACGTATTTTTAACGTCAAAAACCGACATTATTTTTGCACCAACCTAATACATGTATACATAAACGAAAAATGTATACAGTTGCATGCATGCATTCAAGGCTGACAGATGTGTCCTATTTAGGAAATTGCGTTGTTTGTTTTTAATTTTATGACGTGTATTATTTTTTAAAATATTTTTAAATAACATAATGGCTGCCTTTGTCGTCCTAGTTCGGCCCTGGATGATGATTTTCATTGTAGCGAAATGAAATCCTCTTCAAATTCAAATGTCCGATACCCATGGACACAACTATATGCATGATCAATGTCTAGTTTCTTTTTTATATTGTTGGGGTGGTGTGTGTAATTGGAAAATAAAACAAATTCAAAACAATAACAAGCAAACAAATTTATTGACAGCTGAAAGATATTCAAATAAAATAAAGAACTTAGAAGAAAAATATTTCAGTAAATGAACCTAATTTGTTGTTGAATCAATTTTTATTATCATAATTAATAAAAACATTAAGGAAATATTTCAATAAGCAAGCACAATCAGTTGCTGAATCAATTTTATTATTCATAAAAGAACTATTACAACTCTGTTATCATTAAGAGACTTCTTTTACAACTTTAAGGTTTACGGTCAAATCAAATTAAAACACCGATGTTAAGCAAAGTTGAGCTTGTTCACTGTCTAGATGGGTGAACACTTGGGAATTGTAAGCTTGGATGTGCGGGTGATGTAATGAATAATGGTTCAGAATTATTACTCAAAGAACTAATTGTCGTTAGATTACGCAGAAATAACCTTGAACCCCCCTTTTCCTCCCTAAAGCTATGGCTTATTTAATAAGACTTGTTTCAATTAACAATTATTACCCCCAAAAGAAATTATTACTGTATAAAAATATGTTATGACTTTAAATACCCGCAAAGGGTTGATAAACCGTAAAAAAGGAATTTTTTAATCAATATCACCATATGCAAGGCAGAAAAGTCATTACGGCACGAGGGGTTACAGGGTGTGGAAGAATTAGGAACGGAAACATTATTAATGACGGGAAAGAGAAGAGAGTAATCAAGAGGACAGTAGATAGCGATTTGCATTGCATTTAAATATTTGAAGATTAAGTTAAGCTGGAAAGGATGCGACCGGAAGGCACTTCTACAAGCGAGAAGTGCGGCAAAAGCAATTGTTAGCCTAGAATTTACGGTAGCATCTAGCCAGCTCAACTTAAATTGATGAGATCTGGACCCCAATCTACTACTCCACTTAAATTCGAAAATTCGATATGCCATAGAGATGAGCTCGTCCAAACAATTACCGTGACAATATATATATATATATATATATATATATATATATATATATATATATATATGTAATTATTTATTTACAAAAAAAAAGTTTATAACATAAATATGTTATAAAATCACTACAAAAATAGCCATTTTGTTTCAACACTCTCGGTGTCTTATCAAGTGATGACGTTGAATGTAAAATAAATGGTTTTAAAAGTTTCAAATTAATTAACAATCCTTCGCAAGGGGAAAACGTTGTTACAAAGGCTAGATGGACCAATCAAAACACAAGTATAGGAAAATTCAAAAAGCTTGACAACGAAGTCATGTTATAATATCTATTCAGATGTTTAAAATATGGGTAGTATTAAAAAAGAATTTATTCCAACCAATAATTACTAAATTATATGATAAAATTTAATATTAAAATTTAAAACTGCTAATTACAAAATCAAAATTTAAAATTTAATCGCTATTAAGTTTACAACTATAAAATTACTGAGGAGAAAATCAGAAATATATATGTTATTCAATTTATTTCTTCATTGAAGTTACTTTAGCTAATTTAATATCCGGTTCTTTGACAATGTATACATTTTAATCCTAATAGTGTGTGAATGGGGTCCTATATATATATATATATATATATATATATATATATATATATATATATATATATATATATATGGAAAAGAACCAGAGAGGCAACCTTACGGCAGGAGTAAAGTGACTGAAACCGAATCAAACAATATTTCAGTTTCCACAGGACGGCTATTCGACCAGTATCAATAAATGTGTCTAAATATGTGCGTTTACACAGAAAATCATTATTAATTTGGAAACGGTGTTTTGCTTAGCAATGTCTTTAAATTTCTGGTTCACCTAATGACAATCCTTTAGTAAGAAACAGGCTGAAAGAACAATAATGCTTAAATGCACATTTATTATGGACGAAAACAACATTTTCTTCAGACAGATTTGTTAAGTTCTGCAACGAAACATGTATATGAGGCAATAGAGGGTGCGATGGGTAAATTGTCATCTAAATTCTGCAAAAATGATAATAACACTGAGATCTTATTTTAACAGATATATTTACCAAAATTACATAAAAATATCTTGAATATACTAAAGAGTAAATTTATTCAACAAAATCACCATTGGCTTCAACCACGACCTCTAGACGACTTCAGAATTTCCTGCATCTCTTCTGGACGGTTTCCTTGTTTAATTTGGTGAATGCCGCAATAATCATTGCCTTTAATTCATTTTCTCTGTTACAGGGAGGTTTGTTTTTCTGTCGCTCCACTGCACCCCCTACATATAATAATCAAGGGGGTTGGAGTCGGGGGAAATAGGTGGCTAGATGTAAGAAATTGTGATCTGACAGCCCTGACTGGGTTCTTCTTCTTGTGTGGCATGTTGCAGAGTCCTGTTGCCAGACATAGGGGTCTTCAGGCAGCTACCCTCTTGACTCAGATCATCACTAACCCCTGAAGGGACTTGATGTATGTATCCGATTTGACCCCGTGGGAAGATGATTGGCAGCATAAGGTCGCCATCACGAGTGATAACTCCAAACATCATGATGTTGACTGGGCGTACCATCCAAATATTTCCGAATCCTCTGCATTGAGAAATGTTCGTATTAAAGCTTCCGGCGCGAATACCAAGCATGTGCTTTCCAAAATTCTAGCGCTCTTTGCTTCATAGACTCTGCCCAACTGACCCTATTATATTATGGCGGTGATAAAATCAAAAATCAAAAATCATTAAACAACGCACATACAGAAAGTTAAAAAAATAAAATTACGACAGTTTACCCATCGCACCCTTAATATGACATTGTCGCACGATTTTTTCATATATTATTTTTGTTCGGAAATTAGAAGCACACTTCTTTTTTTTTAAAGTATGTGACCTTCAGTGAATTAATTTAATGAGATATCAAATTTTCTTTTATTTAGTATCGAATATAATTTTTGAATATGAAGATCACCATAAATTACTAGTTAGGGAAAATTAGGTCCGATTTATACCAACGGAATAGACATCAGTCAGATTGACACTAGTTTCAAAAAGATAACTTCGTGTCCTGAATAAAAGGGTCTGCAGCGACTATTTATATTTTATTTTTTTCTTCCAACCTGCCAGCTGTTATTCAAAAGCTCCAGTCCCTCTTATTTTTCCCTTTTTCTCAATCTATCTCTTTGTTTCAACGTGTCCGTTTATTTCGCCATCATCATCTCCCATTTTTCGTTCTGTATGGCAGTGAAAGATGAAGAGTAAACTTGAAAGAATAGAAACGTGCTTCTACAGGAGGATGCTGAGGATATCGTGACATGAAAACAACGACGAAGTTCTGGAGATAATGGAAACCAAAAGGAAACATACTTGACACCAAGAAGAGACAGCTGAGATTTCTGGGGGACATAATGTGAAAACAGGGCTTGGAGAATCTGATACTCACAGTACAGATAGATGTCTATTATTGTTCTACACGCATCCATTCATCCGATTTGATTTTTCTTGTCTGAAATATACTGGACACATCTTCGTTCTCTCTAGATATTTATTGGATAATCACATTTTCTCCTCGATCATTTAGCGCAGATCAATTTACCCTACCTAAACGAGAACACTAACCACAACAATACCATAAGTGCTTTTGCTTCGTCCTTATTTCAGGGTCAACCTTAAAAAGAAAACGCACGCGTTGCTTTTTTTTTTTTTTTTTCATTTTCTTTTAAATGTTACCATTCAAAAGAAACCTAGAAATATTAGGTTGGTGCAAAAATAATGTCGTTTTCTTACATAAGTTTCTATGTGAGAAAACGACATTATTTTTGCACCAACCTAATACCACCAAGAACACGTATTCGCATCTCTGCACACAATTGTGCGCACAAGTAACTACTTACAACACGTGTTCGCCGTCTGGATATGTAAAAGAACCCACAGGTAGCAAACGCTGCGTCTACATACACTGAGATGCCAGTGCTTACCTTTTTTGGTTAAGAGGGACAATGCAAGGCCCACAAGTTGGCAGATAAGCTGAGTATATTTTCGACAAATATATTGTGAGGTAGCCCAGGTAGAATTAATAATTAACGATTGACTTGTTTGTTTTTTTTACGTCTTATTAAAGCTTCTTAGGTTATTTAAAACCAACATATTGGTGGATTTTCTTAAAATCATTTCACCTCTACAAAACACAATGGATTACTGATTGTGAAAGAATAAAAGAGAAATATTATTAAAGAGCTTGAACAAATTTTTACAAGTGAATATTGGATTAAAACTTTTTCGAGATGTACAATGATTTTCAAGATATTTCGTACTATTTAACCCATATGGATGGGTGAAATAGGAGATAGATTCATACTTTTCCCAAGAGAATTTGCGCGTAGGTAAATGATTAGTAATTAAGAAGATACTGTTTCTTTGGCTAGTTTTAGAATGCCTTATTGCGCTTACAAATTTAGTCATCCCTTCAAGGGAATGATTGGTTTCATCTAGTAAATACGATCCTCACTAGGTGTCCTACCCCAGTGGTTCCGTGTCAGATTAACCTAAGCTTCGACAAAACTCATTTCTTTAATATAATCAGGCCAATCAAAAAATAACTTTAAAAAAAAAAAATTTCTCAGTAATATACCAGTATATGTGCGTAGTGTAGCGGTTATCGTCATGGTTGGTTGGTTGGTTGGTTGGTTGGTTGGGTTTTATGGCATATCAACCACTGTGGGTCATTTAATGCGAAATTAAGGTATATATATATATATATATATATATATATATATATATATATATATATATATATATATATATATATATGTATATATATATATACACACACATACACACACACACATATATATATTTATATTTATATATATATGTATATATATATATATATATACACATACACACACATATATATTTATATATATATATATATATATATATATACACACACACATATATATATTTATATATATATATATATATATATATATATATATACATACACATATACCTATACATATATTAAATATACAGTACTATTAACATATAGCTGGCAACATTATCTTTTCAAAAACGCATAGCTGGCAACATTATCGTTTCAAAAACGCATAGCTGGCAACATTATCGTTTCAAAAACCTATAGCTAGCAACATTATCGTTCCAAAAAACCTATAGCTGGCGCCATTATTGTTTCAAAAAACGCATACCTGGCAACATTATTGTTTCAAAAACGTATAGCTGGCAACATTTTTTTCCAAAAAACGTATAGCTGGCAACATTATTTTTTCCAAAAAACGTATAGCAGGCAACATTATTTGTTTCAAAAACGTATAGCTGGCAACATTATTTTTCCGAAAACATTATCTGGGGCCTTGTTGTTGGACGTAGTTTATCGTCACACCCAGGGCGCGGTTGTAGTTTATCGTCATACCCAGGACGCGGATGTAGTTTATCGTTATACACAGGACGCTATCGTCATGGACATAGTAAAGCGGCGTCCAAATTTCACCCGATTTCTTACAATACGCATCTTCTGAATTCTTGTTATTGTCGTTTTCACACTAAAGCTTACTCGTTCTCTTTCATTCCCAGTAACGTATTTCGTCTTAGTGGCATTATCGCCTTGCTTGGGGTGAAATGATTAAAAAAAATACTTAACGAGCCTGTTCGAATATTAGCTGGAAGAGCTGTCGGTAAAGGATCAGAAGTTAATTAGAACAGCAATAGACGGAAAGTTTTAAAGGTCTCGCTGACCAAGTTCTTAAGAGACACGACATATAAATGAAAAAAAAAAAATGGGCACAGATCATTACTTGTCCCCCTTTTTGATTTTGTGACAATTATTCAGAGTGAATTTAGATGTCTCGCCGGAGGCTAACGATTACCAAGATATTAGGTTGGTGAAAAAATAATGACGTAATAATATCGTTTTTTGACGTATTTTGTAACGTCAAAAAACGACATTATTACGTCATTATTTTTGCACCAACCTAATATCAGAACACCGTCACTAATGAAGAGAAAGCCCAAATCTTACAAAGTTTGACCACTGATGTTAAGCAATGAACCGAATCAGGAGTTTGAGGAGTGAACTCCTAAAAGTACGAGTTAATATATTTGCACCAGGCTATGAAAAACATCATAAAGTAAAATGATTTCAGCTAATAAAATCAAAACAAGGTATTAAGAAAACGAAAAAAAATCGTTAGAAGCAAATAAAAGAGTGCTGGACTGCTATACAATATCAGCCTTCTAATATGACAGTGAATGATGAACAATTTCTTCAGAGATGAAGAGGAGACATATAACAACATAGATGTGGTTCTGTACCAAGATGCTGAGAATACGATATGAGGAAAGAGAAATTTTTAAGCAAACTGAAAACAAACATGGCGCTTGTGTTTAGAATCAGAAATAGGTAGTTGATATTTCTGGGACTCATTATGAGGAAAGAAGACTTGGAGAATTTGGCATCCACGGGATATGCAGAAGATAAATAGTGGCGGAGAAAACAGCGAGTAGCCGACCCGATAAGCCCGTGTTAATGAATGGCAGCACAGCAACTGGTCGGGTGAGTATGGAGTTAAAACTTACTTAGAGCTACAATGGATGGAAGCTTATATTGTGTCATTTTGTGTCGGGGACATCACGTAAAAGAAGCGGAAACACAGATAATTCCTATTCTTTTTAATGAACTATGAACATTATTTGATGTGGAATAGATCGACTAGCCGTAGAATGATAACTAATTTAATCTAGCTCAGTCAAAGAAATGAGGTCGCCATATTGTTTCTACAACGTTACATAGAGGTCGTAAAAACGTTTGAAAACTCTCCAGAACGAGATCTCAACATTACATTGTATAAATATATGAGGTTGGTGCAAACATAATGACGTAATAATGTTGTTTTTTGACATTAAAAAATACATCAAAAAAGACATTATTACGTCATTATTTTTGCATCAACCTAATAATTATCTTGTGGCGTTAGACTAACAGAAAACTCCAGGAAACTATTAGAACGGGCATTGAGAATTACTGATTTAGATGAAGACTTCATCTAAATTAGTAATTCTCAACTATTTAAAAATACGTAAACAAATTTTATATCATTGTATCTATTGCTAAATTTCTTTACTATAAATATTTTCATGGTAATTGTTCTGATGAGCTTTCCGGTTTAGTTTTATTACTAATCTTATTTTCTTTAGTTTCTTGTAAATAGTTTTTTGTATTCATATTGTAAATACTCATGGGGGTTAACTTTCAGAATTGTTGTTTTATTCCCCTCCCTCCACAGACAACGAGTTGTAAATATGGGGACTAGTTAGTATTTTCATATAGACAAAGAGGTATTATGGTGTTTGTAGTAAGAAAGATGAATGGTTTGTTTTGGTGTAAGGAATATTGTTTCGTACGATTGGGTCAGTGTTTGCGGCGAGCTAAGTTATAGTTAAGACAGAAGAAGACCGTCCTTTCCCCAATCCCCTTTTCGGCCTCGTGCCACATTTCTGTACATAACAGAATAAATATCGCTTTCCGGTTTAGTATCTAGACTATGAATTTAAGCATACTACCAGTCGGCGGCATTTTACAGCTGAAATGGCTTGATGTAACCGTAAGCTCTACGCTAACAGTTTCTTCTCTCGCACTTCTCGCTTGTAGAATTTTCTTCCGATTTCTTGCTTTCCAATTAATTTTCCTCATCAAAATCTGAAATTGAGTGTCAATCGTTATCTTCTATCTTTTTAATTCTTGTTATTTTATTGTTCGGATTCCTTAATAAAGTGTTCTTTTTCGAATATTACCTTACGCTCAGTAAACCTTTGCGTTTTAGTGGCTTCAGTGCCTTGTCTGGCGTGAAATAATTAAAAAAAGGAAAGAAAAAATGAGGATTCCGATGTTATAATTGACTAGTACATATTTGTTTTTCAGATACATCAATTCGCAACGTTGCCATAATATTGAGGCCTGAATAACTGTCGATTGCAACTTTAGAGAAACATCAGCTCAAAGTTATGTATCCTCCAACTAAAATACAATGTATATGCAACGTTGAAAGAATATTACGTTTTAGCTGGAACTCTTGGGAGATTCAAGAATATGATTCTACATAACTAGTCTTTTTGTAGACTAACAAATTCACTTTAGATTACAGTTTTAATATTTAATCTAAATAACTGTGCATTTTTTGGGGAAAACATTTAATGCTAATCATAGATTCAGGAAAATATATGCCAGACTTCTTTTAAGTTTTTGATCTCTGTGATGATATAAAATAGACAAATACATTTTCGCGCCCTATTTATCAATCAAGTATCGATTATCTGAAATTAAGCTCTTTGAAAATTATATTTATTGATTTTGGTGACAAACAGACCCAAAAGTAGTGTGTGTATCAAATCGGAGATATATCAAAGAGGTAACTATTTTTTTTAAAAATTCAAACCCGAAAGAAAAATGTGAATATTTTGTACGTCATTTATTTAACGAGAAGAAATGTTGTGTTTACAGTCAAGTCAACTTCAACAATAAAGAAAAAAATGAGACGTCCGCACAACAAAATAAAAATAGATGATAGTCTACAAGACTTTTCTTTCCGTTTTTTCTTTTTCTTTTTTTATTTATTTAATTTTTTGCTGCTTGCTAGAGGGAAATTACTAAGATGAGAAAGAAGGCGACACAGTGATATTAGACCTATTTAGTGGACAGAAAAACAGACACATAAGCACACAGGATTAAAAAACATGCCAGCGCGCCCAGAGATACACACGCGCACGTTTGCACACACACGCTTGCACACACACACACATTCAGGCACAAACACACAAGAAAATACGTAAACTAATCAGATATTCATGATACGGTTTAACGTAAAATAAGTTTCTGTTTATTCATATGTCTGTAAAATATACACACACCCACACACACATATATATATATATATATGTATATACGCACACACACATATATATATATATATATATATATATATATTGCAGTAGATCATTATTTAAACATATATTGTTAAATATAACAGACAATGAATGTCTATTATGTTTTTTATCTTTATTTTCACCCCAAATTAAAGCAACTACACAGAGTTTAGAACGGCTCATGTTCAAACATAATAGACGTTCATTGTCTGCTATATTTAACAATATATATATATATATATATATATATATATATATATATATATATATATATATATATATATATATATATATATATATCCCAATTTCTTACGATCAAAAAAATGATGGTTTTCAATAACCTGCAAAATGTTGATAAACCGCAGAAAACGATTGAATCAAACACTCAACCGCGTGTGCATTTTTGTATGTGGAGTTCCGAAAATAATGTCCGTTTTTTTAATCAAATTTATTCCTGAATTAGTCCATTTCAATAGTGTTTAAATCAGTCAAAATAGCAACATTTACATAGCTGACTAGTTATTTATGCCTTTACTATAAAACTCTAACTGTGTAGACACAGAGAAATCTTTGAATTCAATTACTTTATCTTTTAAACGAAATGTCTTCTGGGATAAAAATTATCTAGATTCTTGAAAAAGTGATAATCAGTGGACAAGAGATCACGGGAAAATTGTCGATTTGTTAAAGTCTCGTATCACAAGTCGGTGAGCTTCTGCAATGTCATCCTAGCAACATTTTGCCTAGACTAGTCATGAATCAGAATTGAACCTCAACGATTGACATTTTATTCAGTTGCTGGCATCAAACTTCGGTAATGATGCTTTGGTTAGTTTCTATAAAACGATAACTGTAATGGATTTCGGACCAGCATGCAGTCACTATGGTCTTTTGTTGTTCCAAGTTGGGTTTTGGAGACAGTTTGGGCCCTTCGTCAAGATGATGCCATTGAGTCAATCATTTACGATTGTTCACTTCTTAACATAAGTCACTATACAATCGAGAAATTCGTCCGAATTACGCATATGAAGTATCAAACACACTCCAAAACGTCAAAATCTTTGACTTTCACTGAAAGACATTTATCGAGTTTGTTGAAATGCTGAAAAATATTGATATAAAATTAACAGAGGTTACTTTAAAGAAATGAGTAGTATATTTTTGTGCTACTATTCGAAAATCTTAGAAGACAATTAAAATATTTAATTTAAAATCGGATATTATTTTCCGAACACACTAACACACAGAGAGAAACACAAATACACTCACAGAAACACAAGCACACACTCATACACACAATATATATATATATATATATATATATATATATATATATATATATATATATATATATATAAGGCAGGATGTAACGAATGCACGGCCGCAATTTTCGACGGATTTGCACCAAAATTTACATGCACACGCACCAAGACCGACTTTGTATTTCCCAACTCCCATCGGTAGTTGAAATAATCGATTTTTTCATGTTTCTATGGCAGTTTTCATGTAGTTTGCGGCCATTTTCTACAGGACAGAGTGAGAGTCTATAGCTGGCTGCCACGAATAGGCAGGAAGATTCTGTTGGCCAGCGTGAGAGCCAACAACTGACTGACACGAATGTTAACTAGCATGCTAGCATGCAAAAAAAATCGATAGATAGCTGCATTCGTCATAAGTGGGAAAAATTTAAATCTGCATGGCACTTTACTCCAATTGGCTCATTCGCTTGCTTAAACTCAACGTTGATTCTGATTCCGCAGAACTGGTTTCGGTGTGAATAAGTATTTGTTGTTAACATTCTTTTTTCATTCGGTTTTTCCAGTTACGAGTCCTTTTTTAAAGCTGATCGTTTTGTGTCCAATTGTTTAGTTCTTTTTTCGTGACAGAATTAATGTTTAGTATAGAGCTTAGTAAAAATTCGCAGTGTGAGATGTGAGACATGTAGCAATATCAGCACGGCAATGGGAACTCTTTAAAGGCTAGAAAAGGCAAAAATATTTTAAGTAAAGTAGTAGCGATTGGTGTATGAGTCGTACGATTTTTGAATCCAGCACGGGCAACGCCGGGCCATGCTGCTAGTACACACACATACACACACAGAGAGTTAAGTTAAGTTTAAAGTTCCCGGTACATGCTAAAATGTACAATCCAACATACAATCCAAAAATAATTCTACGACTTTTGGGGCGGTTACTGACCCCTAAAACAAGGTAAAATATCCATGTAAATATATACCCAAAAGGACATCGTTGTACCTCAACGCAGCAGCTCATAGGAAATGTTTAAAATGTTCAAAATGTACTTCGCCTGATCCTACACACGCATGCGCCTGTCGAAACATTGACTGCCGCATCCTTTCAAACACTCACATGCTGTCGAATATCGCAGGCACCCATGACACGTTGATTCCTTCTGCATAAAACAATTGTTTTATGTGACATCAGAGATAAAAAGCTAAAGGCTTGAGGCCGGGGAACGTGCTTGCCATAGAAGCGGTCCTCTTCTATCTATCCATATTTCATGGTAGATGTCAGAGAGTGCATACCGATAAATGTGACTAAAATGTGCTAGAACCCCATGATGAATGAACCTTATGTGTCTTTGTATTACCAGAGGCATATCCTCTAGCAGGTTTAGAATCATGCTCGAAAATAGTCCCTGTAGACATGAGGGCAGAACATATAGATCTACCAGATAATTATGCACAATTACAGGCCACACGTTAATTGTAAACTGATGCTGGTGTGTATCCGACAAATGCTAGTTGTGTAAATTTGTTATTCCATCTCTTCCGAATGATGCCTGATCCATAAAGAAGACTGAAGAAGCAAACAGTGGATCGGCAGTCTGTGCAATAAAACATCGGCAAAAGCTCCATCGTGGTGAGTGATCAGACGGCGAAAGATACCGCAAGCATTGCAAATTATACGGATACAGGAGCTGCACTTGAAGTAACCTCTATGTGGTACTATGTTATATACGACATGCTAGGACAATTTGGAGTGTGCTGATATATTCGTCGTCTCCTACAGCCTGTAGAATGCTTTTTTAATCTGATATAGCTGTGCAGCCTCGCGTCCATTAGCATTTGTATGACCATATGTAAAAATCATATCCGCGTGCTGACGGTATGAATATTCTGCCATTGTTAAACTAAACACATTTTAGTCAACTCACTTCTACGCTACAAATGCACACGAATGACAGCTGTAACCTAGTCTGCATAGCAACATGGCGCCACCTACCGTAAACTTTCTTTAAACTTAATAAATCAAAAAACGAAGAAGCATTTGCGGACATATGTTTATATGACTTTTGTCCTTATTGTGAGCAACCAGCTTCCAACTTTTGTAAAAAATATAATTGATAAACCATCTCTCTCTCCTCTCTCTCTATCTCTCTCTCTCTCTCTCTCTCTCTCTCTCTCTCTATATATATATATATATATATATATATATATATATATATATATATATATCATTGAACACTCTTTTATCCTGTGTGAAATCACAGATACTTTTCGGAACTGCATACGCTTAATTCTAATTATAAATGGGTTGTTAGATTGCAGCCTACTACGGTAAAAAAAAATCTGCCTCGTCATTCATGTATCTTTCGATACATGATGCCCTAAGCGTGTATCACGCATGGTCCATAACGAATATATATATATATATATATATATATATATATATATATATATATATATATATATATATATATATATATATATATATATATATATATATTCGTTATGGACCATGCGTGATACACGCTTAGGGCATCATGTATCGAAAGATACATGAATGACGAGGCAGATTTTTTTTTACCGTAGTAGGCTGCAATCTAACAACCCATTTATAATTAGAATTAAGCGTATGCAGTTCCGAAAAGTATCTGTGATTTCACACAGGATAAAAGAGTGTTCAATGATATATATATATATATATATATATATATATATATATATATATATATATATATATATATATATATATATATATATATATATATATATATATATATATATATATATATATATATATATATATATATATATATATATATATATATATATATATATATAATATATATATATATATATATATATATATATATATATATATATATATATATATATATATATATATATATATATATATATATATATAATATATATATATATATATATATATATATATATATATATATATATATATATATATATATATATATATATATATATATATATATATATATATATATATATATATATATATATATATATATATATATATATATATATATATATATATATATATATATATATATATATATATATATATATATATATATATATATATATATATATATATATATATAATATATATATATATATATATATATATATATATATATATATATATATATATATATATATATATATATATATATATATATATATATATATATATATATATATATATATATATATATATATATATATATATATATATATATATATATATATATATATATATATA
>OZ010588.1:69727679-69743702 GCA_963932145.1 Acanthosepion lycidas | reverse complement strand
AGATATAGCACACACACGCACACACATATATATATACGTATATTTCCCATAATACGCATATATATATATTGATATGCAAACGCGTGTACATTACATATACTCGTGCACATGTACCCATGTATCGATATGAGTATGTAGATATTTTTATCTATTTATTACTTGTGTTTGTTTTAGATATTTACTCTGTGCACATATAAGCACACGCGTCTAAGTCTGTCTGTTTGTCTCTTTATAATACTCATCCTTAAATTGAAAACGAAATACAAATACGGCTTATCTTTTCTTTTCATTTCTCAATTCGCCAAGGTTTTTCTGTGCTTCAATCCGATTCTTCCGCTGGGAAAATAAAGAGCACAAGGCTATTAGTTGTCCAACCAGAAACAGCCGTGACATGGAGAAATTTAAATTAATGACCTCTGATTACAGCTAAATGCATTCGTTCTCGGGGGCCATCTGCCGATACGTTTGTAAAAGGTCGTATTTCATTACTCGGGTCCATTTGGGACGTTTTGTCCACGTTTGGTCACCAGCAAGGAGAATAGAAGACGTTTGCCAAAGGGTAATGATTCTTGCGTTCAGTTTGCCGTCAGCTTCGGCTATTGTCACGTACGCGCGTGACGAAATCAATGTGTCGGCAAACAGACCTTTACTGGTTACAGATACAGGCATTCTCGTGGCTCTCTAACAGGAGCACACGCGACCACTTATTTTGTCACGAGTCATCAAAACCAGGTAGATAGATGTTCTTTCCACGTGGGTATTGGAGATTGCTCAAATAAGCAGCACGGCATAGAATGCATCTTTTTCGCCAAAGACTAAAATGTTTATAAGAATGGCGATTTTAACCTGTTTCAAAACCTGAATAAAGGACATTATGAAAGTGTGTGTGCGAGTGAGTAAATTAATGTAATATTATGCGTGTTTAGCACGCACTAAGCGTATGGCCAAGCCTTTAGAATGCAAATATTCTGACCATGACACATGGTTGATTTATCAGGGAGGTGACTTCTTGATAATATTGCACACGACAAACTGAAATCATATTTTTTGTCCGGTCGTGTGAAGTGAGATGCTTAAGCAATGCGGTGTTGATTATAGCCTCTAGCACATTGCCAAAATGTTTTAAAAGGCTTATGGGGTGAGCCAAAATGTACAGCAGAGTGGTTAAAGACAGGAACTGCAGCGAATGAAATTCTAACAAGTTGGAAAGCAAGAAGTAGCGACGCATTTAATGCGGAAGAGAACAGAAACCAGATAAGTTCTGGGGAGATGATTGTGGCAGCATTGTGCATTGCCTGAAAACCATCCCTCTTTTCCACACAAGCCTTGTGAGTGAAATTGGGTAGACGGAACTGTCGAACGAACTTTGAACTTATAACTTGAATTGCAGCATAAGCCAACGGTTAACTTTGTGAGTGCTGATTAAACAAAATATGTCTGAACATATACTCATACACACACATTGATCACTTCTGTATACATAATAACGGAATATACAAATTATATATATGTGTGTGTGTGTGTGTATGTATGTATGTGTGTGTGCCTGTGTGTGTGTGACTCTTCCTGCGTTGGTGTTTGTGCGTAAATGTCTGCGTGTGTACCAGCGTAGAAATGGTCATGGACATATCGAGTTCTTTGTGTTAAGTTTCGCAAAAGTCACCTTTGAAAATATCTGAATCCATATATGCTACTCACATCTAAACGTTATAAAACAACCAACTTAAGAGAAGGACAACTTTAAATTCAAAACTGCTTGGGCGTGGAGCTGTCAATTCGACCCTGTAAATAATAATTTGCAAAAAAAAAAATAAATAAATAAAATAAAATAAATAAAAATTAAAAATTAAAAAATACCACCGCAGCAACTATAAGCTCTACATGGAAGAGTGGAAAGAAAATTCTCGCAGTTTCCAAATAATTTTTTTATTTGGAAGCAGTGAGATATTTCCTTTCATCTGAAAGCTGTTCCACCTGTGTAACTTGGTAAAAATTGGTTAAAACAATTGCAGATTTTAGCAAGTTCGTTATTTAATATCAGAAAAGATGTTGAATGATTCAGCATAAAATCTTACTGAATATAACATTAAAATATTGTTGTACAGTGTAACCCGGATATAAGAGAGTTTTCGAGACCGGAGAAGAAGTATCTTATATCCGCATTTCTCTTATATCCGGGTTTGGTCTATTTTGTCTAGGTAAGTATGGCTCTAATTTGGGACCAGATAAAATCGCTCTTATATCCGGGTCTATCTTATATCCGGGTCTCTTATATCCGGGTTACACTGTATTGGTGAAAATCCCAAATTTAGCAGCTAGGAGCATTCAATAATAAATGCAACCCGCTATGTGTGATGTTTTGTGTTTCCAAACATTTAAAGCCAATCACATCATTTGTCTTTCCATATTCGAAACAAACAATTTCAACATCCAATGCAGAACATTCAGATGCATTACTTGGCACCCAGGAACATTTGTCAGTAACACTTAGTACTAGTGACACCCATGAATATATTTTAGTAACTCAAAGTACCAGTGGGACCCCAGAACCTTTGTCTGTAAATCCAAGCACCAGAGCCACTCAGGAACATTTGACAGTAATAAGTACAAGTAAATCCACAGACACAGAAGCTTTAGTTTCCCCCACCGAATGTACATAATCGCATGTTTGCTCTTCTGATTTCATTGTCAAGAATTATGTAGGTTTATGGACTACATTAAGCGATGACGTAATTTCCTATATGAGAGAAAAAAGGCCCTGTGGAATGTTAACACTGGGATAGACCTTTCACAACTTCAAAGAAGACCTACAAAAGCAAACACGTTATTGCTCAAGAAGTTTACAAACTACCGCTAAAATAAATGGAGAAACCTACCCTCGGGAATGGCTAGTATATTATCCAAGAAACTGTGTTATGTGCAAAGTCTTCTCAAAATTTTCTAAGAATGTTTCTTCAACTACAGCTCTAGCTTCTTCAAGATTTGATGACTGGTATCATCCTCAAATTATTCAGACCCATTAAGTTTCAAAAAGTCATATAGACTCTCTGTTGACCTATTTAACAACAAAACGTGCTCAGACATTTGTAAGAAAGCTTGATGAGAATATCAAAGCAGAATAGGAATAGTGTATGCATTTACTTCAACGAGTGACGGCAGTGATTTGTCTGTTGGCAGATTGTGGATTGGATTGTAGAGGTGATAATTAAACCATCGACACTCCAAACAATGGAAATTTCTCAGTTTGCTAGAACTGATTGACAAATTGAATCCTTTCTTACAACCAGTATTGAGATAAAGGATCTGGCAATCCATTATCTCGGTCCATGACCATATGTGAAGACTTTATCTAGCTAATGGATAAAAAGTTCTTAAAGAAGCAGGGAAAGATATCAAAGAAGCAGGTTATTTCAGTGTATCAGTCGATTCAACACCTGATGTTTTCAACTCTTTGTAATTCTTAGATATGTTTCTTCTCTTGAACGATTTTTGACATTTACTGAACTGAAGAATCACAGGTGACAAGGAATGGCTGAACTGATACAAAACTTCTTTGAAGAATTTGAAATAGATTTTAGTAAATACATGGGTCAATTATATGAAAATTCAGCTAACATGACTGAAAAATATAATAACGTTAGCCTGAAAATTCATGAAAATAAGAAATTTGCAAAATTTATTCCCTGTGCTGGACATTCCCTAAATCTGAGTGAATTTGTGCTTTTTCTCTGCCTGTACAAGTCGGTGAGCTGTGCTGAAAAAAATTCTAGCAACCAAAGCTAAAAGGTCTGAAATATTAATGGGACTCAAGATGGCCTAATCCAGAGGTACGATGGCAACCAGTCAAAGTTATATATGTTTTTGAAGCACTCAATCACATCCATGATAATGACACTGAAAATAGGGACACCAGACGACGAGCTAAATGTATTGTATAGAAAACGGAAAAATTTTAATTTTTGTTCATTCTTCATCAATGGACAGGTTTCTGGAGCTGCTTCACAAAGTAATGCCTTTCAAAGTGCATTGATTTCATGTGCAAACATTATATAATAGCTCATTTCTGCAATTTGTTTCCAGCACACGGAAAAATCTGACGAGATTTAGGCGCAAGCAAAAATACTCTACCTTATACAAAGTAGGCGTAGAGTGCGAAGACTCAACACAATTGAAGCCTTGGATGAAATTTTCCCAAGAGATAAGATTAAGATGCATTCATTTGTCACTTTAATTGATGTTTTTCACTTAAATTGGGAGAAAAGAGCTACTGTGTACAGGAGTGTTGCTCAGGAAACGAGTTCTCTGCGGTGTCTTGAAACTAGAATAATAATATCCATAAGATTTTGATTAAAATCGTGTTGATAAACTCTCGACTTTCCACTTGTATGTCAAACAGGCTCATGCAGAAAAAAAAGTTCTAACCACCAAGACATGTGCCAGATAATAACACAGGAAAAAATTCAGACTGCTTTTTCAAATGTGGAAACAATTTTCACATTGTTACTGTGTTTGTTGGCAACTAACTGTTCTGGGGAGGGATAATTTTCTACACTGAAAAAGGATCAAAAGTGATCTTTGTTCAATAATGTCGCAAGAGCGGCTGTTTCGTCTGAGTATTCTCTGTATAGAAAAAGAATAAACTGCGACATATATTGATTTTGATGAAATCATTGATGAGTATTCAGTCAGCAAAGTTCGACATGAAATTACCTACCGTAAATGTGTAAAGAGCCCTAACAGGATTATACAAAAACATGGCAGTTAGACTGTTTAGTATAAACAATAAACTTCTTCATCAATCGTCACTCTATCATTTAAGATTGTTATCTTCAATAAAATTTAAGATTAAACATTTTGCCAATTTCCAAAGGTTAAATTGTTACATAATGTTTAGATTTAATTACATGATGTTAACTAATGATTTTCCGGTCTGCTTTCCTTTCATCTAGCTTCACTAATTCTTCATGTGACCTGTGCTGATCGGCTTGAGGCTTGGTTAATATATAATAGCTTTAAGGTTTGTTGTAATTCATTATTAATGTTTCTAATTCTACACTACACTGTAACGCTGTGTGTTTTAGTGGCTTTCAAAGAAACTACAGCAGAAGAATTTAATATTTCAAAATAATTATAACAGCGTATTTGCGCGTATTTTAAAAAAATCACGATCACAACGAAATGAAGATTTTATCGCAGTTACAAGATTGTCTTTGTCATTTAACTCTGAAATTGATCTTGGAGAAGATCAGGTGTACTTGGATTAACAAAACCTACGACGTTTTCCTTGAAATTCATATTAACATCAAGAAACTTATCAGACTATTGGAAAGGACCAGAATAAAAATAAGCCGTCACATTATGTTTATATTATTCAATGAAACTTGTTTGAATGAAGATGTTCTGCCTAAGCACAAACACACACAAACCTGATTCCTTGAATTTAACAGACAAGGAGAATATAATAAATTTGTTTATTAAGTTTTTCCACTGTTCGTCGAGATTTCTTTCACTAAGGGACAGCACACACTCTCCGAAATGATTTTGGTGGATTAAAATTATTGGATCACTTCATATAAAACAATGTAAGCCGAGAATCAATCGTAGCTTAATTCGGTTATTCTTAGTAAATCGTGTAATAAAAGTTGAATAGACACGCCTCTTGATCATTTCTGTTTAAGGTGGGGTTCCCCAGGGATCTATCCTTGGACGTACTTTGTTTCTTATCTTCATCAACGGCCTCTCGGATGTCATATTTATGCTGAGGAAACAACTATTTATTCCTTCTTTAGTAACAAGTCTGACAGATTTGAGAAAAAAAAACTGGAAACTGCTCTCGAAAAGCACCTCCAGGCATTGTTAACTATGGCAAGAAATGGCCTGTAAATTTTAACCCCTGCAAAAAAAACAGCCCTTATTTAATCACCACAAAGAACCTTTTTCCTTCCCTCAGCATGACAGATAACCGCCAGGAGAGCGGCTCATAACGTTGTTTTTGGGCTCACATTTTCCATAGACTGGAAGTGGAAATTATATTGAATCAATTAGTAGGTCTACTGCTAGGAAAGTCGAATCACTGTATCAGAGATTTTTACTCGTCACAATCCATCTTGCACTTTTACAAATTTGCCATTCGTCCGTGCACTGAATATCGCTGTCATATCTGGTCTTGCCCTCTTGTTGTATATCTCGAGACTATAGATAAAATTCAAAGCAGGGTCTGTAATGTAATCACTCCTTCTTGACATCTCGACTTGTGTCTATTTGTCACCGACGTGAAATGATTCACTCTCTCTTTTGGACAAATATCTTCATGGCAATTGTTCTGATAAGCTATCTTTCTTGGCTGTAGTGGAGGAGATACATTTATACCTTTCCCAAGGGCATTTACGCGTAAGTGAATGTAACGTAGCCGAATGTAATATGAACTCGGCTCTCCGATTTCTCATAACGATGCAAATTTCTTGCAATTTAATAATAAACTATTTTCTATCTATTCTAATAAATTTAATAAATATCTCTTCTTAATTTTCCCAAATTATTCCATATATCTAAAGTTAATTCTATGTATATACAATAAATCCAGAATCGTATTAAGGCTAATTCAAAATGCATGCATAGCTGTCACCCTACATACTTCCCATAATAAAGGCTATGCATAGATTTACCGATGTTAATTTAATTACAAAATTCATATAGATAACATATGTATCTTTTTATGTTATAAATATGAAATAATTGAATTAAGGAGTAATTTAAGAAAATTTCACACTTCCCGTATTAAACGAAACATTAAGATAGAAATATTTAATTAATATTGAAAGAGTTTTAGAGATGCAACAAAATTAACTTCGAAAATTTCGGACATGCATTAATTTGTATATATTGAAACCGTTTATTTTCATTGGGCAACCTGTTTTTTGTTTTTTTTTTCAAAAATAGAAGATTACTTGTTGTAATGTTAAGGCATTGGCAGTATTGTAGTTTCTTTATAAGGAAACTTTCCACATTCATTGACCAAGTAGCCAGTTCTGTTGTCGATTGAAATTAATAAAATCTTTATCTTAAAACATTTTTTCAAGATGTTTCTCAAGCATGTTAGATGTTATCACTCTTTCCAGTATTGATGGAATTTCTTTCCTAACCTTCTCTTTGAAGTAGTGTGGAACGTCTACATCTTATATGATAACCCTTTTATCTGTTGCACGTCTGTTATTTATAGAAGCTCGTCTGGTAGGTTATTCACTATTCCTCTCTGTCACTCTTACCATCAGTATGTTTTTCTGAGTGTAAAAATCTCCAAGCTCTCTGTTGTAGAGTAGGACTCGGTTTACTTCTAATTTCCCCTACTACGTTGAGAGTGGACTGCTCCTACTTATAAATATAAAAAGAAACCACATTAGAGTAAGATCAGAGGAGTAGTTGCTTTACTCAAGTTTTTCCCTTAAGTATTTAATAAATCTCTTTTGCTTTCTTTTCCCTACCTAGACTTCTGTTCTTCGATAGTCTTCCTAAATATGGCCGTCCTATTTCTTGGTTATTTTGAACAAAGACAACATTAGAACACCCTTTCACCTCATTATATGTTACAAAAATTTGCTATGTATTTTCTGATCGCAAACGGGATTTTCCATTCGTGTGGTTTTCTAAAATCAAGGTACTATGCGTTAAGAATAAAAGAACACAACAAATCGTGTCTCCACTTTCTCCTCGTATATATGTAGAAAAATCACGTGGTCGAGATAAACACTCAGTTGTGGAGCAAGTTAAGTGAATGATAATTCAACCTTGAGAAAGAGAGCTATTTATGGTGCCATGGAGCATCTCATTGTGCTAAAGTGGGATAGTACATTGCTTGGGCTGTGATTGGCTGCTGGTACCTGAGTGAGGTATTTCTATATAAATACCAGCTTGATTCATCAGTTAGTTTGCAGGGTTTGTATTGAGTTACAACCTGCTTTATTTTTGGCTGCCAGCAGGACGCTAGTTGAGACCCATACACCGGTAAGTGCTGTTTATTTTATTGTTATTCTACAGCATACATTTCCCTTCTGACCCCATATACTTGTAGAAATTTTGTATCATGAATAATTCCACCCGAAGTAAATGCTTTTTGACATTTTTCTTCCAAAATTTTCTTCATTTCGTTATTTTATGTTCTTTTACTTCTATCCGCCGTGTCCTATCAGGACGTGGGAAATCATTGTTTTCCACAACTTTATATTATTTGTAACCTATTAACCAAGCCTCTCACCCCCGTTTCACTATCCATTTACATAAGCACGTCAGCTCTTTGTTCACGTGCATTCCCCTCTGTCCCTCTAGCCTTTGATAAGTCATGTAAGTGTCAAATTCACCCAGCGCATCTTCCTCATTATTCGACAAAAAATCATATTTCTAATTCTGACAATAAATGGCCTGTGTGTTTCAATATAACTTGAGTCTTCTTTTGTTGATAGTGCGCTACGTCTATGATATTCTCATCGTCCTCCTGTAGAGCCATATTTTGCAGCCTCTAGTTGTCTCTTCATCTAAGGATACTTTACGTTACCAACGAAAAAACAAACTAAGCCGAAGGAAGTAGAAATTGTAAACATTTAATCCGAAGCAAAATAGCAATCAAATATAACGACAATAGTTCAGTGCTATATATATATATATATATATATATATATATATATATATATATATATATATATATATTAGGTTGGTGCAAAAAAAAATGACGTAATAATGTCGTTTTTTGACGTTACGTCAAAAAACGACATTATATATATATATTGAATAATATTGAATATATATATATATATATAATTGAATAATAAGAGACCACTTTAACGATCCATGTAATAATTTATTTCACCACAAGCCCTTTAAAAGGGCTCTGGATCATCAGACTTTACTTCCAAAGGTTGAAATGAAAAATGTCTATATATATATATATATATATATATATATATATATATATATATATATATATATATAATTATTTATTTAAAAATATGATTTCAACTCGCTACATAAGAGGTATCATGTTTTAAATCAAGAGCCGAAAACTTTAAAATAATATTTGAATTAACTTGAGTTAATTCAAATTCAAATATTATTTTAAAGTTTTCGGCTCTTGTTTTGAAACATGAGACCTCTTATGTAGCGAGTTGGAATCATATTTTTAAATAAATAATTATATTTATGCTCTACTTTCGTATCGAGCACTATTTTTAAAAAATAATAACAAAAATACTTACGAACTTTGGATTATTTACCAAACCAGTTTCTTTCCTATTTTCTTCAATATTTTCACACACACACACACACACACACACACACACACACACACACACACACACACATATATATATATATATATATATATATATATAGAGAGAGAGAGAGAGAGAGATGTCTATATATAAATATATATATATAGAGTGAGAGAGAGGAATAAGTTCCAAATGATTTTCTCAGTTCTATTTCCTTCGTTTTCTTCCTTTAATTCTAAATTCCCTTGAACTTTTATCGTTTACTAGAATCGGTCGTTTTCGCTTTTCCGAGTCCGCTTCTTCTTAACTGAATGTAAGCATTTATCCCCTGGTGATATGAATTGCTAGAATGTTGGCTATTTCGATGCTTCTAATTCAAGATAGGAAATACAATGATTATCTTGGTGCATTAACAAATGAGTTCCAATGGGCTTTGCTAGCAATATATAAAGAAACGTATAAGCTGCATATCTATTTTTGTTCAGTCATTTATTTATGTATCTTCAACCTATGAACGATGATTAAGTGCAAGTAAAATCAAGATTTCAATGGCGATTTTCTAGATAGGCATGTCTTACAATGTCTACCATCTTTGGAGAACAACTAATTCAATACATTTAATTTCAACTCATTATATATATAGGCATAAATAAGTCAGCTATGTTGAATGTTGCTATTTTGACTGATTTAAACACTATTTAAATGGATTAATTCAGGAATAAAGTTGATTCAAAAAACGGACATTATTTTCGGAACTCCACATACAAAAACGTAGAAGTGGTTGAGTATTTGATTCAATCGTTTTCTGCGGTTTATCAACATTTTGCAGGTTATTGAAAACCATCAATTTTTTGATCGTAAGAAATTGGGATATATATATATATATATATATATTGTTAAATATAGCAGAAAATGAACGTCTATTATGTTTAAACATGAGCCGTTCTAAACTCTGTAGTTGCTTTAATTTGGGGTGAAAATAAAGATAAAACATAATAGACATTCATTGTCTGTTATATTTAACAATATATGTTTAATGATCTACTGCCCCAATGTAATATATATATATATATATATATATATATATATATATATATATATATATATATATATATATATATATATATAGAGAGAGAGAGAGAGAGAGAGAGAGAGAGATAGATATAGATAGATATATGGTTGGTGCAAAAATAATGACGTAATAATGTCGTTTTTTTACGTTAAAAATACGTCAAAAAACGACATTATTACGTCATTATTTTTGCACCAACCTAATATATATGTGTGTCTCTGTGTCTTTCTGTATTAAAGAGAAGAGAGAAACCGCAAACGTTTTAGGTTATAATGTGGATTTTTTAAAAATATATATTTTATTTTATTTTTCATATTTTTACTACTCGTGCTTCCGTTGTGCAACCTTCATCAGAAAAAGGGTGCTTATTTCCATATATAATTGTTTTGGTGCATACTAGTAACCTATTTTTTCTTGGACTAGTAGTGAAAGTCTTCTTCTGCTTAAGGGGTAATAAAACAATTAAGATTAGTGGGAGAAAGGGCGAAGAAAGGACATACCCGTTCTCACCTTTTTATGTCATCTGTATCATTTTAGATCTTTGTGTATGCGTGAATGATGTTACTATTATGTTTATGCATATTCCTTCTCCACACATACATACTGTTATATTATAAGGAATTAGTGTGTATATATATATATATATATATATATATATATATATATATATATATATATATATATATATATATAGTTTATGCAAAACCATGTAATCCGCATGGGTAGACCCAAGGAGGATGATATCCAGAGAGCTCAATGTAAGTTCAGAGCAAATATGTTTGAATAAAAACAGACCACTTTAAAAAAATTTCATTTTTCATTTCAAACTTTGGAAGTAAAGTCTGATGATCCAGAGCCCTGTTAAAGGGGTTGTGGTGAAATAACTTATTACATGGAACCTTAAAGTGGTCTATTTTTATTCAAACAAATATATATATATATATATATATATATATATATATACTTCCTGTGTTGTGAGGGTTCGTTATTGTATTTTGTTTTTACTAATATGTGTATATCTATTCCTTCTCCATAGATTCTTGTGTGTGTGTGGTCCGACCATTATATGCGTATGCCGTATGTTTTTGCGTGTTTCGTTATGATCTGTTTAATGCTGGCTTAATTTTCTTTATGAAGATTTTTTTTTCTTGTATTTGTAGGTAAGAATAATTGTCTGTTTGATATATTGACATAATTTCAAATTTACCTTGAGTACATTTGTAGATGTGTTGTGGTACAAAAATTCTTCTCTTATCTGGTAATTTGATGTTGCTTTTGTGAAGGGAAACCGTTTTGTACTTGGCTGATACCTAAATAGGACTTGTGACATTTCATGAATTATGCGAATAAAACACATTTTTGGTGTTGCATTTTAATTTTTATTAATTGTGAATGTCGTTGCGTTGTTTTCAAAAGTGTAGGTCTTTTCTTCTATAATGATATCACAAACCTTAAACCATTTTTGTTGCATTTTGTGGCCCCCTGTATTGAGTGTTGGCTAAATTTGGATGTATGTTTTTAGTTTTTTGATTGGTGTTTGCTTTTAATTATTTTGTTTGTTTTTAGTATAATTTTCATTTTACCATTCTTGTTATGTAGGTCTAGATTTCTTGTAATTTCTGGAAATAGTTCTGGATTGTTCTTGTATATTGAGACATATGCTAGAGTTTGTTCAGCGTTACGTTTCTTTGTATTTCATAGTTGGTCATAAGTTATTTTTCTGATAGTTCAAAATCTTGATTTATTAGTATTGTGGAGGCAGCCTCGCTTTTTTTTTTTTTTTTTTTAGAGATTTATGTACTTCTTCTAAGCGGGTTTTTCGAAAGTGCTTGTCGGCCACTATAGAGTAAACCCTACGGAATACGGGATTTTGGGTGATGGTTCGTGAGATGAAGATATTGTTGGGTGTAGGTAGGTTTGTGGTAGATATTAGTGATTATGCATTTATTTCTATATTTAATGAGTATATCTAAAATATAGTAATTCGTTAAAATTATATTCTTAGGTGAATTTGATTTTCTGGTGTAAGTTCTGAAGTAGAGTGGAATTGATTAATATCGCCGCTTGAGGATTTCCAGAAAATGAAGCAATCATCTAAATATCGCTTCCAAGATTTAGTGAAGTGAGTTTTTATATTTTCCCCATATATTTGTTCTATCTTTCCATACAGGTCTTCCTCGAGATAAGCTAATGTTAGGGTGACATATGTTGATGACATTTTCGTTCCCATTTCTGTACCTAGGTTTTGGATATATTTATTGTTGTCAAATTCAAATGTGTTATTGTTTAGAATTATGTCTATACTATCCATAATGAAGTCCTTGGTGAATCTGGGATGTAGTGTTTCTGGATTATTTTCAATCCAGAAGGAGATTGCCTGTTTACCTAATTCATGGGGTATATTGCTACTGATGTCAAACGCTGCCATAAGTGTTCGCAGATCTACTTTTTGTCGTATGGAGCTAAGGAACTGCGATTGATATAGTGTCGTCTAAATTGCGCAAAAATGAAAACAACACGGACATCTCATTTTAACAGATATATTTACCAAAATTAAACAAAAATATCCTGAAATTCTAAGGAGTAAATTTATTCAATAACATCACTAATTGCTTCAATCAGAGCATCCATTCTACTTTCGGAATATTCTACAACTCTTATGGAAGGTTTGTTTAAGTTGGTGAATCTTGCCGTAATCCTTGCTTTCAGTTCATCATTAGTGTTACAAGGTTTGTTGATCTATATCTCAACTTCGTACTACGTGGAATTAGATGGGCAGATATAGTGGTTGAGCTGGTCGTAGAAATTGTCTGACAACTATGATTCGATTCTCCTGCTTGGGTGGCATGTTGCAGAGTCCTATTTTCTATATATAGGACCCTCCAGCAGCCACAAGCCTTAAACTAATGTACCCCTACTTTCTCAAGGCAATTGACGAAGGATTTCATGTTGAGTCTGAGGCTTTGTGGGAAGACGAATGGAGGCACTAAGTTTTGGTTACTCGAGATCTCTCCAAGTACCTTCGTAATCACCATTAAACTCATCCAACTCTTTCTAAGTCATCTGCACTGCCCTGTGGTTAACACCCAAACACAATTGAGTTTCTTATTGAAGCAGTAACGCAGGTAGAATTTGAACATAAATTGACCAAAATAATCTATTATTAAATAGTTTCATTTTAAGATTGAAAGGCTTGTGTTTATTTATACTCTTTTTATTTGTTGTGAAATATATTTCGTCTTTGTTCTCGTAACCTGAATGAAATTTTATTGATATTCAGCTTTTTGTTTTCCAGCAAAAAAGGTCAAAAGTTTGAAACGATACCACAATGTGAGAACCCTATACTTGAAACAAACCCATATGTCATTCGCCAACACCCGAAGAAAGTGCAACAAACCTATATCGCCATAATCCAATGAGTACAAACATATATGTGGAATACTGAAGAGAAATAAACACGTTTTCTTGATCACTAAGTAATGTCTGATAGGAAATGTCACAGTTTTTGTTAAATGCTGTTTGCTGGGGAATGACTGCAATTGGTCAAATTGCTTTTATCTTTTATAATAATGCTTACAATTATTTATAATATATGCATTTTTAAAGAGAAATATTAAAATTAAAACTTTCTTAATTACAATTGGATTTACAGTGTTCTTTTTCCAGAAAACCAATTTGCTGTTTTACATTTTTTTCGCTTATCTTTTCAAAAAACCTTTAACTATTTATATCTCCGCGTGTTCATCCTTATAAGTTTTGATCAAATGAAAATTGCAAAAATGACGGGGTGTAATTGGCTATATATGTCTCTTATGGTAAGGAAAATTTGATGCAATCTGTTTATGCAAAGAATTATATATCGGTATGAACTTGTTGATGAAAAATGTTTCTTTTTCAATCCGCCTTTGTTCAGTGGTTCTGTAATCGCACTGGTAGAATGGGAAGACACTAATATTTGGCAGATTTTGTCGTCCACGTTCCTCTATATGTTGGATGTGGGCTGTTTTTCTGATGTGGGGGATGTTTAATTTGTTGGCGACGAACTATCATCCTTTGCTGTTGTGACTAGCCAGTTTGGCCAATGTAATGACGCTAGCAACCTTTGCGTTTAATTAAGCATATTAAATTAACTGAGTCTCACGAGAAATCATTTTTAATTTTGAATTTGAATCCATCTTTGAAATGAAATTCCTGTCTTCCTCATAGGTAGCTGCATAATCCGCAAAGGGGTCGGTTGCATTTTTTCACGTGTGGCTCTTTAATATTTTTCTGCAGATTTACTCTCCTCAGTATCTTTTTTTTTTTTTGTGATTTTGGTTGTCGTAAGATTCAGTATTTTTGTGATAGGGTTTTCATTTTCTTGTCCTTTAGTAGGACTGGTATATTTAGTTGTATATGTATTTAGATTTCTGTTGTTTGGGTTGAAAGTTGACATATAAGGCATGACTTTTTTATCTTTTTATTTCTCGGAGTGTGTGACTATTAAATTGTTTTGCAATTATATTTTTTGATCAAACTTTGAGGTTATTTTCCCTTGCTGAGTATTTTTTTCATCTCTTCTAGTCTGTGGTCTCTTGCGGTTGTGCTTGAGACTATTGTACATATCCGCTTGGCTAGGTTGAGTGGGATGTTGGTACGTGTGTGTTTCAGATGAGAAGATGTAAAAAGGAGATACTGTTGAGTCAGCAGGTTTAAATATATGTAAGTTTCTAATTTAGTGTTTGTTTTTGTTATTAATGTCTAAAAAGTAAATTTCTTGTTACTGTAATCCTAGAGAATTGGATGCTACGGTTTATATTATTAATGCATTTTTGGAATGTCTTTAGGTTATCAAGCTACCACGGAATGAAACAGTCATCTAGATATCTTTTTACAGTTTTTTTTTTATGTTGCAACCGAAGTGATTCCCAAGGATTTCCGAGGTGCTTTCGAAGACTTTTAGATCAAGGTATCCCATGACTAGGTTGGCATATGTTGGTTCAACTTTTGTCCTTATGACTTTTCCTGATTATATTCGGTAGGGTGTTTCGTTGAACATGAAATAATTGTTGTTTTTAAGACGAATTATTGGCTTTCTATGATGAAATTCCTTTCATACGATTTGATAGGCCACGGGGAAATGTTTTTAGCCAGAATTTTATGGCTTCTATTTCGGAGATATGTAGGATGTTGCTATATAAATTCACAACATCCATTGAGACCATGTAGGTATTATGGTTTATCTCGTTGGGCAGATGATTCAGAAAATCTTGATCATCTCGAATGAAGCTCCGAACGCGTTTGATAAGAGGCTTCAATAGGATGTCGAAATAATTGCTTAGACGATTACGTCTAGCCTGAAACACTGTTAACTTTTATATTTACACAGGCTCTCTCTGATATTGAGCACTTTTTCCTATAAATATAGCACACCTTAAGACTATACTTCTTCATATATATATATATATATATATATATATATATATATATATATATATGTGTGTGTGTGTGTGTGTGTGTGTGTGTGTGTGCGCGCGCGCACGATCGTGTGTATATAATATCGCAGGCCAGTAAAATCCTGGAGGCATCGAGGTCTCAGATCTGAAGTGAAAATGTCCGATTGCACCAAGGAGTGCTCAAATTTCTCTGACTCCAGTTAATTATCAAGAAGCTAGTCTCAAAAACCATTATTACAGTCGTGATTTAGTTTTT
>OZ010588.1:69712679-69725179 GCA_963932145.1 Acanthosepion lycidas | reverse complement strand
ATAGAAGATAGAGTAGAAAGACTCAACGTTTAGAGGTCACGCTATTTCCTATTTATGCGTTTCTTTTATGGTCACGTATCTAATTATACAAAATAGGATCACCTGTGTTAGCTCTCTGGTGATCTGTGTTCAAAACCAAGTGTCGGCAGCGACAATTTATTCCTATTTAACAAGAACTGACGGTTGCAACTTGCTAGTTCAACAGTAAAATTTTCGGACTTAGCCCATTTCACACACACACACACACACACACGCACATACACACACACACACACACATATATATATATATATATATATATATATATATATATATATATATATATATGATTAGTTAATGAAAAACAGACCACTTTAAAGTACCATTACAATAATTTAATTCACCAAAATCATTTTAAAGGACTCCGGATCATCAGGTAACACTTAGAGGGTCAACCAGCTCAGTTTCTAGGACACAACAGCTAGACACTAGTACATATGATTTGATTATAGTGGTGAAGTCTTTGTGCAGAACCAACCACACATTTTGAAGGGCCGATTACAGAGACCTGGTGCACTACGTGCCACAAGGTCCACAAACGACCCTCCACAGGTTTTGAATTCAGAGTTGTCCTTCTCCTAGACCAGTTGCCATTCAAGGCTATAGAACCCAGTCTGTCCTGTTATTTACCCATAGCTGGAGGGAGAAGAAGAGGATTCGCACCTTTCCCAAGGGTATTAACACATAAGTGAATGTAATGGATTCGACTGGAATTCGAACTCGGCTCTCCGATTCCTCTATCCAAGCCGCTATCCATTACTCTTTATATATATATATATATATATATATATATATATATATATATATATATATATATATATATATATATATATATATATATATATATATATATATATATATATATATATATATATATATATTGAATCACAACTAATATAAGTTCATAATAATTATCAAATGAAGGTTGACTTGGATTTTCATGATTTCTCACACTACGGGACATCCAAGTTTTTTTGAATGACTCAATAATTATTGGTCTAGATTAATATGGACAACTTAATTTGAGGAAACTCTGGTTAGTTCAACACTAAAACGGTGAGACCTAGTTGCCAATTTAGTATCATGCTTCAATCTATGTAGTTGTGGCACTGGAAAAAGGGCTCATCAGAAAAAATGACATGCAAATATTTATGGAAAAGGCAGAGGTAATCAACGTCACGTGGGTGAGAAACGGAATCAGACGTCGCGATATCAGGTCAGCACTGATTATTTTCTTCTTTCTTCTTTTATGTGAGGTGATCATAGCCCTCCATATCTTCCTGTCCCTGGTAGCTCTTAATAAGTTTTGTCTTTTTTTTATTTCTCCGAAACACTGTTCTGTAATCCATCAAAGCCATCAAGTATGTTACGAGCTCCTTTCCTCTGTACATCTTTCTCTCACTCTGTCCCATGACTATTAGATTTTCCAAGCCCTCTATCCTCGTTACTTGCTATATAAATTCCAATTTATGTTAAGTATAAGTTTCCTTTTTTTTCCATTCTCTCCAAAATCTTTTTTTTTTACAGGTTCGTTCGATGCTATCCTCAGCATTTTACTGTGGAACCACATTTCTGTTGCTTCAAGGCTCTTCCTCATCTTTGAGGAGATTGTCCAGTATTCATTCTGCTATCACAGACCCTTTTTTAATTATGTCAAGAATCTCGAGATATACACCAGACTAGATATGGAAAGAATGTTCAATGCACGGACAAATCGTTTATTTACAAATTTGCAAGATGGCTTCTGACGAGAAATATTTTCTTTTACGACACTGCAAACCAACGTTCCTAGCCGTAGATGTAGCAGTTGATTCGATATAGTAGCCCCATTTCATGTCAGGGGAAAACGTGAACCCAAGAATGCGTACAATGCTCTCCTTTAGTATCAGCCATGCTGATGGCAGGGAGAAAATAAGACTGGGGTGATAAAACGACATACGTTTTATTTTGGGAACGTTAAAATTTACAAAGCATTTCTTCCCCCAACCTAGAATAGATCCTTGGGCGACATCCGCGTTTGTATGAAATGATGTGGTAGCAAGCTTGTTTAACACGACGTTCATTACACGACCTGTTAGGAACGACTGGATTAAGACAAATATACTTTCCGTGATACCGTAGCTCTTGATCTCGCGGAGAAAGCCAGCATGTCAAAGCCTGTGGAAGGCCTTTGAGATATCTACTGCCACAGCCCGAACTTCGTCATTCTTGTCTAATAATTGATGGAGAAATTCAGTGAGAGCCATTGACATTTCGGCAGTAGACCTGGCAAAAGGGAAGTCATAATGTGACCGATAGGAGGTCGTGCTAAGTAAAATGTTAAGAAATTGGTCATGGATTAGTGCCTCGTGTACTTTTCCCCCAAAATTTAAGAGACTAATAAGCCGATAAATTGAGAGTTCAGGGGGTACCCAGGAATTCTTAAAAACAGGTACTAAAGAGGAGGACGTTCAACAAGCAGGAAGCAGCGCGGAATTTTTTGCATAGTTTCGGGAGAACAGGTGCCAATTAAAGAGGACGTTCCTTTTGGATAATTGCAGGTATTCCACCAAATTCACTTGCCTATTTATAAATTATATCAGAAAACAATGGCGGTGTCATGAGCACATCACTCAGTAGAGGCTCCGTTATAAGTGCGGAATGAGTTGGAAGGGAACTACCGAGCAAAGCATTCTGCAGAAGATATTAATACATCAATTTATTTATTGTATTTCCAACTAATAAATAAACAGATTTCTCATATATTTAGCTTAAATATTTTTCATTATACGTACAGAGGAAACAAATATTAGTACACATACAAATTTTTAATTTATTATATTTCAAAATAATTAATAAACATACTTTTCTTATTAACTCTTCATAGATGCATAATAAATAAATATGCATAGAAAACAGAAAATACTTTGATTTAATATAAATAAATCCCATTTATCCATTTAAATGGGTGAACAATATATTCGTACAATACAAAAACTATATCAATCTTTTATATCGTAACCAGATACATGTTAATTTTAAACAAGACGAAAAATTAATAAAAAACTAATACATCCACCACAGACCCTAGTAAAAAGAATAAAACTTATTATATACTACACTAAATCCACTATATCTAATAAAACCATTCGTAATGACAATTTCTCGTCCACTTGCCACTTGCAGAAGACCAATATCGTTTAGAAATTTAAATGACCTCTGGGAGACTGCATTTCCAGCGATAAGAATAATATCTATGTTGGACACACGACAACAACACTTTCACGGAGGCTACGTCATCACCTGAATAACACTTTCAATATTTCTAAACATTTACAACAACATATCTGTCCACACTCGCAATTCAGAAAAATCCTAGTCGAAAATACTTTCATACAAACAAAAAATTCTCGAAGCTATTTATACCAAGCAACTGAAAACAAGCCGCAATAAAATTAATTACGAATACTCCACAAACATTTTAAAATGTGTACAGTAGATAATGTTTTAATGTTAACACTTATTAATAGTTTTTACTTTATATAGCAACTATTCAAGTTTAAAGTTTTCCACAGCATACCTACTTACCTCCGCTTAACGGTGTCTGTCAACTAATACCTGATACAGCGATCAAGGTACCACCACTTTACTGTTAAAATAGTTAAAATATAACCGCCACTTCTACTTCAACAGTTTTTTTCTCGCACTTCCCTCCAGTGGAATTCCCTTCTATGTCCTTGCTTCCAGGGAAACTAGAATCTTCAAAAATTTAAAACCACGTCAATCGCCATCTTTAGTGGCTTTAATCCCGTTCATCTTTTATCATTTCTTCTATCCTCCAGGTACCCTGTCTTTTCCCTGACTTCCTGTAATCCACTATGTACCTTGTTTGGGAAGATGATTTAAAAAAATATAGATAGAAATGTGAAAAGACTGAGATAGATAGATAGATAGATAGATAGATAGATAGATGGATAGTGAACAAACCTAAATACGTAGATAGATATGAATATACTGAAATAGATAGATATATTGGTAGATAGATAGAAAGGTGTGAGTAGACTGAATTAGATAGATAGATAGATAGATAGATAGAGTGAACAAACCTAAATACGTAGATAGATATGAATATACTGAAATAGATAGATAGATAGATAGAGTGAACAAACCTAAATACGTAGATAGATATGAATATACAGAAATAGATAGATAGATTGGTACATAGATAGAAAGGTGTGAGCAGACTGAATTAGATAGATAGATAGATAGATAGATAGATAGATAGAGTGAACAAACCTAAATACGTAGATAGATATGAATATACTGAAATAGATAGATAGATTGGTACATAGGTAGAAAGGTGTGAGTAGACTGAATTAGATAGATAGATAGATAGATAGATAGATAGATAGATATGAACAAACCTAAATACGTAGATAGATATGAATGTACTGACATAGACAGATATGAACAAAGATAGATAGATATATAACAAACTAATAGATAGAACAATAGTCTGGTTGAAGTTATTATACAAATCACACGAATATATAGAACCTTGAAATATTTTCCCAAATATTAAGCAATTAATTTAGACACCAAAAATAAATTTTATAGAAAACTCAGATAATTTCAACGAGTTTAATTAAATTTATAAAATTTATTAGGAAAAATGTCTGAGGTTATTATACAAATGCCGAAAATAATATTTTACTTCCATAAAAATGTAATAAAACATTAACAATGCATCAACGTCTAAAATAGAACAGTTAAAAACATATATGACATCTCTTTGATGTATTTATATCTTAATATAGTGACCCTTAACAACCAGTAATCTCTTATCCATTGATTTTGCTAATGTTTTTATTTAAGGAAGTTCAGTTTCCAACAAGAATGATTTTAAATGCTTTTCATAGGTCTGATTTGCGGTAATATTTTTTGCCAGCTTCAAATATTTTCATCTTCCCATTTAACCTACTATTTTAGATCTCATTCACAACAGGACTTGATGACGTCCTTTCTATTATCTTATCTCATGTAATCCTTTTATGCGGAAAACATTCACAGGTAACCTTCAATATATACATAAAGGAGTATTGTTGTGCACAAATACACAGTTCATGCGAAGTTGGGGCTTGTATCATTGAAAGAAAACCTCATCCATCAAATTGCTCTATTCAGTTTATCTCCTTCATCGAATTTGAATGGTCCAATAATTGTTTGGATGACAATACCAACCGATATCATCACACTCCCACCTTCTTTCTGCCTATTTTAACCACAGGCACAGCTCCAGATAAAATCCATCCTTTGGCCCATCCATCTTGTTCATTCAATGTCAGCCAATATTGGTCGTTAAAAATTGCTTCGGAAAAGGCAATATTCATGTATTTATTAGGCCAATTTTGACACTTTAAAATATTTGCTTTGCTGAAAGATGTTTGCGTAGGAGATCAGTTGACAGATGCCAGTATGTGAAGTAATCTACAGCTTTTGTCCTTCTTAGCTCACTCAATAACAGCCTGTTCAAGGATCTAAGCACTGATCAAAAGTGATTGTTGCACTATAAAAAAAAAACTTTTAGCATACATTCCCCGCGTGAAGACAAGTTACTTAACCTTTTCTCCTCGTTCTCAACTTACTTATATTTTAAATAGCCCTTTTCATCGTCTGATGATCTCTGCGAAGCTTTTTGATATCTTAAATGTGGACATTACCTCAAGCAATAACTTTGGAATTTTCTGTTTTTCAGCATTTGTTAGATCTGTCGGTTACCTCCGCTTAATTTTCGAAACTGCTCCCAGGGGACGGTTTCAAGACTATAAATACTCTGCGATAACATTTTATCACTCACTTCACACCTTATCCGCTTATTCCCTTAACTTGTAACCTCTCGCGGAGAACGTGCTTCCTTTTGGAAAACGCATGAACAACCCACATACACACAACACAGGTATGTATACACATTCACTCACTACACATATTTTGCCCCCAAAACGTTTCACATCCATTTGAGAAAACAAAAATCTTTGTCTTTGTCACTTGTAAGCCTATGTTTTTAATATATTATCATTTATTTGTACATATATTTGTTTCTTGTTTCTTTTCATTCATTTACATGGATTCACATCTCGGGTCTGCCATATTTGTTGTGGTCATTTCAGGAGGCACACGTGTTTATCTCTCAACGCATACACTGGCCCGCAACTAGTTGTTGACGCCTGACGTGGTATTTTTCTCCTGATAACAAGAAGCACGCCTGCCTCTATATATACAGATTCAAATATACATGTTCACATCTTTTCCAAAACGAGAGTCAGTAGAGAAAAAACATCGACAAACTTCTCTTCCTAACCTACCTTGCACGGTGGACACTATAAACTTATAACTAAAATTTGTGATTAGACCATATGAAAGTGCAAAATCACAGATTCAATTCACTAAAACATATCTACGCGACACATTATGTTCTCCGATCGGCAAATAGAATTCTTTTTGCAACACATGAGACCCTCCCCAACAAAAGAAAGTCGCTAATCGCCTTTCAATTATTGCTACGTTGGTCCATCAGTAGGCTAACAATACCCTCCCCTATCGGTACTGTCTTTTTGCATGACTCTTTTCTTTTCTCAGGCGACATTATGTTCAACAGGCATACATCACAAAATCTTTTTTTTTTTTTTTAACAAAAAGGAAATACAACTCCATTTCAACTTTATCTAACATTGTTTTTTCTCTGGGTTAATCAGATAAAGTGTGACATATCTCAAAAGGCGACTCACTGTCTTTTTTTCACTTTTACGATCCCCCTCGAACAACACAAAGAATTTGCAAGTAGGATATGCAATCGGCAATAATAACGAATTTTGTTAAAGTTCTCTAAGATACATTGGACACTCGGTAGACATTCTACATTAGCTCAACTTTGCTATGATGCTGCTTCTATTAAATTTTGTGCGCCGACAACATTATCCACGCACAGCAAACAAACAATGCCTTTCTAAAACAAAACCCTTCTAACAACAAGTAATCAATACACCGAAACGACAAAACCAATTCAACGTGGAGCATTGGCAAAAGACAAATTTTAATAACAAACACTAAAGAATTTATACTACCGACACATTTTATAGACTGTTACATTCAGCTCGAAAATAATATAGTACCCTGATGAAAACACAAGTACATTTTGTGGAATCACGTCTTGCGACACATCGAATCACGCAACTCAACCACATTTCCGAAACCTTTTCTTTTCAGCTCACGAGGACAGAAACTACATGGCACTTTCAGGACTATAAATACAGTTTGATATTTATATCACGCTCTTCTCAACTTATCCTCTTATTCATCAACATGTAAGCTCTCTCGGAGAACGCGCTTCTCTTTGGGAAATGCATGAACAAATCAAATACACAATACCATCTCGCAACTGATTGATTACATTACCTCTATTTTAACATATATTTTTAAAAATAATTCTTTTAGATTTTCAAAGCCTTAAACTAATATTAGTTTAATCTATATAATACCTTCAAACCGCAGTATTTGCAATAAACTCAATAACATTAATAAAACATTTTTAAAAATACATAAAAAATTGATTCAAGCTTTGGCTAACGTTTAAATTAATCCTTTAAAATTTGACTAAACATTATCAAAGCAAATTAGAGTTATTCAGGTTTATATGATTAACATGAAAACTTCAAATAGACTGCGCCAAGATAGATAGATAGATAGATAGATAGATAGATAGATAGATAGAACTAGACTTAGATAGATAGATAGATAGATAGATAGATAGATAGATAGAACTAGACTGAGATAGATAGATAGATACGACTAGAATGAAATAGATAGATAGATAGATAGATCTAGGCTGAGATAGCTAGATACGACTAGAATGAAATAGATAGTCTAGTTCTATCTATCTGAGATAGATAGATACGACTAGAATGAAATAGATAGATAGATAGATAGATAGATAGAACTAGACTGAGATAGATAGATACGACTAGAATGAAATAGATAGATAGATAGATAGATAGATAGAACTAGACTGAGATAGATAGATACGACTAGAATGAAATAGATAGATAGAACTAGACTGAGTTAGATAGATAGA
Organism: Acanthosepion lycidas; assembly: GCA_963932145.1. NCBI lineage: Eukaryota > Metazoa > Mollusca > Cephalopoda > Sepiida > Sepiidae > Acanthosepion > Acanthosepion lycidas. The sequence goes on along the minus strand of OZ010588.1, from coordinate 69,717,033 downwards.
TACGACTAGAAAGAAATAGATAGATAGATAGATAGATAGATAGAACTAGACTGAGATAGATACGACTAGAATGAAATAGATAGATAGATAATGGCAAGGAGTTAACTGTTAACAGATGATACTTCAGTCATGTGAATCTAACATTTATTCCCCAGCCATAATATCTGAACATCAAACTTGAGGTTTAAAGCAGCATATAACAAAGAGTGGCTGTCAGTAGACTTCTACATTCTTTACTAGAAAGTACTTGGTATATTACACATAATTTCGGGAAGTTCATTTAGAAGTCTGCAGCTGACATCAAACAATGATTTCAACGCCTAAAGAATCGAACCAAAATGCTTAGCAGACATCTATATTAAAAAAAATAACATGTTACAATTCAGGATTTCTGTATAAATGTGCATGGGATTCCATTTATATAGAGGTAAGGAAAATAGTTTCATACCGGGAGAACCTTTACTGACATTCGTTCTCATATTCAGGTTCATTGCTTTCATTACATATTGATTTCTTTTTCGTCCTCGATCTTGTGTCATTTATTCTAACAGAAGACTGCACACGTAAAGGTAAATACATGTCAAAGGAAGAAAAATAGTGTAAATCGGAAAACAGAAAGAATAGAGCGAAAGATATCCTGAAATAAATACATGTACAGTTAAATGAAAAGGAAAAAATATATATATATATATATATGTATATATATATATATATATATATGTATATATATATATATATATATATATATATATATATATATATATATATATATAGAAAGAGAGAGAGAGAGAAAGATGGATAGAGAAATACATAATTAGCAAATATATATTTAGATAGATATATTTACATACATATATATATATATATATATATATATATATATATATATATATATACAGAGAGAGAGAGACATGAGCAAATTTAGATAGATTTATTTATTTAGATAGATATTTATGAGCAAATTTATATAGCAATTTTAGATAAATGCCTACACACAGACTCATATATATATATATACATACATATGAATAGTTAGATAGATAGACAGACAGATGTGAAATTATTTCGATAAATAGATTTGATAAAATTATATATATATATATATATATATATATATATATATATATATATATATATATATATATACAGAGAGAGAGAGATCACGCTAAAAGAAATAGTATTAACCGATATATATGGACGAATCTAATTAAATGGATATATTAAGAGATATACACTTAGGTCAGCTGATAGAGAAAAGAGTGTATTGAGAAAGACTGAGAATCCTAGACGGTTATGGACATATTTACAACAAAGCGTGAAGAATGTTCATTTATTCAAATCTATTTCCTTTCAATCAACGTCACAAAGGATTTCGCCTTCTCTTGGCCCACTTGTATTAACGGCGGCTTTACAGGCTCCTAAAAATGACCATATGCAAAACACAGTATTTGGCAAACGCCACAAAATATAGACTTTTAATCATTTTTCTTGTAAAGGTTTTGTTTTCCTTATCTGCTTACTGTAAATCTCTCCCTTGGCCTTCTGTCAGTATCTTTGCCCAGCAGCTCATTTTTTATAGAGATTTTGACATGTTTCTTTTCTATTCGTCTGTGAGATGAGTGGCATCTATAATTCTTGAAACTTTTAAATTGGTGAAAGCTAGTTTAGCCATTGTACAGACTATACGAACGCCATTATTTTTCTGTATCACCAAACAAGATACTGGCGCCATACAATCGATAAGAATTCATGATAACATTCATTCTCTTTCCTTTGTCTTTATCTAGACATACACACTTTCATATATATATGTTTGTGTGTGCATGTGTGTCTGTTAAGCATATAGCTTTATGTTATGTTAAATTTATAGATCAAAGTGCTCAATAAAAGGGATAGAGCGTATGTAAATATATAAGTAGAAATTGAAGTCAATACGCAGCAACAGCCTCTTTCATGCTTAAACTATCACCGCTGTGTGTTGACTTCAATTCTATATATATATATATATATATATATATATATATATATATATACATATATATATATATACATATATATATATATATATATATATATATATATATATATATATATATATATATATATATATATATATGTGTGTGTGTGTGTGTATAAATATAAATAAATATATATATATGTGTATAATTATTTATATATTATATGCGCGGTACTTATTAGAAAGCGCTCAATATCAGAGATAGAGCTAACATATATGGTTGGATAGATGTGAGCTTGTGACCCTGGATTTCGCGCTTTAGCGGTCGTCAGACCAACTCTGATGGTCTGACGACCGCTAAAGCGTGAAACCCAGGGTCACAAGCTCACATATATCCAACCATATATATATATATATATATATATATATATATATATATATATATATATATACCTTTGATGGATGGCAGAACAAGTTTTAGGAGGGATAACAAAAAGACAACATTTATTAATGGACAGGAAAATTGTAGAAACCATAACGCCCTGAAGAAAATGCCACAAGAAGCCAACACATTTTCGTTGATTCTTGTAAAATCTGTATCAGATACTTGATACAGCAAGCTATCAATTCTTAGTCACATGATTATTGCGAAGTTGGTTTTTAGCTTGACACAAGTTATTAAGAAAAAAATTTTTTTAAATTTTCATTGAAGATGTACGTGTTAGGAAAATAAATATTTCGTATGCAAAATACATACATTCAAAAGTCTTCGGATTTGTTAAATTATTTAACCATATAAGTTAATCTCATGTAAATTTAAAACTTTTTATATATATTTGCTCATATTAATACACAAGCACTTAAACATATCACTATAATCAAACATACACACATTGAAAGGTGCTCAGAAATATACGCTGATCATTTTATTCTATTGCCTCACGAAGTCTGAGTTGATCTTTTTCGTGTGGCAGTAGAAATTGATACATTCTGCTAGTAACATTTATTTTGTTTTGTTTTAATTACGGCATTAATGTGTTACTGAATGCTTCCTTGCGAAATAAAAACAAAACAAAATATTACTTGACATTCATCAACGGTTGTTGAATGATTACGGAAACCAAGTGATAGATGTGAACACAGGCGATAGTTTATCTGATTCAGCGTCGGCTATCCAGCGATGTTATTATGCTCCCTGTAACTGTGATGGGATAGGTGTAAATAAAGACGTACCCCGTTCATCCTTGACTAACATTTTCATGCTATAAACAATTTAATTTGTGAACATCTCTATGGTGTCAGCTTGTATATAGGAATATATATGGAAGTACTGATATCAATATGCTAGAAATGATAGTAATATGGGATGAAAACAGACTGATATAAATAGACTGATAAAAAGAAGAGATCAAGATATATAAGTATAAATAGACAGCTATCAATAGATAGAGATGGATATATTCAATATCAATTTGAATAGAGTGATAAAGATATGCATGAATAGATTAAAATTAGAATCGATTGATATCAAGAGATAAAGATGAATATATTGATAACAGAATGAATAGACTTGTATAAAGAGACTGATATAGAAATATTTGATTATAATATGTAGATATGAATAGACTGCTACTAATAGATTGTGAAGAATAGATTGATAGCAACAGATTGAAGAACTAAAATGATTATCCATAAAGTAATAAAGCTCCCCATTAGAGGCAAGAGAAAGAAAATCTTATTTTATTTCACAATTATACATACATGCAAAATTAAAAGTTGAAGGATATGAAGCAGTTGATACATTTTTTATTTAATGTCATTTTCTTTTATTATTATTTCCAAATTTATGACTTTACTGCCCAGCATAGGTTGTCCAAACTTAGTGAAAGGGGAATGTTTTCTTCCCATATTTTATTAAAACATAAGTGAAATTGTCTGTGTCAAGAGCGGATATTTAAATATCTGGGAAGTGTTTTAACAGAGAACGGTAAGTGTGACACTGAAACCGGAAGTAGTATTGGGATAGCCAAAAATGCATTCCAGAATCCTAGCAGAGTAATAAGAAATAAAAAAAAATCGCAAAAAAAACAAAGAAAATTGTACTACCCTTTTACGTAATATCTGTCCTCCTGTATTGCGGTGAGTACTGGACAGTCTTCTCAAAGATAAAGAAGAGATTTGTTGTAACATAAACATGGTTCTCCAGAGTGATGCTGAGTATACCATGGTTCGATCATACGAACAAGGAAGTTTTAGAGAAAATGGAAACAAAAAGGAAACATATACTTAACATCAGCAAGAGACAGTTGATGTTTCTAGGGCACATGGTGTAAAAATAGCAGGGTTTTGATGATCTGATTCTCACAGGACAGATTGAAGCCAAGAGAGACAAAGGAA
>OZ010588.1:69690179-69707679 GCA_963932145.1 Acanthosepion lycidas | reverse complement strand
GCTCTTTAGAAAAATATGCTTTTATTTTAGTCAGTCAGTTTAGTGTCAGCAGTATAAACGAATCATACGCGTGTTTATACAGTGGAAAGTGTTGCATAAAATGTTAAAACAATTCTAAAGGCCACTTCGGGATTTGACGTATAGATTCAAACTGACATTTTAAAATGGTTGCATCTTTTAATTTTTCGTTTTATCATTCAGTGCAAGATAGTGCCAGATATTGGATTAGAACCTAAGTCACTAGCGTTTCTTTTAAAGTTAATTTAAAAAAGAAAAAAAAACAATATTTAAATATACATTTTTCAATCAGTTTCACCCCAGGCAAGACTTTAAAGCCACTAAGACAAAAGGGGTTACTGGGTGTGGAGGAAATAGGAACAAAAACATTAATAATGAGCAGGAAGAGAAAAGAGTAATCAGGAGGACAGTAGATAGCGATTGACGTTTCATTTAAATTTTTGCAGATTAAAGTGTGCTGGAAACCATGGAACCGGAAAGGAGTTCCATAAGCGAGAAAGCCGAGAAAAGAAACTGTTAGCATAAAATTTACAACTATATCCAGCCAGCTTAAATTGATGAGATCGTGACGCTAGATTAGTACTGAGCTTAAATTCAAAAAATTTAGTTTCCATAGTCAAAAGCTTATTACTGAAGAATTAACTTGAAAGTATTTATAGAAAAGACACAGGGCGGCAACATTACGGCGTTAAGAAAATGACTGAAACCGAGAGGCCAGATCAAGATCGATAATATTGCAGATTCTTCTGTGGATTTCATCAAAACTCTCTAAATACATAGCAGATACACCAGACCTGTTGTGGCAGCAAACAGAGAAACTTCATTGGTTTTGCAAACTTATACTAAGAATTATTTTGCATCTATCATCGAATCGCTTTGTCAAACAGCTCAAGGTAAATATTAGAGGCTCAGGACCATATTGTGGTAGTAATACTCTAAGCGTGAACAGACTTATAGGTATGGAAGATAGATCCTAGACTTATTTAACCACATATTGCATTTCATTATCTTTCGCTATCTTTAAGGTAGCGTCCATTCACCCTCAACATGGCATTTTTCTGTGTGGTGAAGTGGCTTTTATACGCTTCCATACTTTGATACTTTGATTTCAGGAATTAAGTCCAGTACTAGATTTGCAGCTAGATCTAATCGTTTTACTGTTTTTAATTGCTAGATGTAACCATAAATTATTTTATAATAGTTTTTCCTCTGGCACTTCTCGTCTGTGGAAATCTCTTCCGCCTACTTTCTTTCCAATCAACTACGACCATCAGCATTTAAAATGCAACGTTAATCTTCTATCTTTTTAACCCTGTACTTTTATTGATCTTTCTAATCAATGACGCTTTTTCAGTTTGTTTCCCTCTCGGTAACAGCTTGCATCTTAGTGGATTTTTGCCTTACTTAGAATAAAATAAAATCTAACATATAGAAAGTGTTTACGTTCCAGCAAAATATTCAAATCGTACACATTAAATGCATGTTGTAGCTACATATTTTATACATTCTAATTCTTGTCTTAGAAACAACAAAAATGAATAATATTACTTTCTAGTAAGTTAATTACCAACATAAATGAGATCTGTTATCAGAACGATGCATCAACCAACTAGAATATATTGCGTTACTAAATAAGTTAGTTTGGTCTATATGGTAAGAAAGTCAATGAAGAAGACAATATTTCTGACAATATCTTTTTGAACAAAGAATTTAATTTTCATTCCAATAACTTCCGCCATCTGTCAGAAAATATCATAATTCCAAGTTCACAGAAATATTTAACTTTCTGGGAAAAGACATGCTTAGATGATTCTTACAGTCGTTTAGGAGAACAGAACGTTCTTGTAGGATTCTGGAAGGAGAGGAATAAATGGTAATTCAAATAGGTCGAGTTATAAGTAATTTTCCTTTTGTGAAACCAATTGTAATCACGACTGTACGATTCTCACTAAGCGCTCTTTAACTACATCATAATAGGCGAGGAAAAATAGGTTAAATGTAATAATGTCAAACGCAAAGAAAACGGTGGATTGACAAAGATACATTTCTACAACCGCCACCAAAAGGTGACCTTCATAAAAGAAAGATACTATTGTACGTGTGGTGGGATCGTTGTGGTATTATTCATTTAGAGGTTTTAAAAGACAACAAAACGCTAAATATTAGGTTGGTGCAAAAAAAATGACGTTTTTTGACGTTAAAAAATACGTCAAAAAACGTCATTATTTTTGCACCAACCTAATACATATTTATACATACAGCAGATGTAACGTGTCTATAAATAGTTTGGCGTAAACGCGGACTGTGTTTATCAAAAAGAATAATGTTCTCCTCCATGACAACCCAAAGCCGCATACAGCAAGAATAACAATAAAAAGAAAACATACTGGAACCTAGTTCGATTCTTCTGCCCCTCTGCAATATTTATCTGACCTTCTACCAACCGATTATGACTTTTTTTGTTTAATTGTTGAAAAGCGGTTTGATGGGGAAAGCATTCTCTTGTAAAAATAAAATAGATTCAAGTTTTCCGTGAAAAAAACATCAATAGCAGTGTAATTTTACTGAAAAGTTATCGGAGAATTGCCTAACAAGGCTATGCATTTAAATAAATAAAATGTGAATGTAATTTCCATTTTTGAAGAACTACGTTAATAAAGAAAAACGAAAATTAATTATTACTCAACTTAATTATGTTTTGAATAAGACAGTTGAGTAAAACTTCCCAACCAAGATTTAACAATTTTTGATTACTAAACAAAGTATGTGTTTGGAGAATCTATTGCTCTCAAGAATCCATGAATATGCGATACTGTTTGGCACGTGTGTCGTCGCAGGCGGACTGCCTTTGGGACTCCATATGTTATCCTCGGGGTTTAATCCGAAGGCTTTCTCATCATTGGGTATGGCCGTAAGTTTTTCTTCTCTTAGATGTACTGCACTCACAATTTACGTGTTATCTATGCCACTGCATGCCTACATGAAGTTTTTTTTTCTATATCCTTCTTATTCTAGCCTGATGAATATTAATATTTTTTGTTAAACACTTTTGTACTGTTTTCGGCCATTTATTCACTTGGTTAATTTAACTGAAATAAATTTTAAAAAAATGTGCTTCCCCGGAATAATTACGTCTTTCCAATCACACTAAGTACAAAGGATTATCTTTACATGAAAGCCGCCAGACATTAAAAGTTTTAAGAGTTAGCTTGCCACGTGACCTCTTTCGTTGAACATTATGTTTAACTATCCACATTCCAATGCGAATTTCATACGCAAATGCATGTAGGGGAAATTTGTTTTAGGTGATGTGAAAGAAACACATAAAAGCGACTAATGTAACTCGAATGCAAATCTATACCACCACTTGATTTGGCTTTTTTTGTTAGAATTTTTGGGTACTATGTACTAGGAGATTTATTTTGTAAAATACAAAATTGTGGCACGTGGCCGATGAAGGGGAGGGGTAAAGGCTGGTCCAAACTAACTATCCTATACCTAGCTAATCAGATTCACGAGCCATTCGTACATTACAATTTACCCATTCACCAAAAGAACTCGCCCATCACCAATCAATCCTCCTCCCACCATAATACCACATACTCACAAGGGGGACCTACACAAAACGCGCCCCACACCATAATTGGGTACTATGTACTAGGAGATTTATTCGTAAAATTTACAAATTTTGGCACGTGGCCGATGAAGGGGAGGGGTAGAGGCTGGTCCAAACTAACTATCCTATACCTAGCTAATCAGATTCACGACCCATTCATACATTACAATTTACCCATTCACCACAAGAACTCGTCCATCACCAAACAAACCTCCAACCACCATAATACCACATCCTCTCAAGGGGAACCTACAAAAACGCGCCCCACACCATAAAAATTTGATGATGATATAAAAGCTATACATTAAAATTCTAATCATGATAGAATGAGAGGGGAGGGGAGATGAACCCAATAATCAAATAAATATAAACACAAAATACAAACTAAACATAACAGATGTTAGTAGGGGACCGTCCAACCCTCAAAATAGAGAGGCCGCTGTATTCTGCCCAAAGTGACAAAATCAAGAAGCTCTCTCGCTAAGGGAGTGGGGAAAAAGGATAAAATATTATGCGGGAATGGGGAAATATAAAGCTGACCCAGTCGAGATGAAAAGGAGGGTTAAAAACAAACTGGGGAGGTTGGGAATCTCGACTTGGATCATAACCAAAGAGTAGCCGGGTTACAGGCCAGGAACAACACTTACTCACATTAACTAGGTACACTGAAGCTTGTCTAATCCTAACCAAGGGGAGGGTTCCACAGGAAGCCACCCCGATGTGCAATAGGTTGACCTAGAAGAGAAAATCAAGGCTAGCCCCGGTCACACGAACCAAGCTCGCCTCTTTTACCCACCTTTCGCTAAAGACTGTCGAATGCAATCGTTTTCTATCAGATCTAATCTTCATCTTGAGCTGATGTCAAAGAATAGGATTAGATGCTGATGAGAAAGACGGTTGCCCCGCAAGACTTCCTCCTTTCGCGTCGTCCAAATCACCATTCGAGCCGTGGCCAGCAGCGTCAGAAACACCATTCGTTTCACCCCGGAATACGGGGGCGACACATTGTCACACGCGTATGCGCGATCAATGGACACAAGCTGTTCGGGAGCGAGACGAGCCGTCAGCTCGCCGACATGGTTCCATAAGGGGCGGACACGGGGGCAATGGTAGAAGGCGTGCGGAGCCGTTTCTTCTAAGCCAAGACCACACAGTTCACAGTCTGGCAAATCCGCCAAACCCCATATGAAAGCCTTGTCGTTGAGAGGCAGCCGATTCCGAGCCAATCGCCAGGTAAGCGAAAACTCAGGGTTACTGAGGTAATCCGCCGCTGGCGCCCAAGACCAGTAGGAGCGATACTCCTCCTCCGACAAGCCGAGCGTATCACGTAGGGAATCCTTCGCGGGCCCCTCCACTAATCCACGATAGAAGACCTTCCTAGGCCGTGACAGGTCACTGGACCGGGGAATGGCCTTCAAGGCCGACCGACACTCGCGGATGAAATCCGACTCGTCCCGGGGTTTACGACGGCGCTCAACCCTCGAGATGGGGGGACTGATGGTAAGGCTAGGGAAGGCGTCCCTAACAATGCCCTCCAGAATCGGATCTCTCCCAGTCAATGCGCGGCGTAGGAAAGCCAACCTAGAGGCACGGACGTGACTCAAAAGGTGCGGCATTCCCAGCCCCCCATGACACGGACGTTTAGTGCAGACTCGTCTGTCAACCCTGTTCACGCGTCCCCTCCATAAAATGGAGGATAGCGATCGCTCGAGCGCCTTCCAATGGGTCTCACAGAGAGGAAGTACAGACAATCGATAAAGAATCAGGGGGAAAATGTATGTAGCACACACCTCCGCCCTGCCCTTCACGGACAACCGCCGTCGATTCCAAGTCTTGCCGGCAGAATCGACCTTTGCAAGTACTTTAGACCAATTCTTCTCCAGCTGGAGGTCCGGTCCAAACCACACTCCAAGAATGCGGACAGGTCCATCCGTCCAACCGAAGCGGCCCGGAAGAGCGACCCCCTTCCAGGCACCTAACCGCAAGCCGGAAGACTTTATCTTGGCCCCTGTCACCTTCTCGTACCGGTCAAGCGCCTTCTGTACCGCCTCGATGTCGTCCCGGGACGACACGAAAGCAGATACGTCATCGGCGTACGCGGAAACCCTGGCTCGAGCCCCTCCAGGAACGGCGATTCCGCGTAGGGCCGGACTGCCGGTCTCGTCCTTCAGCCGGCGAAGGAGAGGCTCCAACGCCAAAGCATAAAGGAGAGGCGACAGCGGACAACCCTGACGAACCGACCTAGACAGCACGAACGCGTCCGACAACCTTCCGTTCACCTGTACCACAGCACTGGGGGAGCGATACAGGAGGCTAATCCAGCGGCAGAAGTTGGGTGCGAATCCAGCGGCCTGCAGGACAGTAGCAAGGTAGCGATGGTCGACCCTATCAAATGCCTTGGACTGATCCAAATTGATCAGCGCGGCTTGCTCGTCGTCTTTTACACCCTCTATGATCGTGCGGATCAGATGCAGGTTGCTCTGAATTGTTCGGCCCCTCACAGAACAAGTCTGCTCAGGTCCCAACAGAGACTCGGCAACTGACTGCAAACGCTCCTGCAGGATCTTGGCCATAATCTTTAACTCTGTGTTTAGCAGAGTTATGGGCCTGTAGTCATCTAGCTTCCCCCCACCACCTTTGCCCTTTCTCAACAGAGTGATCACGCCCCTGGTGATCCGGTTGGGGATGGACCCCGACCGAAACCAGTTGTTGAACACTGCAGTCAAAATCGGAACAAAGATGTGCGACAGCCTCAAGTACAATTCATAGGGCAAACCATCCAGACCGGGCGACTTGCCTCTGCCGACCTTCTTCAAAACCGCGTAGACTTCGCCCTCCGTGATCTCTCCCTCGCAGCTAGCCGCTTCAGTCGGCGAAAGCCGAGGAAAGTCAGCCAAATAGCTACGAAACTCCTCCTCACGGAGACCAGGCTCCTTGGTAAACCGGCTCTCGAAATGGCGCCGAAACGCCTCGCACATGTCGTCAGTGGCCCGAAGAGTACGCCCCTCCGGGGATTCGACTTCACGAATGTAACGATCGCCACCTCGACGGACCTCTTCCCTGCGCAGATCTGCGCCCAAGTTCACAGCTTCGGAAGACATCTTGCTTAACTTATGTCTAATTACCTGGCCCATGTACCGCTCGCTATTCGAACGATCCAGGGCCTCCTTAGCTAAGGCTATCTCTAGGGGATCCCCCCCAGCCACCGCCCGGGAATAACTAGCTTTAAGCGTCTTCTGGGTACTATGTACTAGTGAGCTAGCCAAAATGATCTGACTTATTTTATAGTCCACCAAGAGAAGGGTTAACCAGTCAGAAAGCTCAAAATATTCAATCCGACGTGTATAAAGGCAGCCATTTTGTTTGTTTTTTCTCCCAAAATATCTTCACTGCCAACCTCTGATATCGAAGACATTACGGACTACAAACATGGTCAACAGTTTTGACTATCCTGGCTATATATCGCTTCGAATAACATTGTTTATACTCAACCGTTATCTACATTTGATCACTGGCAACTTAAGATATTTTAGTAGACATGTCGCTGTTTTCAGAAAGAAATTTTGAATAATAACTACTCATTTTCAGCTATTCACAATAATTTATTAATAAAATTCCATACTTTTACGCGTGTTCTTGAGAATATTGGTAATATTCTCTTATTTTCAATGTCCTTTACTTACGTGCCATGTTCCTGTAGAACACGAGAGATGATGGCTCTCTACAACGTCCCGTCCTTTTTATATCGAAGCGATCCTTTTCTTCTTCCTATCCTTCTTAGATCATGCTCTGACACTTGAGGTTAACTATCCTGCGTTCAAATTGTTCTGTGAAAGTCAAAATTCCCAAAGCCATCTTGATTCCTTATGTTGCCCAGAAAATTCAGCTTTCTTTTTCTGTTACAGTTGGAGCAGAAGTATACAGTGATGTATCACTGTATACTTCTGCTCCAACTGTGTTCAGTATGCTTTTTGCGCTTCATATATTCCGAGCTCTTCTTCAACATTACGCTTCTCAGAAAATTCAACTGTCTCTAATTCTACGTACAAGCGTCATTTTCTTTTCCATGTTCCGTCCACGGTAGTCTCAGAATCTATCTATAGAACGGTATCCCTTTTTTTCTCAACTCTTCCCTTTGTCTGTGAGGAAATTATCCAGTAAACACTGCACCATAGAAGGATTAATATTACATAGTTTTTCGTCAATTTTTTCCTTGTTTCTAAGAAAATTTACTTGATAGTTTGCTTAGCTTTTGGAGAACATCTTTAGGTATTCCAGTGTCCCTTTGGATTTCTATGTTATAAATTCTGTCGTCTATTTTAACAATTCTCAGGGAAGTAGTATTTTCTTAATTGCTTTATTTCGACGTTTCCAATGTATACGCCCGTCCTTATTGCTAATAACTATAAATTCTGCCTAATTGTAATTGACAATTACTTTCTTCTTTGTGTTTATATTAGGTTGGTGCAAACATAATGTCGTTTTCTCACATATGTTACTATGTGAGAAAATGACATTATTTTGCGCCAACCTAATATTTATTACATTTTAGAGCAGTAGCTGCAGTTTTAGGCCTGACATAAGTAAAATATCATTTGTATATATTATACTGTTAAGATCCTTCTAAACAATAATAAATTCAGGCAAACCACATAGGTTTATTAAGAACACCTCGCTACAAAGTTTAGATAAAACGATTATATTTTCGTTTATGTACTTACTCCATTTTTCTCTCTATGCAGGCTGTTTCATCCCACCCAAAAATTTGGATCATTCTAATATCTTTCCAGAACAAATTAGTTTTTCCTAACATTTAAAATGTTCCCTTATGTCGAGCATTATCAAATGGAGTCTATGAACATCGGAATACTGCTTTCTTTTCTGGCAGTACGTCTGTCTAAACATTCTAAGAAAATGATTAATTCTAAAATTCATTGGAGCTGTGCCGCACCAGCGTACGTGGGCTAGTTGTGAGTGAAGATAATTTTTAAAGTGTGAGGTCGTTTAATTTTGTTCAGCTAGCAAACAAAAATATGTGGCGCTTTGCCAAGTGTGTCGGGAAAATCTATAAACAAAAGAAAAACATATGCTTATTTTTTGAACAAAACTCTAGAACTTTCCCATTTGCATATTTACATATATTGTTTTAAAGATATATATATATATATATATATATATATATGTGTGTGTGTGTGTGTGTGTGTGTGTGTATAATTTTAAAGTTCTCGTATATATATATATATATATATATATATATATATATATATATATATATATATATTATGCATTGTTACAAGAGAACATGTACAGACCCACAACAAAAATGTACATCTATTTTCAACGTTAAAAAATATTTTTTAACTTTTCATCAGGTGGGGTATCATGATATTACTAAAATATTTCATTCCGAAATGCAGTTAACCAAGAACATCTTCCACTTCCGTCATTAGAAAGTTTCCCATAAAAGGTAGCAAAGAAGTGGAGAAAGAAAGGAAGCTAAGTGATTAGCAACAGAGAGAAAGAGAAGAGAAATAAAAAGGAAAAGGCCAAGAAATGAAATAAAGTTTCGAAAAAATTGGAGTGGGAGGTGATATGCAACCAATGGAATTTCGTCGATTCACAGAATTAGAATTTAAAGGTACCTAGCGGAGTTAGGTTAATGTTTCTAAGACAAAAACTTACTGTGTTCCGAGATAATTATTCATGGAATTTAAAAGAGTTCTACAGTATTTTATGAAATGAACTTTTGAATATAGATTAGAATACTAAACCGATTTTAAATCTTTATATCGCCATATTAATTATACTTAACCATATTTTACTTTACAATATGAATTAGAATACTACAAACATTTTAAACTTTCGTAATTTTTTAGCATGAAGCTTTATAAAAGAGAAAAATATTTCAAGTAATACAACGAATAAATTTAATAATTTGTTTAATATATTCTAAATACGATTTTAAAAAATCGTATTTAGAATATATTTAAAAAAATAATATTATTAATGAATAAGAATGCAACTAAAATCAATTAAACGATAAATATATTAACAATTTAAAAGTTTAAAGGTAAGTTAACTTATTAAGAATACAAACCATACCCAGTAATCTATAAGAAAATTGAAAAAAAAACTGAAAAAAAAACTTAAGGAATTAAGTAATAAAAAAGGTCATGAAGTATTGGAAGGTTATAAGATATGATTGATATTGAGATGGAAAGATATAGACATAACTATTTACCAGCCTGAATGTTCGAGAAATTCCGTAGAAAATATGTGACCTCCGACAAGAATTGAACCTGTATCTGACAAGGAAGCGCTATGACGTGCGATACCATTCATAGAATTTACTTAAATTATTGTATCTATAAAAATAAGCTATAAAGAGAAAATATGTTAAAATAAGACACTATTACATATGATTTGATTATAATAGTAAAGGTTTCGTGCACGACCATCCACACTTTTTGAAGGGTCAAATACAGAGACCTGGTTCACTACATGCCACAAGGTCCCCAAATGACCCTCCGCAGGTTTTGAATTCAGAGTTGTCCTTCTTCTAGACCAGTTGCCATCCAACGCTGTAGAACCCAGTCTGTCCTGCTATTTCCCATAGCTGGGGGGAGAAGAAGAGGTTTAATACCTTTCACAAGGGTATTAGCACTTAAATGAATGTAATGGATTCGACTGGAATTCGAATTCCGCTCTCCGATTCCTCAATCCTAGCCGCTGTCTAATACACCAACGTCCCAGTATATAAAGATCGAAAAATCAATAGGAAACCCCCACATATTATTTATATGTACATACTTTCACGCACACATAATCGTATATATATATATATATATATATATATATATATATATATATATATATATATATATATATATATATAGAGCAAGATACATTACATATATATATAATGTATGATGTCGTATGTGGGTTTCCTGCTATTTTTCTCCTCCATCTCATTATCGCCAGAACTACGTCCGCTATTTTTTCATTTTTATTTTGATGTGGCAATTGTTTTCTTACTCTAACTTCTTCCCGGATTTGCTGAATCTTTTTTTCTAGTTATTTTCTTTTACTAAGTTTCCATTAATATGCATAATATTTTGTGGTTCCTCTTTTTCTTTTCTTACAATATTTTTTTCTAGATTTGCCCTCAATTCTGACCCCTAAAACTCAACCCGACAAGTAAATAATTTCAATCATTTTGAGGAGCCCTGAAGGCAGTTCTATTCACCATCGCTTGCGCAAATATCTTCTAAATTTGGAAAGCTGTGACAATTTTTTTTTCCATCTGAAGAAAAAAGATTAAATAAAAAAAATATCTTGTACAGAATCCGAACAAATAACTCAAAAATATAAATTGGTGTCAAATATTTAACTGTTTTGTATTTGCTGTATATCCAAAGCGGTTTCTTCTGTAAAAGGACTTGATTTAGTGGCCACTTGAATTGTAGTTCACCTTTGAAAAGCCCAAATCGAACACAAGTACGGAATAATTGCCCTCCCGATCCACACTTGCTCGTGCAGCGAACAAGTAATTTCTTAAAATTATTCGGGTTTAACAAGTTTTCTTAAGGTCACATCCTTTCAGAACATATTTGATCATGGCTCTCCATATTATCATTTTTTAAACAATTCTACCGGTGTGTACGTTCGGGAATCTTACTAAAGTTAAAGTGCCTAAACATATTCGAACCTTGTTGGATGTCACGTCTTTATTAAAACTTTCGAATACACAAGCCGGTAGGACATCAATGTACACTGTTTAAAGGACAAAAATTACATAGATTGACAGATAGCGGATCGAAATGACTAAACAGTGAAATGTGTTCTAATTCCAGTCGAGATCGTTACATTTACCTACATGCAAATACCCTTAAGAAAGGAGTGCATCCATGGTTCCCATCCAGTGGAGTATTTCTTTATATTGTTAATCTAAAAAAATGTTTTAATGGAATATTCATTCGCAAAGCAAATGATAATTCTTTCAACTTAAAATTTGTTTCGGCTTAAAGTAATCCACAAAAGGTTGTTCATCAATAATAATAATAATAATAATAATAATAATAATAATAATAATAATAATAATAATGATAATAAAGATAATAATAATAATGATAATAATGATAATGATAATAATAATGATAATGGTAATAATGATAATTATGATAATAATGATAATAATAATGATAATGATGATGATAATAATAATAATGATAATAATGATAATGATAATAATGATAATGATAATAATGATAGTAATAATAATAATCATAATAATGATAGTAATAATGATAATAATAAAAATATTAATAATATTAATGATAATAATGATAATGATAATAAAGATAATAATAATGATAATAATGATAATGATAATAATGATAGTAATGATAGTAATAATAATAATAATGATAATAATGATAGTAATAATAATAATGATAATAATAAAAATATTAATAATATTAATGATAATAATGATAATAATGATAATAGTAATAATAATGATAATGATAATAATAATGATAATAATGATAATGATAGTAATGATAGTAATGATAGTAATAATAATAATGATAATAATGATAGTAATAATAATAATAATAATGATAATAATAAAAATATTAATAATATTAATGATATTAATGATAATAATGATAATAATAATGATGATAATAATAATAATGATAATGATAATAAAGATAATAATAATAATGATAATAATGATAAAAATAATATTTATAATAATAATGATAATGATAATAATGATAATGATGATAATAATAATGATAATGATAATGATAATAATGATAATGATAATAATGAAAATGATAATAATAATGATAATGATAATAATAATGATAATAATGATAATAATATTAATGATAATGATAATAATGATAATGATAATAATGTTAATAATAATAATGTTAATAATAATAATGATAATAATAATAATGATAATGATAATAATGATTGATGAGAGGTGTTTAAATGCATGTTTTGTCTTGGTGAATTATTAGGATAGGCTACAGTAAATATCTCTTTACGTATCACAATATTACTGTTGCCTGACCATAAGGAGTTGGGAATATATCCTGCGGTTTGGTGTACTGTGCATCTTTATTCGCGAGCAAAATATAAGCATTATTTAATGGAAGGTGGCCATCATGTACCACCCATTGAAATATGATCTCTCTCAAAATGAAAGACGAACATCGCAACCAACAGCAGGATACATACGCAAACAAAGAAGCGCGCGCACACACACACACACACAAATATATATATATATATATATATATATATATATATATATATATATATATATATATATATATATATATACGTAAGTTATGCATAAATTAAGTCACTTCCAAATAACACTAGATTGTTTATGTTAATTGAATAAATGATTCATTTTAGACATCATACTAATTACATAATCAGTGCTATTGTTAATGCATCATAGCTGGAATTCGAGAGGGCTGATTTTTTTTAAGTGATGGATAAGGCAGCCAAGATAAATTGAGAGTCACATGTAAATACTTGGGATCACCCTCATTCAGAAACCGACAGAGCGAACAGTCACCGCTCCTGACGGAATTTCTAACTGGACCCAAACTGCGCTTAGTTGTTCTTTTTTCTGGATATACACGGGCGGGAAAAAAGATTTTGGGACAACTTGCATCACATGATGATACGCATTTATTGAAATATATTTGGCATGTTCATTCCTAATCTGAATTCAATTTTTATTGACGCCGGCTTAGTTTTATGGTTAAGTCTTCTAGTATTTGTAGTCGTTTTTAACCTAGGAAACCAAATGGACAAATCATATATATTTTTTGTCTTTGCATAGGGAAAATTAGATATCTTCCAAGAGATTCACTATGGCTGCTAATCTTCCTCTTATCAATAATACAACTGAACTATATATTCAAGCAATGTAAGCAAGGTTATAGATTCGCAAAGACGTGACAAAATAAATTTGAAACCGTTTCATTACACAGACTGAGTGGAACATCTTATGAAGAACTGAAAACACTGCAACTAGAATCTTCAGTTCTATATCAGAATGCCATTTGATGTTAAGAAATGTCTAATGTTGATAAGGAACGAGGGAAAAATAAAACAACAGAATAACTTAAATGCCGAAGTTTGAAATTTTCTAGACAATCAACGAAACGAATGGCTACAGATAATTAGTCATTTTAGAAGGAGACGCTATTCGCCATTAGTGGACTGGATCTAAAAATATTGGTTGCCAAGAGACAAAAGGAAGTCATCCACAACTACAATATAATTTAATTTTCATAACGAGTAAATAGAATTTAAGAAAAATGTAAATGGAGAAAAGATTACAAGTAAAAACTTGTCAGTATTTCTTCGTAATTATGGGGTACTTGTACTGTACATTTTACTGGCAGTAGATACCAAATATAAATACAGAAAGTTATGATATAATTTTTTCTCTATTATTATTTTATGTAATCGCTTGATATTTTTTTTAATATTTACTGCAAAATGTACAAATTAACAGATAATTCAAAGGGAAAAGAGTGTATTGCATGCAGTCCAATATTTTAAGAGAAATTGCTTATGTTCAGTAGAGAGTCGTGTGAATCTGCCAATAAATGGTTCTGCATCCATTTCATCTAACAATTCCTTTTCAATGGATAGCAACATGTATCACTCCAAATTCTCTTCAGAAATTTCTTAACCTTGTCTTTATTATGTTTAGCTTTGAAAATGTGCTTTCATATTGAACTTGATCGTCCTGGGTATGACGATAAACTACATCCGCATCCTGGGTAAGACGATAAACTACATCCAACAGTAAGGCCTCTAATCAGGAGGTTTTAAGAAGCGTGGAACCACCTCTTAATTGCTGGTGTTTCTAGGTCCACCCTGACCAGGGGTGGTAGCAACTGTTAGGGTCCCAGCTATGAGCAAATAGTTAACACCCAAACTTTTGTAAAAATAGCTTTTAATACCAGAAATACTTTGTAATAAAAAACGCAATTATTACCATCAATAATTTTTTTAAGGAAAAATAGTTTTTAAAAAAATACCAGCAATACAAACAGCTACACATTTTTTGAAAAAAATATGACCAGTTATAGATTTCTTCAAGGAAAAATATTCCCAGAAATAGATTTTTGAAAAAAACATTACCAGCAATAAAGATTTTGTCGGCATTAAATAACCCATTGAGCTTCATATGCCGTAAAACAAAACAAACAACAAACATATTGAACTTAAGGAACCGATGGTGTACAGATAACTCTATAAAGTTCTTATTATTTTACATCACTAAAACTGATGTCTGCTTTATCAGTTTATTGCATTTATATTTGATATAGGGTATCCACTTCATCAGGGGCCCAGACGCCATCGATTAAGCGGAGACACTGACCAGTCCTCTACTAATATTAGGTAGAACATTGGTTCTCAAACTTTTTAACCAATGAACACTTTTCATCATATGTCAGAATGTCATATCCATACTTTACAAAATTGTCCGACTCAAAAGTTGCATTCCAAAAATTGTGCATATATTGATGATAATTATTTCCCATATTAGTACATTTACATGGGCTATTTTTACAAAGGAATGTTTACAAATTTAAAATTTTGTATTCAAAGCTTTTTTTCTCCTAGATTAGCCCATACCAAAATCTACAGCGCAGTCTATCCAACTGTTTTAATGACAGTTAGACAGTGGTAGAATAAATGAATTCATACCTTTGTCAAGAATATTAATGCGAAAGTGAACACTACAGGTAAGACTAGATTTTGAACTCAGTTTTCCATTTCCGCGTGGATAACCGTCATATTGTGTCACAAAGAAAGCAATTATATGATTTCCTCAAGATTTAAGCAATATAAAAAAATATTTGGTTATATTTCCTTTTGCTTCCTTTATAACTGCTAAACATGGAGCATTTCTGCGATATCTGGTCTGGAACTGCCAAATCCTCACTTTCCAGCCTTGAAAGGATTCAATGTCGTTTACGCGGATCATTCTTTCCTCGTTGTAGACTCTTTTCTATAGATGTTGCAAACCTATCGTTAGTATATTGCTATTTCCATGGCAAATGTTCACACGAACTCCATTTCTATGGCTATGGTTCGAATCCATTTTTGCCCAATGCACGTTGTTATCCATATATCAGAATACACGACCTTTCCAAGATTGTCCAACTCAAAAGCTGAATTCTAGATAATGCATATATTATTGAAAATCTTAATCATTTTCCATATTATTACATACATAATTACACGGATTATTTTTATGGAGAAATTTTAATAGCAGTAGAAAATATATGGATAGATTTTTAAACTTGAATACATGTACAGAAATTTGTTTAAATTCATAGCTAATAACTAAATGAATAAACGGAAGCATACTTCAATAAGCAAAATGATCACTAGAATGCTAGATTTTGTGATTCAATAAACAAAATTCTGTAAATAAAAAAAGAAAAAGTAAAAGATTTTTGCTACCCTCGACACCCTGAAATCCCACCCTGAAGGGAATCTCCGCCTTGTTCAGAACCCCTGAGTTAGAAGGCAACAAAACAAAGATCGCGGAAGAAAAACAATGAACATATCAGTGGCCAAAGCGGAGTGGAAATTGGAAGAAGTAAATAAATATTGGGACTGTCTTAATGGTGAGATATACTCTATCCTTCTTGCAGTTGGTAAGACAGAAACTCAAATATTTGAACCATATGACTAGAAAAAATACTGATTATAATACATGCAACATTACGCCGGTGTGATGATGTCATAGATGAAAAGAAAAGATGTAAGATGAAAAGTGAAGTGACTCAAAGAATGCACAAGTGACAGTAAATAATGTCTGCTAATAGACGCTAAAAAAATCCAGCACTACATCGAACAGAAGAATGAACAGGAAACCATCTTAAGTAAAACACGAATGCGGCCTTGTTGACAAATGACCAGGTGAACTAGATTGCTTCGTTCCAAAAGTTCAGACCTTTACAGCTAAGACCGGCTATCCCACATAAACAAGGTCGATTCATTCATTTCTCATTCCATTAGTAACAATGAAACTTCATTGAAACACCTACTTTCTGGAACAGATTCTTATCACGACAGACTTAACATCTTTAAGGCTAGTTCCAACCGTTATCTATCCTACATATTCTGTCTTCTTACGTTCATACAACAACCTTATTCAGTAACCCACGCGCTTGGGTGGCTCTTAGGCCTTATATTGCAAGAAAAATAGTGAAAATAAATGGAATAGATAAAGGCAATGTTATATACAATCTAGGTGACACATTTGAGGGAATAATTTTACATAATTTTAGCTAGTTAATTCTTGATTATGCTGGAGATTATTGTCGTTTTGTTCTCTGTCAGTTTCAACGTTTACAGATATCGCGTTTTCACATATCATGGCGCCTTTTGCACGCGTCAATTAGTGTTTATTTACTTATCATATATATTTAGTATGTTCGTCCTAAATTTTATGAATTTTCTTAATGTTCGATCATTTATTTTTATAGCTAATGCTTCTAGTGTCTGTAGTCGAATTTTTTTTTATATTTATGTGATACTAGCAGCATGGCCCGACGTTGCCCGTCTTGATTCAAAAACTGTACGACTCATACAGCAATCGCTATCACTTGACTTAAAATATTTTTGCCCTTCCTTGCCTTTAAAGGTGTGCCCTTTGCCGTGCTGATGTTGCTACGTGCCTATCTCACACTGCGATTTTTTTCAAAGCTCTATACTAAACATTAAATCTGTTACGAAAAAAGAACTAAACAAAATGAACACAAAACGATCAGCTTTTAAAAACGACTCGTAACTGGAAAA
>OZ010588.1:69682679-69685179 GCA_963932145.1 Acanthosepion lycidas | reverse complement strand
AAAAACACGTTTGAAAATCAAGGTGGGGCAACTCATTTTTTCCATGAAAATCAATAAAGTATTTAATACTTATATTAATATTAATAGACTAAATAAGAGCAGTGATGCATATAATCATAATATGCCGTGATAAAATATAATTAAAATTTAAGTACTAATAAAAAATATTATCATATATATTGACCTTGTTGCCTAATTTTATATTTGCATACGTACTATATGTGATATTGATTATGTTTTTACCCGGAAATATAGCATACCTTAAAATTGTGTTTTTATCATGCTTAACGGTGAATAAGTTTCAAAAAAGGGGAACATTAGATAGGTAAACTGGATCAGGATTTATTTAACTCAGGTCTCTTCTTTATCCGTGAGAAGATTGTTCAGCATTCACTCTAATATCAAAAGACCAATATTACATACCATTTCAATACTCATTTTGTTTCTAATGAAATTTTCCTGTTTCTTAATACATTGCTTAGCTTTTGGAAGGCTTCTTTCGTTATTCCAATGCGCCTTCGGATTTACGTGTCACGCTTTGCGTTCTCTGTTGAAACACTTCCCGGATATTCTGCTGTTTCTTAATACTTTGCTTAGCTTTTGGAAGGCATCATTCGCTATTCCAATTCACCTTCGGATTTCGGTGTAGCATTCCTCGTCCTCTATTAAAATATTTCTTAGATATTTATCTTTTTGAACTTGTTAAATTTTGGAATCTCCAATTTGTAATTCGTATAAAAAGCTGTTTCTTTTGCTGGCAAGCGTACATTCTGTCTTCCTACAATCCTTTCTTTTCGCTTTCCTTTACAAACCTTGAGCAGGGGTTCCTTTTGTTCCCGTTCTCTATCTGCTGTTAACACTGCAATATTCATCCTGTCAACTACATTCTACAAATATTCTAGAAATATCACCTGTTTTATTATTGTTCTTTCTGCTGATTAATGTTTTCTCAGTTTCCTTCACCCTCTTGTCATTTTTCCTCGGTAAACCCAAGCAAAGCGATAATGCCCCTAACATGCAGGGAAACTATTGAAAGTGAATAGAAATGAGAAATGTTGGTGAAGAAAAAGGACAATAAACGTTCTGGGTTCAGAAAGAGAGAAGTAAGCGATTGATATTGCAGTCAAATCTTTGTAGTTGACATGAAATCAAGAAAACGGTAGAGATTTCCACAGGCGAGAAGTGTGAAGAAGAAATTGTTAGCATAGAAATTATGGCTACATCGCGCTATTTCAACCTGAGTCCCCGTTGCCAATGAAGTCAAATGTACCAAAATATTTATAGAACAAACACAGGAATACTACGTTACAGCGATGAGAAAGTGACTGAAGTCAAGTTACCAAGACAGGATCGATAATATTACAGTCTTGGAGACTTCTTTGCCTTGCCCGGTGTGTACAAAAAGTGTATAACTAAAATTGATATAATGACTGCTATCAAAAGTATCACAACTATCTATTTTAACAGTACCGATTATATGGATACTATAATTGTTCATTAACCATCAACTCCGTCTATCTTTTCTATGACTGCTGTAATAACCTTCCCTTTTCATGGTTGACCTCTTATTAAGCAAGTCAAGCGTAAAGCCAAAATGGTCAGTACAAACAGCAAAACGGCTAACCGTTGAACATCACACGCAAGCAAATGCATGGATGCTCCAGTTTAGAGGTCAGCACAACCCTGAGGGCCGATATGTGACAGGGTCTCTACATTCTCCCTGGAAACACGCTACAAATAAAAGGAGAGAAACGCCTGCAAAAGAAAATCACGGACGAATAAACGGGCAACTTGGTGCATTCGGTGTTAATCTGGCACTCAGCATTTCGTATTGCCCATTTTGAAGTTTGTTTGCGTCTGTTTCCGTGTACTGTTTTCCTGTACAGAATAATACTGACCCCTGACATGAACGTGTAGAATTTAAGTGTTGAACTATGGTTAGCGTTTGGCATAGAATTCATGGCAAAGACATTGAATTCTACACTGAATAAAATCGATGGGAAATTTGACTAGTGTTCTTGGGTTTTTCTAATACGAAGAATGCAATGTTACCTCGTATACCCTCCATCAAATGACTTACATGCTTATCCATAATCGTTGTAGACTCATTTAGGTTTTTCTTATATACGTTCCATGCCGCAATGGACCTTGACCCTTCACAATTACATGACTTTTGTAGCACTTAATAAATTTTGTCTTTTTCTTATCTCTCGTTAACCTTCCTCCACGATCCATTTACTCAAGCTCGCTATGTAGGTTATGCGTTGTTTTCCTCTTTCCCCTCTTTAATTTCTCCTGTGAGTATTATTTTTACTAAACCTTCTTTCCTCTCTAGTGTCATGGACATTACAACTGTCTCTTTCTGATATTATGTAAAAGTAATTTTGTGTCTGCATTTTTTTCTAAAACTCCGACATTGTTCACATGTTCGGTCTGTGGTAATCTCAGAAAATTATGCGCTCCCTGGCAAAATTAGAGATTAGGTTACCCTAGGGAAACC
>OZ010588.1:69672679-69680179 GCA_963932145.1 Acanthosepion lycidas | reverse complement strand
GGCGCCACCGCAACCCAAGGCTGTAACTTTGAATCTACGTGATTCTAATCTCCATCAATGATGTTCTCGTCATTTACCAACTCGGTTTTTATAATGATGACACAAGTGTCCGATAAATCCAACAAAGTAAAACCGATAGTTGCACTCAAAAATGACTTCCAATCAGTTGTTAACTGGGCCAAGAAGTGACTTGTAAATTTTAACGCCTGCAAAACGAAACTTATATCATTTAATCAGAGAGAACCGTTTATGCTCTCCATCAGCATGACTGATACAAAACTCCAGTAGAGCAACTGAATGCGCCTTCGTTGTCTCAGATTTTTCTATTGACATGAAGTATATTGAATCAATTACTAGGTCTGGTGCTAGGAACGTTGGGTCACCGAGTTGTGCCATAAATTTGCACATTTATAAATCAACCACTTGTTCCGGAATTGAATATTGCTGTCATATCTGGATTGGTGCTCTTGTCATATATATATATATATATATATATATATATATATATATATATATATATAGATAGATAGATAAAATTTATATATATATATATATATATATATATATATATATATATATACATTATTGAATAAGAAGTAAATAAGTTTATGATAATTATCAAATGGAGGTTGACTCGGATTTTCATGATTTCTTATACTACGGGACATCCAAGTCCTTTTGAATGAGTCAATAATTATTGCTCTAGATTAACATCTGGTTTGGTGCTCCTGTCATATATATATATATATATATATATATATATATATATATATATATATATATATATATATATAACACTACTAAGTATTTTCCTGACAGTTGGTCTAATGAGCTTTCCTTGATACATCGATCAAATAAGCGTACTATTAGATGTACTAGTGGGTCTCATCGTTTTAAAAGTCGATATAGTTCGGTGAAATCAAAAATTCTGTTCTAATATTTTTTCTCAATTCTCGTTTGTGGAAATCTCTCCAAGTTTTTTGTTTCCCTGAGAAAATGTAATGCTAATTGCCATCTTCAAAATGTAATGCTAATTGCCATCTTCAAAATGAAATGCTAAAAGCCATCTTCAAAATGTAATGCTAATTGCCATCTTCAAAATGTAATGCTAATTGCCATCTTCAAAATGAAATGCTAATTGCCATCTTCAAAATGTAATGCTAATTGCCATCTTCAAAATGAAATGCTAAAAGCCATCTTCAAAATGTAATGCTAATTGCCATCCCCTGTCTTCCTGATACCTGTTTTTATTGTCCCTTCTCCTCACTAAGATTTTTTATTCTTTCAATCCCAGTAACGCTTTGCCTCTTTGTGTCCCTATCACCTTCATTCAGATGAAATGAGGTTTACCGATAATTATAATGGATATGAATATAATCTCATTCGAATATTTGAAAAAAAAAGATTAGATAGTTTCATCGTGCGTTTTTTATTTAAAATTAAGTGAATATATATATATATATATATATATATATATATATATATACGCACACACACACACACATATATATATATATATATATATATATATATATATATATATATATATATATATGTCTCTGTGTGTGGGTATTTGGGCAGCAATCATTTTTTTGCAAGTTTCTTTAAAATCGGCTGACAAGGTGATGTGGTTAAGTTTTTCATGTATTCTGGTAATAATTTCTTTTTCTTTTCAGGATATAAATTATATCAAAATTGTTCGAATGTTTTATATATCCAAACGCTTTCGCTTTCTATATATAAAATATAGAAAATATTTGTTTAGAAAATAAAACCTGCCTATAACTTTAGTTGCAATAATCCATATTATTCAGTTAAAAGTAAAATAAAATTCATCCTTGGGTCATAAACGTTTATTAGTTTTAAATGATTTCAAAGATAACGGGTAAGTTTGAAATATTCTACCTCAACTTTTACATATTGTGGATTTTATGGCAGCCATTTGCATTCATTAGGAACACATTTCTACATAACTATTGAAAGAAAGTCGTAAATCTTTTCTTTTTTTTTTTAATGATAATTCTGTAAATGTCCCCGCATGCGTAAAATATAAGGTGTTTCAAAAAATATTAGGACTTAATTTAGTAGATTAAAAATGCTTCGAGAAGATATAACAACAAGAAAAATACTGGTATTCCATTCAACCGAATTTGTTTGATTTTAGGTGGATTTCCATTTAGTTTAAATTAATTTAGCTTGTTTTAGTGCATTATTTATGGGCATTACTGTACTTTTTCCCCGTATATTTCAGTCGATTTCTTCTCCACCTTTCTTCCGTACATAACACTTCATCTGTCATTTTCGCCTGAAGGAGAGAGATCACCTTGTCCTAAACATTGTGGGAAAGAACTACTCGGATATTACGTCCAGTCGTTGTATACGGTCAACAACTTGTCTATAAATTTCATGCGCGAATTCCTACATTGCTTCAAAGGTTTTTGTTCAAGTTTTCTACATAAGGAGGTTGTATAATAATCACCTGCGGTAGGAATCGATATTCATGCGATGTACCAATATATGTACCCTTGGGATACTAGAGATTTTACATGTAAAAATACATGATTTGGTCCCGATAGCACACTCTGAAGATGTACAGATTATTGATTGGAAGAAAAATCGATACACGCTGCCGAAGTATCAACAGTAATAATTACAGAAATTGATTAGATCGCCATTCTGTTTGTATTTGCAATGAAAGGTAGTTATTGCTGAACTTTGAATTTGATCCTCACTGGGTGCTACATAACTGTGGCCTGAGTCAGATATAAAGAGCCTAAGAAAATATAAAGGGTGATTTCAATTTTTACGGTAATTGTATTGTTAATATGCATTTGGATTTTTAACACATATTGAATTTTTGAAAAAGAATGTAAAAGTATTTTCATATTGTTCTTTACGTTCCGTATCTCCTGTCCTTTTTAGCGCTTAATACATTTTTTATTTATGTTATTGCCCCTAAGCCCTGCCCCGCCATCCACTTGCATAAGTCCAATAAGTATGCTATTCGTTGTTTTCCAATGCACCTCTTTCCTTCAATCTGTCCTGTAAGTATCAAATTTTTCAAGCCTTCTTTCGTAATTATGGGCCCATGAAATTTCAATCGTCTCTTCCTGATGTTAACTATAAGGGTCTTTTGTTTTTATTTTCTCTGAAAATTCGTTGTTGTTCAAATTTTCGGCCTATGGTATCCTAAGCATCCTCCCGTAAAACCAAATTTCTGTTGCTTAAATTCTTTTCTTCATCTTTGTAGAGACTAGTAATATAACCTGTTTTCGACTGAGACTTAATTACTAAGAATTTTTGCCGTTCAATTCGAGCAGTTTAAGTTTAAAATCAGCCCACCCGAAAATAAATATTAGTAACAACAACTAGATGCAACTGAAGCACACCCCCAAATGGAGGTGGGGTAACAATTTGAATGGGAGGGCCTGAAAATAGCCGTTTTTGCGTTTCTCAATCTTGCAAGGAAGAAACCTTTTCCATGGACTGTCATAATAATAATATACGATAAGTTTTATTAATAATATATTTTTTATAATTCTAATAATCTTTTGCGTTAGACTCTCTAAATTGATTGTACGCTGTTTTTTACAGACATTAAAATTTTGCCTTTGATTTTTGCCCAAAATGTAAAAAAAATCAATTTTGTCGATTTTTCACCTTCAAAGGTGTAATTTTTTCCAGCCAATTTGATTCCTAACCTGGCACTGAAGAATTATCTAGCAAACAAAAAATGACATCGAAATCGGATGAAAACTGTGGAAAGGTATAAACAACATCTGATCACGCGCGCGCGCACACACACACACACACACACATACATACACATTTTGAAACTTATTGATATAGAGTGTCAGGCATTCACTGTCTTATCACGCGATACGAGCACAGATACCACGTTTACAGTCCAGTACTCTTTTCTTTCTAACGATATTCTCTTTTTCTTCATACTCATATGTACATTTGAACAGAAAGGAATAATAATAATAATAATAATAATAATAATAATAATAATAATAACAACAACAAGAAATACTGTACGAAGGAGGCAGAAAAACGTAGCCACCCACTTACAAATATTTCCAGAGAAATTAACGCAGGCGTCCTTCAGAGGTCGGAACAACGCTCTTTTTACTTTACATAAATGGTCTACCAAAGAGTATACTCGCCCTACACGTAACCCACTAGTGGTTCACTTGTTGGCCGCCGATTGCAACGCCAGCCGTCCTCTGATGGCAGCCACCAGCTCCAAGCGGTCCACCAGTGGTAACATTGCCGAAACCAATACGTCGGCGATCCGACAGCGAACCACCAGCGGTAAATGCTAGTGACATGCCACCCAGAGGTAGATTGGCATCTTGCGTATAAAGCAGTTCATTTTTGAATATCTATGCTGACAATACAACTGTATACGGGTGCACCTCAGGAACATAAGATGACCAAAGATTTGTAGCTGATCTCACCTTCAACCAGCCAGATTCCCTCAACTGAGATGTTAATTTAAGTCGAGGGAAACTGGCTGGTTGAATTCAACGCCTTGAAAACCAAACTAGATACATTCCATCATCGCCGGACCCCAAAACTAAAACCCCTCACGATGAATGGATGTCCTTTCGGGGAAGCTCCTCGCCTTGAGCAACTATTGGGTCACGATAGCTATAAAAATGTACAGATTTTTGATTGGAAGAAAAAAATCAATACTCGCTGCCAAAGTATCAACAGTAATAATTAACAGAGATTGATTAGATTTTAACACCTCAACCCAGACCTCAAGTAGAGAGACCCGTCGCTGACTTCCATCAGTAAGGCTGAGGCTAAAAAGTGACACGTTGCGCCTACTCGGGCTAACGTTCTCGGCTGAAATCAAGAGGAAAGACTATATTAAATCCATTGCTTGGCCAGCTACTAAGAAAATCGGTTCACTGTGGAATGCAAGAACATTTTTCTCTTCAGAAGCTACCATACATATCTGTAAGTCTATTGGTGATATTGGAACTAGTTGACGAATTATTCTTCTGAATAATTTCTGTCTTGCACAGGGCAAGGACGAGACTCCATTTAGACGTCTTGGAGTCTATTATTATTAACATGCAACGGGAGATGAAATGTAAGTTGGCCCTAATCGGGGGAAGCAATTGCCTAACTGGGAAGAAAATTAGTAAAAATTTTTCCCTCCCCTGTCCAATTGCCTACTTTAATTTGTAATTATTTCATAGTTTCGGTTGTTGATAAATTATTTTTCTTATCAACTGGTTTCCCGACGATTTAATTTCTGTGTCGGCCAAAAGACGCCTAAAATCTTGATACTTTTGTATCTATTTTAACAATAATATATATATATATATATATATATATATATATATATATATATATATATATATATATATATATATATATATATATGAAGAAAAATATACGGGAAAAAACAAACAAAAATCCTTATATGCAATAATGCTGTTTTAATGTTAATATGTTGACGTCGGACGTTTCGGTCAATAAACCATCTTCAGGACATATTCAATATAAAATATAAAATATAAATAACATTATCAAACTTAACATGACAAAGACGATGGACACAAGAACAAGACATATCCAAACAGATAACTAAAACATTATTGCAACATTATTGCATATAAGGATTTTTGTTTGTTTTTTTCCCGTATATTTTTCTTCATACTGTCGGATCTATATCCATATATTTGCTTACATATATATATATATATATATATATATATATATATATATATGAAGATAGATATTGGATTTGCGCAGCAATTCCACTGTAATACATGATTTGTTGAATGAGAATAGCAATTTGAAACGTACATCAATTTGTGCAAAAATTATGAATGGGATGAAAGCCGTTATTTTCAAAAAATAAAAATGACCCTGAAAAAACACGGCTACTATGTACTGGTCGTAACTATAAATTAAGTATATATCTACTCTCTGTAAAGTTTACACCATCAGCAATAGCGTTCCACGACATTTATTTTAACAGTATAATAACTAATAACAACTATTACTTGAAAACGGCTAACAGTTTAGCCGAAAAATTTCGCAACCAACAAATATTTTGAAATTTTAAAAATTGACAAAGTCCAGAATAGAAGAAACATGTATGTAGACAAGTAAAAATAAAAAATAACAAATTTGACAAAAGTGCATTGTCAAGTTTTGTTCACGGAAAGACACACACACACATATATATATATATATATATAATATATATATATATATATATATATATATATATATATATATATGAACAAAAATGACAATAGGAAAACTGGTAATTGCTGACGCGTTTCGTCCAATGTGGACTGGTATTTATTTGAACAAAAAGTACAAATTGTGGCACAAGGCCAATAAAGGGGAGGGGTAGAGGCTGGTCAACACTAACTATCTTATACCTAGATAATCAGATTCGCGACCCATTTGTACATTACATTTTACACATTCACCAAAAGAACTCGTCCATCACCAAACAATCCTTCAACCACCATAATACCACGTGCTCTCAAGGGAGACCTACCAAAATCGCGCCCCATACCATGAAAATTCTAATGATGATATATATATATACAATTCTAATAATGATAAAATGAGAGGGGAGGGAAATGAACCCAATAATAAACTTAAAATAAACACAAATACAAACTAAACATAATTGATGTTAGTAGGGACCGTCCAACCCATAAAACAGAGAGGCCGCTGTATTCTGCCCAGGGGACAAAATCAAGAGACGCTCTCGCTAAGGGAGTGGGAAAAAGTATAAAATATTAGGCTGGAATGGGAAAATATAAAACTGACCCAGTCGAGATGAAAATGGGGCGGGGGTCAAAACAAACTGGGGAGGATGGGAATCTCGACTTGGATCATAACCAAAGAACGGCCGGGATGCAGGCCAGGAACAACACTTACTCACATTAACTAGGTACACTGAAGCTTGTCTAACCTAACCAAGGGGAGGGTTCCACAGGAAGCCACCCCGATGTGCAATAGGTTGACCTAGAAGAGAAAATCAAGGCTAGCCCCGTTCACACGAAGCAAGCTCGCTTCTTTTACCCACCTTTCGCTAAAGACTGTCGAATGCAATCGTTTTCTATCCGATCTAATCTTCATCTTGAGCTGATGCTCAAAGAATCGAATCAGATCCGAATGAGAAAGACGATTGCCTCGCAAGACTTCCTCCTTTCGCGTCGTCCAAATCACCATTCGAGCCGTGGCCATCAGCGTCAGAAACACCATCCGTTTCATCCCGGAATACGGGGGCGACACATTGTCACACGCGTATGCGCGATCAATGGACACAAGCTGTTCGGGAGCGAGACGAGCCGTCAGCTCGCCGACATGGTCCCATAAGGGGCGGACCTGGGGGCAATGGTAGAAGGCGTGCGCAGCCGTTTCCTCTAAGCCAAGGCCACACCGTTCACAGTCTGGCAAATCCGCCAAGCCCCATATGAAAGCCTTGTCGTTGAGAGGCAGCCGATTCCG
>OZ010588.1:69662679-69667679 GCA_963932145.1 Acanthosepion lycidas | reverse complement strand
ACTTTATTCATACTTTCTTTCTTTTTTCATTTCTTTCTTTCTTTATTTATTTATTTTATTCATTTTATTTAATATTCCTTTCTGTTTTTCTTGATTTATTTATTTACTTTTCTCATTCTGCATATTTCATTATTCTTCTCTTTTTCTATTTTCCTTATTTCTCTCTTTCTTAATTTATTTATTTGTCCTTATATATATCTTTTTTCAGTCTATTTTATTTTTGTTATTTATTTCAATTATATTTTAAATTCTTAATTTAATATAATATCGAATTATATTTTTGTTATATAAATATTTTCATGGTCATTGTTTTAATAAACTGTCCTCTTTGGTATATCGATTTCACAAACTGAAGTGTAATACCAGACATTAAGTTCTCACCATTTTACTGTTGGAGATGGAATCGGAAGTTATTTTCTCATAGTTTCTGCGCACACGGTTCTCGTTTGTGATGCTCTCTTCCGGTTTCTTGCTTTTCTCGCAATTACGATCGTCAAAAATTTATATGCTATGTCACTTTTATGAAAACCGTCCTTTTATTGTTCTTTTTATTCAGTAACATTTTTTTATGTTCTTTCAATCCCTATAACCTCTTGCTTCTTAGTATATCGCATTACTTGGGGTGAAATGATTAAAAACCCAAAACATCCAGTGCTTTCGTTTTTTTTCCCTATCATTTATTAGATTTTTATCTGCTTTTAAATGTTTTTAGCATGTTTATCAAGCGGCTGTGCTTCTTGTCGACATTCTCATCGGTATGCCCATGTCTATCTCATAGGTTTGAGCTTATATTCATTTGACCAGGCTCCGATACCCTGGTGCAAACGATGTTTTCGGCTAACATCATCAGTCTGTATTAATTTGATTTTTTCAGTTGATTTGTCTTTATTATTACATAATGATATATTTAAATTTTATTCCTCTATTCTTTTCTTACAGATTATAAATAATCACTCGGTATGTATGCATAGCTGGTCACTCGTATTCGAGGATACCCGTGTACTAGGGCGGGTAGCCAATCCTTATTGCAAACGCTTGCCCAGGCGCATCTGTGTTTATTCAACACCCACAAATCCCACCTGTGGTTTATACTGAAATTATCCTTAGCAGACCTTAGTTAGAGTTTCTGAGAACGAACATGTTATTTAGCGTGATCAACAATTTGAACAAGCTCAAGCCCTCGGTCACGATGACCTGTGACTTCAGCCATCGACGGCTCC
The DNA here is from genome assembly GCA_963932145.1 of Acanthosepion lycidas. Taxonomy (NCBI): domain Eukaryota; kingdom Metazoa; phylum Mollusca; class Cephalopoda; order Sepiida; family Sepiidae; genus Acanthosepion; species Acanthosepion lycidas. Next base: position 69,666,459 of record OZ010588.1, on the reverse strand, counting down.
CAAGTGTTCCATCTACCCAATTTCAGTCACAAGGCTTGGGTCAACACGTTGTATGCTTTTTAGGCACTTGCCAAATGTGCCGCACAATGGGATCGACCTCGAGTCCGATAACATCAGGAAGTCTTCTTCCTGATAAATCGACCTTGGTGAAATTCGAACCTGTGTCTCATGGTCACAGTCCGAACATTCTAATCACTTAGAATTGTGCGAATTGATGTCAAAACAGAGACTAGAATGTAAGCAATCAGAAAAATATTGCTTTGTGCTACAAGAGATTGGAAGTTGCGGTGGCCCACGACTGGAATGATCCTTCCTTCTCTGGGTGACATGTGTGATTTATGCTTAGGCGATCATGGCTCATTACGATTAACAACTGTCGTAACAGAATTCCCGCAGTAGTCTGCCCTTACTTTCTACGATAGAGTGATTACCAACCAATGATATAAGATCCTGTCAGCAACTGCTATTCGGTGGGAGGATGGCAGAATAGATGGATTTATAACTTTCCCGATGGTATTTGTGCGTGAATGCAACGAACTGGAATTCAAACTCTGTTTTCAGAATTCACACTCGGTACCATTATCCCCGTGTGTCTTAGTAGCGTTACTGCCTTACTTGGGATAAATTCGATTACACACACACACACATATATATATATATATATATATATATATATATATATATATATATATATATATATATTACTAGTTTGTGAATGGTTGGGATAATTCCAAGGAGGCTATATATATATATATATATATATATATATATATATATATATATATATATATATATATATATGTATATGTATATAAGTAAAAGTTTGGTAAGATGTATGGATAATCACAAGGAGGATGTAATCCAGAGTACTCAATGTCAAATCAGAGCAATTATTAATTCAAGTTAAATAGAAAAAAAACATCCTTTAGAGTCCATTGGTTATAATTTATTTTCCTATGTATATTGTTATTTCCTGGTTCATGAGGCCACACTGTATATATATATATATATATATATATATATATATATATATATATGTATGTATATATATATATATATGCGTCTGTGTGTGTGTGTGTCTATATATATATATATATATATATATATATATATATATATATATATATATATATATATATATATACGTGTGTGTGTGGGTGTATAAATATCCGTATATGTGTAGATACTTATATGGACACACACACACACACACATATATATATATGAATATATATGGTTAAATAAGATATAACTGATTTAATATTGCCATTATATTATTATTATTATATTTCTTTTTTTATCATTATTACAATATTAAAAATGATTCTATTATTCCTTTAAATCTTATTTTATTTCGATATATTCAATTGTATTTATTTCTTAAGATTTAAAATTTTAAATTTTAAACTTTAGACTTTAATTAAAAACCTTTTACTCCTTAATTGTTATTCATAATGTTAATAATGTTTATAAAAGTAATATTTTTGTTTATTCCTATTCACATTATATTTACTTCCCATGTTATTTTGTTGAAAATATTTTAAATGCTTAAATTAATGTGAAACGTTAATGGCCAAATATATAAATCTGTGTTTTTTCTCGAATTAACTTCAATATGTCCATATATGTTTATTTACTCTTCCTTTTCTTTTATTCATTGCACACTCTCTATTCCTATTTCTTTCTCAAACCCCTATATCCACATCTGCTTTCTTATATCTTTGTTTCCCTATTTTCTCTTTATCTCGTTTCGTGCGAGATGACCTTTTAAATAAGACAATATCTGGTCAATCTCATCACTTTACACTTAAATATCTAAATGAAAATAGATTTAAAATTATTCCTATCTATCCCTTCCCGCTCTAATTTCGACCATGTCTGTTATACTCGTCTTCCTTCTTTCTCTATATCACTTAAAACTACCCCTCAAAAGTGTACAAAAACTATATGTAGATTTAAAACATTTTTACACCCTTGGAACTGTGGTGTAATGAACCAGGTAAAAACCATATACCTTAGGAAATAAATTATAATGAATGGACCCTTAAGATTCTCTGTTTTGTATTTAAATTGAATTAATATATATATATATATATATATATATATATATATATATATATATATAGAGAGAGAGAGAGAGAGAGAGATTATAAATATACATAACATTCCACACCTCTAGCACAACCCTTAGTTTCATGCACGGCACAATTTTTGTTGATACCTGCACTATATATGTGATATGTTGTAATCTTATTGCCAGATACCCATATTTGTTTATATATATATATATATATATATATATATATATATATATATATATATATATATAATGTATATTTGGGCAGCAACCTTTCTTTCACACATCTTTCATCAAATACGGCTGACAGGGAAGTTATGGAGTTTTAAATTTTTTTTTTAAAAATGGAAAGATGCTAACGTCAATTCCCGCCGCGCGCAACACATGAAGGCTTGGAATGAACGCCCTTATTCAAAGCAGAATAAAATAAACTACAACTTATCAGTCAATACACGAGGTAAAAATTATAAAACCAGAGACAAATACCCTTGTAAATGGCTATAAAGTTGGCCTAAAGCGCTTGTGGCAGTAAAAATTACGTAAAATGTTTGTGTCCCCTTACTCATTCAAAATGGAAAAAAAAACATTTGAATGCTGGGAAAAAACTGAATAAAAATGAATTAAATCTTCCTTGTCGACCGTATTTAATGATTTTATAGTTAATATTATAAAAGTTATTCTCATGTGTTGTAGATCATATTGAAACTGATTGCTTATGTGTGGAACAACTACTTCATCAAACACTTTCGCTCTCACTGGATATTACTTGAATAACATTATTTATTTATTTCTAACACAAACAAAATTTTGTGCGCTCCTAAAAATGCAAAGGAAAAATAAGATATAGAATTTGGGCAAAGAAATATTAACAAATATATTGATAGGACATCTTACAAATGAAAAAATGAGAAATAAAATTAAATGTGGTGAGTTCAAAGTAATCATCAGCATCTGTAGTTGAGATACTTACATATTTTCTGGAGAGAAAAGAATACGTATTTTCGCCATGAAAACTCGCCGAGAAAAGATATTGTAATTATCGTCAGGGCCGGTAATTCAAAATCTCGCCGCCAGTTATCATCATAAGGGGGCGGTATAATAATAGATTTGTGAAATATCTTTTAAATTTATTTAAATTTTGATGACTTCTTTCCCCATACATTATTTGATCCTTTCCGACTGGTTATTATTTATTTTAATTTGTAAAATCCGTATATATCACGAAATTGAATATTATGCCGAATGCCACAGGTAAAGTTCCAAAGTCTTGTCTGTTTAGATTTAGGTAGTTTTTTGTTTTTTTTTTTCAATGCTTACAAGAGTTTTATAGAGAGTAGTTTATTTTCCAATTATTTAAACATAAGGCTCAAAAGCTACTCGAGTTAGCGGGTTGCAGAATGAGGTTTTTAAGAGGAGGAGGTGTTATTAAGTGAAGTTTGCGAGGATATATGTGAAAGGTAACGATAATGAAATGAAAAGATTAAGATTGTATTTGATAGGGCAGGTATCCACTCAGGAATCTCTACCACAAAGTAGCGGGTTTTAGGAATAAGTTGGCAGAATGGAAGTTAATTCTTAGGAAAATAAATGAAAGGAATAGGGAGGGATGGTTCCATTGTATTTGGCATAGTGCTTGATGTGAATTTTTGAACTAGTAGAACGAAGGAATAGGAATATAGAATCTTCTGATCTTTGATATATAT
>OZ010588.1:69650179-69660179 GCA_963932145.1 Acanthosepion lycidas | reverse complement strand
ATATATATATATATATATATATATATATATATATAATAAAAATACAATGGATAAAACTTTGAATAAGTGGTACATATGCAAGTATGTTCATCAAATATGCATAGGTATTTCTTATAGAATTAAAAACATATATATAACGTTTACAATATAAATTATATAATGAAAACATTATAGTAATATATATATATATATATATATATATATATATATATATATATATATATATATATATATATATATATTGTATAAAACCGATGGCTAAAGTGTTATTTCAGATTAGGTATCTAATAAAAAAAATAAAAAAATTTTTTTCAAGTTGTAGAAAATCAACAATTTTTACATCATTCGAAAGTCAAATAAATTCTGCATAAGCGTACAAAATAAAACTAATTCATATTGTTTTTTATAAATACATTCTGAAATGAATAAAACTTCAACAATCGATCTGAAACTGATTTTCACCAGTGCAAGACACCAGAAGTTTTGAAACAAAATGGCTATTTTTGTAATGATTTTATAACCTGTTTATGTTCTAATTTTCAAATAAATAATTATATATATATATATATATATATATATATATATATATATATATAATACCAGGCAGTTTAGAATTAATTTTAATTTGACTGAGAAAAAATATTACGTTCTTTTTTTTTTAATTAGTATTAGGTTGGTGCAAAAATAATGACGTAATAATGTCGTTTTCTGACGTATTTTTAACGTCAAAAAACGACATTATTACGTCATTATTTTTGCACCAACCTAATATATGTCTTAATTTATACATACACATATGGGAATGTTTTTTGATCTCTCTCATTAACACCCTAGACGTAACAATCCATAGGTTTTAAATCATGAGGTTGTGTGAGAGAAATAGAGTTCTGATAGTACACTCCCGGCTTCCCTTAATCTACTTTGTCAATACAAGTGTTGACAACGTTGCACGCAGTGGGGTTGACCCTAAGTTCTAATGGGGAAAATTGGGTTGGGGGAGGCATTATTTGGCCCTCATTCCTTAGCTCCCCCAGAAACTTGCTGTGCATGACATTGAGGACACCCACCTGTCATTCCCTCTGTTTCCTTTTAGAACTCGAACTAGATTATATTGTGCAGCTGCGGCGAGTACTTGCATTAGGAAGGGCAACAGACTGATCATACGGTTCTCTCGGTTAGTATTGAACATGATCTGCACTCTCTTCTTAAAAAATCTTTTGTATCCCGTCGTGTGCCGGGATTCTGACTTTTGATACCGACACATCTAATTCATTGAAAATGGCCCTTATTCATTTTCCGAAGTTTTCCTCGATGATACCGTGGACTTGCAGGATGAACTCTGGATTCCTGATACCGACTGACCCTCCAGAATATATTTATTTTTTGCCACTAAAAACCATGCTTGCCAAAAGTCTGGAGCTCTTTCCTCATCTTTAAAACGAAGTATCTGGCGATATTTTAGAAGGTGGCTATCACCGAATGTGTGTGATTTGTGGCTAAGGCAAAAAAAGAAATGCTTGCATTTTCCTTTCACTCGAATCTTCCATGTCGTGAATGAACAAAAAAGGAGACAATCCTTTATTGGAGTTGGTCACTTACGGCTTTCAAAAGATGTGTTTTTAATACATGACACAAACTCTCTTTTCCTTTCTGTTCAAGAATTTGTTTAATTCTTTAAAAATACGACAGATATATTTGCCTATATCCAAATATATATAAGAAAACAAAGCATTAGCATAGCTAAAAATGCCTTCCAACTGTTAAGCAAAGTATTAGAAAACAAGATGATTTCGTTAGAAACAAAGAAACGAGCACTGAACTCTTACGTAATATAAATTCGCTTATATGGTTGAACAGGACAGTCGAAATTGTTAGGGCATATAATGCGGAAAAAGGTTTGGAAAAGTTTATATGCATAGAAGAGATTAAAGGTAAAGAGAGCAGAAGAAGAAAAAATATATGACATTCGTGGTGAGGTTGAGGAATGGATGTCGGAAGCAGATTCAGGAGAGATAACAAAAAAACAAAACAACATTTGTTGAGCTATAAAAGGAGAGGAAATTGTGGAGAAACATCATCGAGATGAAAAAATACTCATAATAGCTTATCTCTTCATATAATGATTGTTTGTTTGTTTGTTTGCTTGGGTTTTATGGCATATCAACCACTGTGGGTTATTTAATGCCAAATCCAGTTTATATGAATTTTAAATGCCTATTTTGTATGGAATAAAAAACGCATAGCTGGCAACATTGTTTCAAAAACGCATAGCTGGCAACATTTTTCCGAAAACATTATCTGAGGTCTTGCTGTTGGATGTAGTTTATCGCCGTACCCAGGACGCGGATGTAGTTTATCCCCATACCCAGGAAGTGGGTAAGATCTGGAAAAACTAGGAATTCACTATTTGCCCATAGCAGCGACCCTAACAGGTGCTACCACCCCGGGTCAAGGTGGACCTGGGAACACCAGCAATTAAGAGGTGGTTCCACGCTCCTCAAAATCTCCTGATCAGAGGCCTTGCTTTTGGATGCAGTTTAACGTCATAACCAGGACGTGGATGCAGTTTAACGTCGTACCCAGGACGGTCATATAATGAGGCATCGCGTTGATGTTAGGATGGTGCAAAAATAATGGCGTTTTTGACGTTAAAAAATACGTCAAAAAACGCCATTATTTTTGCACCAACCTAATACTTACAGGAGTGCGTTAAAATTAAAATAAGCATTTTAACGTATTTTTTAGGCATTTCACCCCAAGTAAGCCAAGAATGCCACTATTACGCAAGGGGTTACAGAAAGGGAAGAAGAGAGAAAAATACTGGATATAGAGGGGATCAAGGAAAGAATAAAAGCTGGACCGGGTTCAAGCAGATAGAAGATGGCGGCTGACGTTACATTGAAGTATTTGAAGAGTGTATTTATCAGGGAAGCGAAAGGGAGTTCCACGTGCGGGAAGTGCGAGAAAAGAAGCTGTTTGAGTCGAAATGGCTGTTATATTACCTAATTCAGCAGTAAAAGGGTGAGACCTAGTTGCCAATCAAGCAGCATGAACACACGTAGTCAATGCACCAGGGAAAAAAAAGCACGTCAGAAGAGTAACCATGAAAACATTTTAAAAAAAGACAGAGAGAAGTCACAGTATCAATAAGTAAAATTTTAGGTTATCTTAAATATCCCCTATAATTGTTTGTTTAAATGTTTTAGTAGCGATGTTATAGTAAATTTATTTGAGGGCGCAATAACGCAGGTCACCAAAAACCATACAAACTACAAAAGTGATTTGAGTATGATACTACAGTCTATGAAAATCAAACAAGGGCAGTTTTTTTATATTTTGCGACATTAGCTCAGGAATTATCCCTCCTTCAAAGAGGTTTGCTTGTACTTAGTGAAATTTTACTTACATCTCAGTGTCTTTTTTGTGGGCTTGTCAAACGTCGCCAGCACCTGTTTCTGTCTTCAGGTGTAGCTTTTCAGAGAATATGCACAAGTAGTGAGGATAAACTTGAGGCTAACAGCTTTCCTACAGGCATAGCGTTGGTCAGATATTATTGATCTGCAAAATTCTGTGAGGTTGTCAGGTGTTCGTAAGATGTCATATTAGAAAGACGTGTTCGGGGAGTTGGTCGGTTGACTTTGTTTAATGGCATATCAACAACTCTATGGGTTATTTAATGCCCCAAATTAAATGTATTGGTGTTCATTTTGCTTTAAAATTATATTGTTTGTATTAGGTTGGTGCAAAAACAATGTCGTTTTCGACGTTAAAAAATACGTCAAAAAACGACATTATTTTTGCACCAACCTAATATTTTTTATATAAATATATATTGTTGATATTTTTATTACAAAAATGTATTTTTATTCTTTCCTAGTATCTTGTTTGAGGTGTTCCCTATTTGCCTATAAGTAGGACTATAACCGGCGCTACCACACCGGGTCAGTTTAGACCTTAGAACACTAGCAATTAAGAGGTGGTTTCACACGCCTCAAAACTTCCAATCACTTGATGCGAGGCTTTGCTGATGGATGTAGTTTATAGTCATATCCAGGACTATGTTCTGAATGTAGTTATGTTTTTACAGAGATTTAAATAGAAGTGTGAGTTAAATCTGTTTAAATATTATTTATCGATTGATATAATTTTCAAAGACTGCAGACCAAAGGAAAGGCGCAGTTTTGAATCGGGATTTTTCCCAGTAGAAAACAAATTTAAAGACTGTTTTCAACTTCAGTGCTTCCGTAATTTTTCACACTTATGAAACGTTTTAAAGATCAAAAGAAATGAAAATCTGTAGGGGTTAAATTTGTTGAATAAGAAGAGGAGGAAAGAATCTCACATCCTAAGGATTTTTTCTTGAGTTTCTTTGCAGTGTTTGCTCTTGCAATGTCATGCTGCAGAATAGCACCTATTCTTTTGACCAAAACTAGAAAATTCCGATGTAATGCTGTCGTAGCTTATCTACGGACAAGAATAGGTATGTTACCATTCACAGAAATACAGTAGTAAATACTGTATGTTGGTCTACAGTTCGAGAATCGTCTTCAGCTGTGCTGGTCAAAATCTCTACCACCGGGCAGAGAGGATTCCCAGACGAGGCGATGTCTTAGGGCAGAGTCTCGTCTCGGGAAACGGCTACCCGACCCTGTTTCATTCGGGGTCTAAGAGATATTTTTGGCCGAGCCTAAGTGTTCCGATAACCCATATTAAATTCTGCCTTGTGCCACATCTGACCGCGTAGTTGCTTGGTAGATATCCTAGAGATTCATTGTGGAATTCACTTGACTTCTATCAATTGACTACACCTACGCGCCGCTGGCGTATCTTATATGTGTTGTTCTTGTCCTAAGTATTATCGTCCATTGCCAACCTTCGTCTGATTATTCTATTCAGTAACCTTCTCTAGGTTACAACAAATACTTAATTGACCTGATCAAATTGCAGGTAACAAATAACAACAATGATGGCCTAACCAGTATTTAAGAAGCAAGGACCTCTGTGCATGGAGTCCTTGGATTTTGAAATTTTTTCTCATTTTGTGATAACAATTCGCTTTTTCCATTTTCGGTTGGCAGTGGCAAAAGAAATTTTTCATCGCCTGCAATAATGCGATGCAAAGATGACAGGTTGACATTTTAAAAAAAAACTGATGAAATGGCAAAATGAAGTGTTCAATTCTCAAACAAAACTTATCCAAGAAATCAAATTCCCTCTTTGGGACAAAATAATTGATAAACTAATACCGGACTCAATTTACTACCATTAATTTAACATTGCTACATAGGTACTGAATTAAATTTTTTTTTTATCGTTACCATATACATCCTGACTGTAAATAAAGATTTGCCGTTGTCATATAGATAATGACTTTAAATAAAATTTAGCGTGAGCATGTAGGATGCCGTGAAATTAGGCGGAGATATTTTGTGGAAAATTTGCGTATAAGCCGCAAAATATTATTTTCAAAACATTACACAAGTTATTGACTTGAGTTTTATATACGGAATTGATGCTTCCCATAGGCCAGTTTTATGTCAATGGTTATTACCAAATGTTATGATTTTACCTAAGACTGCCATTTCTAACGCGCCCGGCCCACAATAATATTATTTAACTACATGACATTATTATTATTATTGTTAGTAGTAGTAGTAGTAGTAGTAGTAGTAGTAGTAGTAGTATGTTGTTGTTTTTGTTGAGTGATAGAGCAATATGCCAAGAAACTGACGATGGCGTAGTAATCCCAATACACCTATCCTGACGCAGTCGGTTAAGGGCAGACCAAACACGTGCATCACAGCCAAATCTATGCGATATAGTGAAAGGCTTATATAAAAGCAACGCAAATCCAGTTAGAAATTACTTCAAGTCGTGTAAACCAATTCACTTAGAGTTGAAGGTATGTCAAAGTATATAATATGGTTTCCAAGTCGCTTAGTTACCGCATCTTTCGATCTAAAATAATATCTCAACACAAGGACATTACCTCCACAACTCCAGCACATGATCGGAGAAACTCATTATGCCACTAGAGAATTTGGTTATGGTCAGGCTACTGACAAGAAAATACACGGTATTGAAGAGGATATTTTTTGACAATAAAGCCACTAAGATGCAGAGGAGGGGTTAGAGAATATGTGAAAAATATGCTATTAATGAGAGAAGACAATGAAAGTACAAGAAGTAAAAGACAGAAGAGAACGATTGACATTGTATGTAAAATTTTGAAAATCACTGCTGACAGGGTGGCAACATGCCAGTCAAGAGTTCCACAAACCACAATTGCGATAGAAGAAATTGCTATCATAGAACTTATGGTTACATCTAGGCATTTCAACAGTAACAATTATGTGGTCTCGACGCCAATCTAGTACTGGTAATTCATAAAATCTAGATAGCGAAAAGTTCATCAGAACAATTACAATGGAAATATATATCTTCCTTCTTTCGATGTATACATATTTAATATGTGGAGAGAAAAATATAATTAATAAGATTTCCTATGTGTCCTGTATAACCAAAGTAATTTAGTAATGTTTTATGTACCTGCTTTAAACATTGCATGCTTATTACATTAAACATTGTCTCCTGAATATGCCCCGGGAACATGGGACAGCGTCGTGTTTCTTTTATGTCGTCAAACGATATATTTTTGTGCTTGCGTATAAGTATGTGTGTATGTTTGAAAGTGTGTGTAGTATTATTACGTGCCTCTTCTGAACCTAGGTGATATTGGCTCCCTATGACTTCTCATAATTTCTATTTCTAAGTAGTTTTCGTCCACTTACGATCCTTCCGAGTTTTTGTCCGGCCTTCTATTAGGTTGGTGCAAAAATAATGTCGTTTTCTCACATATGTTACTATGTGAGAAAACGACATTATTTTTGCACCAACCTAATATTTATACAAACTAGTTAGATACTTTACACGCTGTTTCACACTGTTCCCTTAGCGAATGTTAAATTTTCTAAACCTTCAGTATCTGTCTATATTTCTGAGATGAGGTATTATGTACACTATTGACATTATTCAGACTATTGTCCTCATCTCTGTTGCCATATTTATCACAAGATTCCGCACAATGTAAATAGTATTTCTAAACCTCCTATCCTCACTATGTTTCACATAAATTTAAACTGGCTCTTTCTGTTTCTAAGTAAAAGTATTTTTGCATCCGTTTTCTTTAAAACTTCTGCGTTGCTCACATTTTCTTTTCAAGGTATATTCAGCGTTCTTCTATAAACCCTCATCTCTTTTAGCTCAAGTATCGTCATCCTCTGTGAGGAAATTGTCTGCCATATTGGATAAGTCTTATTACATAGCAGTTCATATTCTTTTCTTTCGTTCTATCGCTATTTTCCTATTTCTTAATACGTTCTCTAGATTTTGCAAGACATTTTCCGGTATTCGAATGTGCCTTCGTGTTTCTCTGTCGCATTTTCCGTCCTCTTTAATAACATTTCATTTATATATATATATATATATATAATATGCGCCTCGCTTGGGGCCTAGATTTAGGTATACTTATTGGATTTACCGAAAGATATAATATCTTCTTTTCAGCAAGCGGACTTTATCATATAGTAGAACAATCGCTATGTACATCTAATAAATTTTTATGTCTGATAATGTCCATCATTATTGTTGAAGATGAGGATAAATTCAAGTATAACTTGATCATCATCATTATATTTATTTTATTATACGTTTATCCGGTATCGATGAATGACTTTCTCTACAAATCTTCTTTTCAACAATTTATACATTCTCTATTATTACAATATATAGATGTAATTATACACACACACACACACACACACACACACATATATATATATATATATATATATATATATATATATATATATAGAGAGAGAGAGAGAGACAGACAGACAGACAGACAGACAGACAGGCAGATAGAGATAGAGACAGACAAAAAGAGAAAGAAGATAGGAGATAGTAGTAAGAGGCTGATAGTTAAATAAATATTTTAAAGATGCCTGTAATAAAGAGACTGATAGATTCATACAGCCATAGATTGATAAAAGGATTAAATATAGACCTAGTACACAAAACTTGATGCAGAAAATAAAAAAGAGAGTGTAAGTTTCAGTTAGAAACAGACACAAATTGTCACGGATATCCTGTTTAGATAGTCCACTATCATTAAATACATAAAAAAAAAAAAAATTAGCGGACATATCTGATGCCGCTAGCTGGGCTTGTAAATTGACTATGGAAGAGTGAATATACTGTGTATTCACAAGAGTAAGCAATACTGCTATAAATCGGTTTCACTTTCCCACAACCGTAAAGTCTCCTCTCTGTGTCTTTTCTGGAAACACTTTCATGGTAATTGTTCGGATCATCTCTACATTACGTTACGTAGACATTTTGAATTTAATCGCAGTACTAAAATGGCGTCAAAATCTCATCAAACCACACTTGAATTGGTTAGATGTAACCGTAAATTCTATACTAACAGTTTCTTTGCTCGCATTTTTCGCTTATGGAACTTCCTTCCGTCTCCATGCATTCCAATTAACTTTGATCAGCAAAAATCTAAATGCAATGTTAATCGCTATCGACTCTCCGCTTGATTAATCTTTTCTCTTCCGGTTCCTTATTGTTTCTGTTCCTGATTAATCCACACCCAATTAATCCCCTGTGTCTTAGTGGCTGTATTGCCTTGCATGGAGTGAAACCGATAAAATAAAAAAAAACTCACTGTCCAATGAATACTCTAAGATTGTTCTTAAAAAGAAAATCAAGACCCTTTACTAAGAGTTCGAAGAAATAGGACTCATCATATACCTTCCCAATACAGATACATAAAAATATTAGATTGGTGCAAAAATAATGTCGTTTTTTGACGTTCAACATCAAAAGAAAAACAACATTATTTTTGCACCAACCTAATAAAAAGCTATGATGGCACACTTGAATCCACCATACATTATCAATATTTTGAATTAGTGAATGGTATCGATCAGTTATAAAACTTGTAGCAACGAAGATAAGGAAAATGTACATCGAATAGACTGCGATAGGGGTAGTTTCGCCAAACACCGCAAATTGCTACAGAACTAAAATATTAATCTGAAAACTGATATTTCGTTATTAAATAGCCTCATCAGATCGAGATGGAAGGGATACATGTCGCCAAATCCGCTTTAAGGTCACTGTTGTATACATCCGCTTTCTCAGATCAATGGTTGAAGATGGATTTGAGCAAGTGAAGTCTATGAGTCATGAAGTAGATCATTCTGCTTTGAACCTTGTGGACTTTGCGATACACAATTTGCAAACAAAGAACTGTACCAGATAACAGTGACCCAATTAGTTGAAGAAACAACTAAAGCCTCTATCATATGTAATTCGTAGAGAAGATAATTTATATCATAAAGACGTCAACCTTCCACACTACCTCAAATAGAAGCTTAGAAAAGAAGCCCCCCTCCCCCATCAATACTGGGTAGAGTGGTAACACCTACTGGAATTGAGAAACGTATTTTCCTGAAAAAATGTATTAAGACAAAGATTTTATATTTTTATAAATTTCAGCCGTCAGTAATAGTGTCTTCTCGGTTAATGGATTCCGAATATTAGGTTGGTGCAAAAATAATGTCGTTTTTTGACGTTAAAAAATACGTCAAAAACGACATTATTTTTGCTCCAACCTAATATTTCCTTATCGGAAAACGGTGAATATTACTATCACTATTATCTTAGAAAAAAAAAACATGTCACACTTATGAAAAAATGGTATAATTAATGGTAGGTATAACTGACTGTGTAATAATTACATGTAGGAATATTTCTATTGTCAGCATTGGAAAATTAATATACATAAGTAAAATGTACAGAAATATATATAAGTTGAAAGTGTATCTAACCTTGTTAACGACTTCATCATTTATCTATATGAAAATATAGACATTATTTAATCATTTCTTTCGAATAGGAGTGATAAAGCCACAAAGACGCTAGGGTTTAC
>OZ010588.1:69632679-69645179 GCA_963932145.1 Acanthosepion lycidas | reverse complement strand
AGATTATATAGTTTCCTCCCCCCCTCTCTCTCTATATATATATATATATATATAACGAGATTACCTTGAAATAAGTATATATATATATATATATATATATGTATAAAACTATATTGCCATGTGAGAAGTGAATATATATATATATATATATATATATATATATATATATATATATATATATATATATAAATATATATATACACACACACAATATTTTCATGGTAATCTTGACCTGAGCCAAAGTGTGTTCCTTTTACTTTTATTTGTTTTTCTGTCTAATATCGCTTCGATAATATAATTTTATGTTTAGATTTCTCGACGTGGCTGTTAATATCATTTTCCACCATCTTAATATGACACTGTGCCTTGCAACTGTGTTTCCATCCTGCAACATTTTCTACCCTGCTGTTCTCTATTATTTCAGACGTGTTTGATCCATTTTGCACATGTCGTGTGATATAGCTGACACAATTTTTGCATATTTAGTTGCTGTTTTCTTTGGGTTTTTTTTTTATTCCAGTCGATGTCAGGGAAACTCATTATAACCCTCACGGTTTCGAAAAAGTAAATTATTGTATTAAAAGTATAGATTTACTTATTCTATCATATTAATATTTATACTGGAATATCTCAAAGAAATCGTTGCCATCTTTGCTTTTTCAGAAATGGCATCCAGTATACATTTTAGATAATCTTACATAGAGTCCCAAAAACTTTTGATCAAATATAATTTAATTGACTCTCCAATTGTTACTTCTTCGATCACAGCAATGTTAACTTGTTCAACTGTGTAACCCTGTAACTCGAATGACCCTTGTGACGTATACTGGTTGTACATTATTGTGAAAAAAAAACAATACTTACATTAATAAACAAATCTAAGCAAAGTATACTTGCCTAAATAAAAGTTACATTTTTAATTAACACGTAATTAGCGATGAAAAGAAATGCGCTAAGAAGGAAATGTAATTGAGGTTCATTAATACACACTGTAAAACTGTTACAATTTTTTAAAATTTAGGACTGAGGAATTTTATGTCACTCTACAGAGTCCATTTCTTTGTTTGGGAATAACCATGCATTCCTGGGAAAGGTAGGTGGGTTCCTGTCGACTTTGCGCCTATTTGAAATCTAGAGATTCCATTTTGATGACCGACTATAGAGAATACATTCTACCCTGCTATTTAGGCCCATAGCTGAGAGAGGGAGTTGAAACAGATCTATATCAATTCCGACTGCATTAGTGAAAAATTATTGGTTTCTAAAGAATTCGGTATTAATTATAGATACCATTCAGTTACGATTATTAATAATGTCTAATATATATATATATATATATATATATATATATATATATATATATATATATATATATATATATATATATATATATAAGAGAGAAAATTACAACTGGACACATTGGAATAGCTCATTAGGTTAACTCGGGTTAAATTAAACTCTTTTTTTCTTATGGAGAATGGCGTTACCTGATCCTGCTTCTGAAGACTTACGAGAATACGCTCTGGACAATACATACATATATATATATATATATATATATATATATATATATATATATATATATAGATAGATAGATAGATAGATAGATAGATAGATAGATAGATAGAGAAAGAGAGAGTGGGAGATAGATAGATAGATAGATAGATAGATAGATAGATAGATAGATAGATAGATAGATAGATAGATACTCAGTTGATACGTTCTGCATCCCCTGCCTCTAGATTTTCGTAGATGGGATATATATACATGTACATAAAGATTTCAGTATATTTAAATATAGATATATTTTATATTTACACAAGAGGGAATATATATATATATATATATATATATATATATATATATATATATATATATATATATATATATATATTCTCTCTCTCTCTCTCTCTTATATATATATATATATATATATATATATATATATATATATATATATATACTAATATTATGTGTGTGTGTGTGTGTGTGTGAATATATACAAAAGAAAAATTATTTACTAACACGTTTCAGCCATTGATGGAATTTATCAAGGTAAATTTACGGATTTTACTTTGAAAAATGCATAAATGGTAGTAAAAATTACGTTAGCTTTTCAAAAATTTTAAACTATACAACGCTTGAAAATATTCTTAAACCTAACGGTGAAATCCCAAGCAAACTATGAAGGATGCTTTGTGAGATATATATATATATATATATATATATATATATATATATATATATATATATAGAGAGAGAGAGAGAGAGCGAGAGAGAGGGGGGGAGATTTTCCAGCTTTCCCTGACAATCCGCTTAGGTGAAACCTGGGTAGGTTTGTCTGGCTCACTAGGTTTATCTAGGTCTGCTCTACGGTTGTATCGGGCTCTTTTAGTTAGTTGTTTACTCGTGTCGGGTTTTTTCCTTTGGGCTTTAAACCTGTATCTGTGCGATTTTTTCGACAGACTTTCATGTTTCTAGCTCTTTCTTTTTTTAAAACCTTTTCTTCCTTCGAGATTGATTCGATTATTCGCAAATCAAAAATTCGAAGGTTTTTCGAAACGAGTATAGTTACCTATATATATATATATATATGTATGTATATATATATATATATATATATATATATATATATATATATATATATATATATATATATATATATATATATATATATATATATATAATGTTTGTGTTTGTGTGTGGTCTACAAATGGTTTAAATTCTTACTTATAGTTGAGATTTGATTGAGATAAACATATATTTATCATACATGGGGGTACTGAAATGTTTCCAGCAATCTCATATAAAATTTACCTTATTCATTTTAATTTTTTAATTTTTTTTTTTTTTGTAAAATTATTTATTCAAAATATGTTTCTGTCATGGATTCTACAAGCTCTACGTAATAACTGAATCTCAACATTTAAAAACATAACCGAAGTCTACTTTTAGGATCCAATTTTCTCTTAGTACTTAACTTTTCATATCGCAACTGTTTATAATTACAAGAAACGTGATTCAATTAAGACATTATTTTTCGTTAATTATTGAATATCCGCTTCACATAGAAGCTCACGCCATTCAACAGTGTGGCATTTCTGTACACCATCTGTTTAGGGAATCTAATCAATTTTAAACAGACTGGCACTGTATCACCGCTTAGCTTCATTTCCTGGGTTAATATTCTGTGTATCAAATTTTGAATATATCTTTTGTTTTAACTGGAGACAAAGTGAAGGAAAGAACATGCCCATAAAAAAAAAAAAAAAAAAAAAAATGAAGAACGCTTATTTCGGGGACGAGGACTTTCATGACGCAGTTAAATTTTGTAAAAGAAATAAAATCTTATTTTTATGATCCTGTTGATGTTCTGCAGCTACATGTCTTCCATGGAATTCTGATTTTCAAACACCGACATTTCGAATAAATATTGCAGATAACAGCCCGAAATATTTTATCAGGGAAACCGAGTCGAAATGTTTGCATTCTTCTCTTCAGACAATTTTTCATATATCAAAGAACAATACCCAAAATGAATTGATATTCACTCGATAATTTTTAACACAATATCTCTTAATGACATAGACGACCAGCTCTCCACAACTTCCTTTGTTAATATCTGTGAAATTATATGTGTTTGGGGAAATATAGTAGCGTGATTTTGCATTGCTTTCTCTGCATATTCTGAATTCGGAGTAATTCTATATTGGCTATCACCCAAGGCCCGCGCATTCAGTCTACCCAAAATGTAGAAGAAATGAGTTTAGGAATGTCTCCAGGGCATATGCGCAAGTGTGAACAGTTTTGGCCAGAATTTCAACTCTTCTCGCCTTTTTCCATTTTTCCATTTTCGCGCTGATAATCGTTACGATAGGCGTTTAATTAACCATTGTGGGAATAGAAAATAAAAACATTCCGAGTTACTCAATTAACCTAGAATAGCTTAATGGAAAGGATTATTTTTCGATTAACAAAGATTTTAGAAGCATATTAATGGATAATCAGGGAATATTTTCTGATAAATTAGAAATTCTTAAGAGGGAGAAACTTCCAAATAACAATCATTGTCGATCTTTTATGGCAATGCACAACAGCAGGAAAGACCGCCGCGACGTGGTGTAATGGTTAGCAAGCTTGTCTCGGTATAACAATTACAGCTGAATCGTGAGTTCGATTCTCACTGGATGCTACTTAATTCCATTCTTGTGCAACAAGTAATCTATGTTTAGGCAATCACTACATACTGACGGGTTGAATTACTTTGTGAATTTAAGCGCGACACAAGATTAGTAGTTAGGTCTCATCAATTTACAGCAGAAATCGATAGATGTAACCGTACGTTCTACCCTAACAGTTTCTTCTCGCATGTAGAATTCTTTTGGTTTTCGTTCAAATTTTGATTTTTAAAATTTAAATGCAGTGTCATACGTTATCATTTGTCTCCTTAATTCTTGTTCATTTATTGTCCTCTCTCCTTAATAATGTTTTTCTTTTCTCATATTCTTTCGCAATCACTAACTCCTTGCGTCTTAGTGACTTTATTGCCTTGCTTGGGCTAAAATGATAAAAAAAAACTAATTGTATATTATAAGCCGCAATAAAATGAAGTATGGCTTATACATGATGTCAACTTACAAGGCGCTACGCAAAAAGTTGGGGGATATTGTAAAGATTGATCAATCCATTTACCTGCCAATTAACTTGTTTCCCCGTGTCTTCCCTAAGGAAATAAACAAATTCATTAATTAATTTTCATTTTTTTCGTTCAGTAAGCGATAAATTTCAAGCCTTAAATTCCGATTTTTTTTAGTAGCAAAATCTACGCATTTCAATAGACGTAATATCTACTGTTTACACGTATTTGCGTAAATGCTCTGTTTTCTTAATTTAGCAGTATTAACTACCGGCCTGACTGTTCGAGAAATTTCGTAAAAAAATGCTTCCACCGACAGGAATCGAAGCAGTATCCCATACGAAAACGTCTCTAAACCGGATGTGTTAGGAATCTTCAGCCACAGAGAACTTCAGGTTGACAAATCTCGAATCTACTTATAACCCTACACATGTGAATCGACACTGCATGTCTTCACGCCCGTTTAAATGCGACATAGATGCCGAATTTTATTTTTAAAATTGATACAATCTATTCTATAAATGCTCTATTTCAAATACTGAGCACTATTTCTAATTTCCTTTTGAATACAACTTATATATATATATATATATATATATATATATATATATTGTGTGTGTGTATTTAGGCATCATCTTTTCATTCATACACGTTTCATTAAATAATATAGACAAGTGTTGTCTATTTATTTTATATATTTTTTTCGTAACGTCTGATAAGTTTAATAACATTATCGTTGAACGAAGAAAGAAATTCACAATATTGATCCATATATGTTTTAATACAATCTAAGCTTTCGGCTTACATAAGCCATTATCAAAGATGTCAATTACAACATATTAAACAATATACGGACAAGAGAGTGATGATAGTTTGTCATTGTTTACATAGATGATTTCTAAGCAACGATAAACAAGTGCATATAAGACGCTAGAAACGAAAATCGCACCGCATCTCATGACGTCACACATGACCACACGAGAGTGAATTAGAGAAGTATGAATCGAAAGCCGTTGGTATAAACCAATGGCTTCTGTTACCAATTATAGACATTTAAGAATATTTGTAGAGATGCCATAATTGATTTTGTTTATGTTGGCTTTCAACTGTTTGATGTATAATGCTTCAAGGATTTTTAGTTTTTGTCTATTGTTTTCATGTCGAAGTATAATTGTGTTTTCGACAAGTATTTTACGGAATTGTGTGTGCGGGCAGGCATGTTGTTTTAAATGCCTAAAAATGATTATATATATATATATATATATATATATATATATATATATATATATATATATATATATATATATATATATATATAATGTCATCCACATAGAGCTCATTGCTTCGGATTTGGCATCAGTCGGAGTTTCTACACCTGAGCTGACAGAAGGAAAGAGAAATTCAAGCGTATTATTTTTACGAAGAGCTCGATTCATTTAATGAAGAGCGAAGACGGCTGCTCTTTAGAATTACCCTCTCTCTCAACAGTGCTCAACCGAAATTATCGGGAGCCTAATAATATAGAAAATATATAAATTAGAAAATTGGATATTGAATTGGATATAAATAGAAAAATACTGGATATAAATAGAAATATTATTGGATATAAATAGAAAATTGGATATTGTGTATATATATATATATATATATATATATATATATAAATTGGACATTGAGATCAGCAATCAATGGCCTGATGATTACGTTTAAGCATGAAAAACATTCACGGTGCTGGATGTTGACCGCATTGTTCGCGTTTATATTTATATAAAACTGATATCGTGCACTTAAACACAGGAATATATTACATTGTATAACTATATTTTATAGTACACACACGCACACTCACATATATATATATATATATATATATATATATATATATATATATATATATATATATATATATATATATATTACGTTGGTGCAAAAATAATGACGTAATAATGTCGTTTTTTGACGTTAAAAAATAGGTCAAAAACGACATTATTACGTCATTATTTTGCACCAACCTAATATATATATATATATATATATATATATATATATATATATATATATATATATGGACAAAAACAGGAATATATATAATTTTAAAATTAAAGTTAAAGTATATCTGTCCATGTCTACGGTTGAACATTAGTAATTGCATGGAATTAAAACAAATCTGGGTTGAAGTGGGGTTTCATAAACAGGCGGAAGAAAAAGAATCATTTTTTTTTACATTTTATGTTAACTCTACTCTGTAAAAATGTGCTTTGTAAATTACGTCTCCTAAAAACTCCGGTGCGAATTATTATGCAACGTTAATATAGAGAAGAAAAGAAGCAACACGAGTTTAACTTTTATACCATATTCGTGATAATAAGTGTAAAAAAATCACGGAAATATTTTAATATGTTTTAGCTTAGTTATCATTTAGAAAAAAAAAGGCATTTATATGTAATGAAATGTTAATTCTTTATCGTTATTTATTGGAACAGTTTCATCGGTGTCCTAATTCTGCTTTATGTTAGACTTATTTCAAATAGAACTTGAGAAGTTGAACACTTGTTTCTTTATTTCTTATAGCTTCATGACATTTTTGTCTGATTGGTGGGTATTAACTGTAAGTCTTTTCTCAGGAGCAGGAATCGGAAACATCATCATACACAGGAAAAAAGGGATAAACATCTACGCCAATTCAAAGGATGGTGAGGAATATGGGCTGGATGGTAAGCAGACACACACACACTTACACACACACACACGCCCACACACACATACACACACACAGAGTAGAGTTTACAAAATATTTTTATTATAATATCTTATAATAAAAATATAATAATAAAATATTGCTCTACTTTGTATTGAGCACTTTTTTAAAGTAAATGTTACGAATAGTGGATTTTTACTCGATCTGTTCTTCCTCTCATTTGGACCAAATCACACAAAGAAACACACACACACACACACACACACACGTGTATATATATATATATATATATATATATATATATATATATATATATATATATATATATATATATATAAATAGAAAGGGTTTTTCATTAAGACGGATCAAAGCCACCAGTAAATAAATCAGTGTTATTGGTGATTTTTTTATTTTTATTTTTTTATTTCTCTATTGGATCATGTTCTTTAAGTCATGAGAATTATGTGTGAAAAGTGAAAAAATAAAATAAAAATCATTAGACCCTTAAACTTAATTCAAATATAAATTGGTCCAACTTACTGAAACATCCTTTATATATATATATATATATATATATATATTAGGTTGGTGCAAAAATAATGTCGTTTTCTCAACTATGCTAACATGTGAGAAAACGACATTATTTTTGCACCAACCTAATATATTATGCATGATGTGATGGACACTTCCGTTTAACCATAAGTTTTAGAAGACGGAGACAACATCGTACATAAAATTGGTATATACTTTTCAATCGCGCTCTCTCTCTCTCTCTCTCTCTCTCTCTCTCTCTTCATATATATATATATATATATATATATATATATAT
Organism: Acanthosepion lycidas; assembly: GCA_963932145.1. Lineage (NCBI taxonomy): Eukaryota > Metazoa > Mollusca > Cephalopoda > Sepiida > Sepiidae > Acanthosepion > Acanthosepion lycidas. The sequence continues at coordinate 69,637,016 of OZ010588.1, read as the reverse complement.
ATATATATATGCAAAATGTTATATAAAACTTTTGTTATGTTTGGGACAGATTCATCGATTCGATTTTCGAGTGTTTTTATTATATTTCACTTACGCTTACTCTATCAAAAAATAGAGAAATTGATGATAGCTTTTTCTTTGTTTGCATGAAAACATCAGCAAGTACATCGCATATCGAATAATGCATAATATTTTTGACACTCTATTGTTTTGCTGGTAACTTCGCTTTAGAAATTTCTCTTTATATTTCCGTTACACCACTTATGAAAAAAAAATGAACATTAATTCTTGTATTATATAGGAATCTGGTATTAAGAGCTTTGCATTTTCCCATCGTGTTTGATATCTCGTTTAGGTTTAATTTTATCATCTGGAAAAACTATTCAATCTTATTCTCGTATTACAAGCCACATCATTTTCTATGTATTTCTTTACTGAAAAATTATTCGCCATCCCACCTCTCCAGCTCAATTATTTATGTATGCTTTGAAATATCTTTCCAAGGATCCTTCACTTCCTGTATAACGACTTTTAGGTGCCACATTTCTCCTATCTTGTTTGATAAGTTACATTGGCCTCTTTTTACGAGTTTTGTTTGATCTGATTCTTGTTCTAACGATGTTTTTTTTGTTTCGATTATATTGTAGTCGTTTGGTATTGGAATATCCATGAATGTTCATGTCGCTGGCCATGCATCGATTGCTTTTTCTCTTTATTGTTGTTTCATATCTTATTTTAGATTCCCATAACTGTTTTCTGCTATTTTTTTTATATCCTTTGTTTCATTCTTATATCTTTTCTTTCTTTTTCTTTTATTTTTTTTTTTTTTTTTTTTTTTTTACTTCCTCTCTTGATGCGAGTATCTTCTTCGCTTTTTCCATTTTGGTTTCCTGCTTTTTTCTTATCTGTTTTATTGAACTTCGTTTCTTGTGCTTTCATCTTCTTTTTAAAGTTCTTATGTTTTCGCTTCGAAATTGCTTTACATCGACATGTTCCTTATTTCAATATCTCCGGGACCGGCGTTTCCATCCCCGACACTAACGCGTTATTTACCTTCCATCCTCAACCAACTCTCAGCCACACCTACAAATTTGACTTTCTCTTATTCTGTCACTTATCTTCACAGTACTAAGTTCTCGTTATTTTTCTTCCTGTTTCTTTTATTAATATTTTTCAATGTTTGCCTCTCGAGATAGAAATTACTTTCACCATTTTCCGTGCGAATCATTTTACTTACTGACACGAGTTTCTTTTCCATTCGGATATTCAGCTTATAATAAAGTATACGATACCTATATTGACACATATATACATCATACATAACTACACGCACATACACAAAAGGTCTCGCGTGTGTGTGTGTGTGTGTGCGCGCGCGCGTCTGTGTGAGTGTAGATTGGATAGGATCGATTTGATTTTTTACGAATTATCAACCTTGTGCAGGTTTATTTAAAGGCAATACATATTTTTAGATTTAAGATTTTTTGGGAGATAATAATTTTTACTGATATATATATATATATATATATATATATATATATATATATATATATATATATATATATTACTAATTAACCCATAACTAGGGGGAAGAAGAGAGAGATTCATACACATCCCAAGGATATTTGCACGTCAGTGAATATAACAAATTTGACTGGCAATGGAACTCGGCTATTCGATTTCAATTTTCGAGTCGTTTATCCATTACATCACCTGCACATGCGAGCAATGCAGCACCTGGCAATCACAAGCGGTCAACCATCTAGATACTAACACGGCTAGACGTTGCTTACCTCCGGTGATCAAACATGATATGGGCATGAGACGCCCGAGCGTGTGTGTGTGCGTGCGCGCGCGTGTGTGTGCGTTTGTGCGTGCATAGGCATATATTCATACAAAGGTTTCGTAAACCTTTGCATATATTCATTCACATCGTCTTCTAATTACTGAAGATAATAATAAGAATGAGAGATAGATAGATAGATAGATAGATAGATAGATAGATAGATAGATAGATAGATAGATAGATAGATATAGCGAGAGAAAGAGAAGGTGAGTGAAAATCGATTAAGCAACTATATGAGTTGATGTTCGGACATCATAACGGTTATTGGCGCCGAACGTGAGTTGGCTGAGTCGAATCTGTCACATTCATTTTCACACAGTTGACTTCAGGGAATGAATGAATACATTCCTTTTATATATGTTAACTATAGAGCTCTCTAGCAGATTGAGCTTTCTACCTTTCAATGACAGTCTAGAATGAAAGTACTCAATTCCCAGCTGCGTAGAAAGCAATGGGAAAACACTGCCCTATTTTTCCCGATAATATTTTCGTAATTTTCAAATAATAAAGAAAACGAATCTGGGGAGAGTCACAGAATTTAATAAATATCAGCAAAAAAGATTTCAGTATATTTAAACATAGATGTATTATATATTTACACAAGAGGGAATATATATATATATATATATATATATATATATATATATATATATATATATATATATATATATATATATATAGTTGGATCGATATGTGTTTGTGGCCTGGCTTTCACGACGTAGCGATCGTCAGACTAAATATGTTAGATTTATCACTGATATTGAGCGCTTTCCAATAAGTACCGTGCATAATACATAAATAATATATGTTAAGATTACGCGCGCGGACACACACACACACACACACACACACACACATACACACACACGCGAGCGCGCGCACACACACACATACGCACACACACACACACATACACACATATATATATATATATATATATATATATATATATATATGTATGTATATTCAGTGGTGGGGGAAACATATATTCGTACACTTAGATATTTTTTAATTTATTGTATTTCCAACTAATGAATAAATATACTTTTCTTATAAATTGCTGTACACAAATGCATAATATCTAAATATGCAAAGGAAACAGAAAAAAAATATTTAATAGAAATTAATCCCATTTATCCATTCTAATGAAATATAATAAAGAAAAACAAAACAGAAACTAATTGAAATTATAGTTAGACTACATACCCATTGTCACACATTAGTACTTAGACGTGGTATAATAATCGGCAAGTTATATCACTTGCAACTGGATAGTGAGTTAAATACTCAATGGACGCTCCAAACATTTGGGCTTGCGCTAAAATTAAGCAACGCTAAGTCAATTACTATGTAAAACACATACAAAAAATTAAATTTAAAAGACGAAGTGCATAAATTTAAATCATTTTACACTTTATAAAGGTTTTTCTTTAAATTATTCTGATATATAAAAAGTTAGTCATAATTTATTCCATTGGAATCGTAAATACGATCCAATTCATCAGGCCTACAAATTCAAAAAGAAAACAGAAAAAAACAACTCCGGAAATAAAAATAGAAATTAATGAGAGTGTAAGTATGAGAGTGTCGGACAAATGTTAGAGCTAAAGAGATGGGTAACAGACGAGAGAAGGTGGGAGATTAAAACTTAACAGAGAGGGTTTTTTTTATAGAGGTGAGTGGAAGGGGGAAAATGAATGTTGTCGGATGTCTAATACATTAAAGATACATTTCGTGGTGACATACACACACCATAGACGATCTAATGTTAATGATCAGAATATATATATATATATATATATATATATATATATATATATATATATACGTGCAAAATTGTCTGATTTTCATATTATATCTATCTGAAAATAACGTATCAAGACTTCCGATTTCTAGGCTCTCATTAATATCTGATAAAATGTGTAGAACTCTCCAAACCAGCCATTATATATATATATATATATATATATATATATATATATATATATATATATATATATATATATATATATAATAGAACAAAAACAAATAGAAAATGTCTATCAACCTGACATGTTTCACTAATATTAAAGCATTGTCAGAGATTGTGGAAAAAACAGACAAAATATCAGAAAACTGATATTTTCAATTGTTTGGATCAATTATCATTGGTCACACACGTGTCACGTGTATTAAAACTGTTGATAAGTCTATGTGTATGTAGTTTTGTTAAGAATTTGTATCTTTAAGCAGACATCGAATGATGATATGGTATTATAAATGCATGTGTTTATCTGACAGGACGGTAAATTCAACGCTGAGATCCGAAGACGTATTGTGATGGCCAAAGTGGTAGTCCAAAGCCTAGGCAGAGTATTACAAGACAGGAAGACTTCGTTGGTAACAAAGAAATTAATGCTGGACTCGTCTGTCCTTCTCTACGACTGCGAATGTTGGACGGCCTGCTCAAAGGTGAAGAAGAGCCTCGAGGCAGCAGTGGTGTGGTTATACA
>OZ010588.1:69622679-69627679 GCA_963932145.1 Acanthosepion lycidas | reverse complement strand
TATGAGTATTGTATTTAATGGACAATCTCTTCAAAAATGAAGAAGACACTTCAAGCGGCAAAATCGTAGAAGGAATAGTGAGAAAAGCATTGGTACAATATTAGAATTACATGGAAGCAACAAGGCACACGGAAGGAGAAGAAAACAGAATAAGATGGAAATATAGAACTCAAATAAAAAAAACTACTGTAAATGGATTTGATAACGATCTTGTACAAAATCTGTCTAAACTGAAGATCACTCTTTCAGGAAATATTATGTCGGTGCATAATTATCACGCGTTTTTGCAGGCGAGTTCATTGTTAATAAAAATTGCTGTTTTGTTTACTTTATTTAAAAAAAAAATATTACTTTATTTCCATGTTACAAAACTGCGTGTCGTTTATCTTACTGATTTAAAAATGTTGTTGATTTTGTTGTCTCTTTTTTCATAATAAATGTTTAAAAAACGCCTGATAATTATGCACCAACCCATTATAACCTGATGTAATGGCGGACTCCATCTACAAATATTGGTTGGCTGGAGAAAAATGAGCTCACCCCCAACTACAATGCTATCATTTAACTTTCATAACGAATAAATAACATTTTCAAAAGATACACATGAAAAAGTTTTAAAATTAAGATATTTGTGGAAAATGGGTATTTCTTAGTAATTAGTATAATTATATATTGTAATTATAAATAATAATTAGTGTAATTGTACTCTACATATTCCTAGCAGTAGATGCCAAATGTAAATACAGAACGTTATAATTTAAATTTTCTATTTTTTTTCATTTTAAGTAAATAGTTGATATTTTTTTAATTAATTTACTGCACAATTTACACATTAACAGTTAGTGAAAAGCACAAATGTGTGATGCACGCAGTTTGCCATATTAAGAGCAATCGTTTGTGTTCACTCGATGAGTGATCGATTCTGCCAATATTTGTTTCAGCATCAAGTTCATATAATAATTCCTTTTCAATGGATAACATGTATGATACCAAATTCTCAGACAGCGAATTTCTTAATATTATCTTTATGATTTTTAGCTTTTAAAATGTCGTCTTGCATTGGACTTGACTTTTTAATTAGGTGCAAATAAATTTATAGGATTATTATTTCTTTTTTTTAATTTTTGAAACAGTTGTCTGTGCTTGTTTCTTCATTGTATTTTTTTATTCGATATAGTGTGTCGACTGGGCAAGCTGACACCTTGATCAGTCCGTCATTAACTTGATGTTTTTCTACCGACGAATGCTGAGATTAGGATCGACAGAACATATGCGGAACGAGAGAAATTTTAAGAAGACTAGTAAATATAAAGAAAAATTATGCTAAAAAATACACAGAGATAACTGGGATAGTCTTTAAAGAGACAAAAAAGTTAATAACTGTTATGTAATATATAATCTCCTACATTGTATTTAACACTGGACAATCGCCTCAATGATAAAGAAAAAAGGCTTGAAACGATAAATATATGTTTCTATCAATGAATTCTGAGAAAACAAACGACATTCATACGAATAATGAGGAAGAGTACAGAAACTACAAAGATCTTGATAGTTATAGTAAGATAGAAAAATTGAGGATTCTTCTATGTATAATGAGAATAGGCGGTGTGGAGAAAAAAATACATATAGGAAACACCTGATGTGAAACAATGAAAATAAAAGCGAATAACCATTTGCAGATAGAAGATAGAGCATGAACAAAGAGGGATAGTATAGAAACCTCATCAGTGTCCTGACCGGATATAGATTTATTGTGACCGCCAAAATTATCACCTGATTATTACTCTCTGCCACATCGACTGAATACATACGTAGAGCATAGTCTACCCCATTTAGTAGAACATGGCTTCTACAAGATATTTAATACACCATTTGAGAGGTCTTGTGTTTAATCTTGCTTAAGTGTCTAGCCACTCTCCTCATCAGAGATGTCTGGTGGGTACTCCGGTTTAATCACAGATCATGTGACCGGTAATAATAGGTTAAATGGTTCTAGTATTAAGTTTAGAGTAACCTGATATACGTATATTTTTTCAGTAATATTCACACGAAGTAGTGTTTCTTTCTTTTGTTGTATCTTTCTTTATTCCTTTCTTTATTTTTTCGTTCTTTCTTTCTTTCTTTCTTACATTCTTTCTATCACGTTACTTATCCGCCTCGAATTCCTAGATTTTATTTCATCATTTTCTTTCTTTCTCACTTTTTTCCGCCACACCCATTTATAACAACCACCCCTTATATTTGTCAGCCGAAACCTAATTCCACCGCAGAGCAGTCATAAAAGTTGGTGATCTAAAAAGTACATATTTTTCACGTGTTTGTTTAATAATCGAAAAGAAAAAAAAAATACATTTAATTTTGTTGTGTTCAGGTTATAATCGTATATTATTTATAAAAAAAAAGTTTTAACTGAGCGCTCATTATCTGACCGAAAAATAACTTACTCTGCAAAATGACTTACATACATATAAATATATATATATATATATATATATATATATATATATATATATATATATATATATATATATAATATTAGTGGTAAATATACACATACATATGCAAAATATATAAATATATATGCATACATGCATACACATAAATATATATTTTGTATAAAAAAATATTCCAAGAGGATAGAATCCAGGTAGAACTCAATGTCCAGGAAAATGTAAATATTCTTAATTACACAGCTGCATTTTTAATAAATGCCCTTCAGTTTTAGTTTTCCCCGCCGCATCTCTCCCCCCAACCCATTTTCTTTTCTTTTCCTCTCCCTCCCTCTGCTTCTTATCTTAAAGATTAGATCGTCTAATGTGTGTGTATGTCACCACAAAATGTATCCTTTCCGGGTACATCTTTAATGCATTAGACATCAGACAACATTCATATTTCTCTCACTTAAACCGTCTTTGACTCCCCTCTCTAAAACTTCTCTCTGTTAAATTTTAATCCCCCACCTTCTCTCGTCTGTTACCCCTTTCTATAGCTCTAACATTCGTCCCACACTCTCATACTTACACTCTCTCTAATTTTTTTATTTTTTATTTCCGGAGTTGTTTTTCCTGTTTTCTTTTTGAATTTGTAGGTCTGATAAATTGTATCGTATTTACGATTCCAATGGAATAAATTATGACCATGGAATATTAGTGTTTAAGCCTTTTTATATATAATATATATATATATATATATATATATATATATATATATATATATATATATATGTATATTAGGGTTCCTGCGCGTGAGTATGTGCATGCGTGCATGTATATTATGTATTTGTCTATGTCTTCTGCATAGCATATATATATATATATATATATATATATATATATATATATATATATATACACTAGACTGACCAATTAGAATCAAACTCCATAAAACATCAGAAGTTCTACTAAACATACACACATATAAAATTACAAATACACCTTATCATCCGATGTCCACATAGACTAATTATAATTTTTACAAACTTACATACATATAGAAGTTTCTACTGCTCTAATGCAAGTGATACTTGACTAACCAATCAAAGTAAAATCACATAAATTTGAAAATACCAGAATTGTTGTCATTTTCACTGATTTTTCTCAGTCTCTTGAAACATGTTAGATTGATAAACGTTTCCTATTCGTTTTTATCTTATATATGAGTATATATATAAACATATGTACGTATATATTTTTATGTATATAACATTTACACTTTTGTCCAAACATATGTACACATGGTTAATATATAACACATATTTTTACCATGCACAAACTCAACCTATCACACATCTCTCTCTATACATACACACACACACATACACACACATATATATATATATATATATAATATATATTTAATCTCAATCTCACTATCACATCTCTCTGTCTCTATATGCATTTAAGAGTTTATATATATATATATGTGTGTGTGTTTGTGCGTGTTTTAGTTCAAGCATACACTCTTAACTGCACCTAGATATGCATACATGCGCACACAAACACCACGCAATGAAATATATTTATGTGTATATAAATTATTCTCATAATTACAAGTTTCTGACGTAAAATAATAGGGTATCATATTTGCAAGAATATCTTTTCTATAAATGACTCTAAACTTTTATTTCATTGTTCTAGTGTCTCCAATTTTTTGAAACTGTATTGCCCAAATTAAAGGAAAGATGCAATATAAAACTTTTTGATGATCCTCTCTTTTCGCATAAACATAAAAAAAAAGAAATAACTCTTTAGGTTTATTACTGTATATATGGTTTGCAGATTCCTTCACCAATGTGATCTTTTATCTTTCACGTAATAAACAAAGAAAGAATAGATGTCTTATTCACGGTTCACATCAGTGTTTATGGAACTTATAGGAGGAAGCTGCTTTAATACACTTCTTTCTTGGAAAGTTCGAAATACTACCAGCGATATTACGTTAGGCGAATGTGACAAAGAAAGCTGAAACCAGAAGGTATATCGGAATAGCAAAATATAGCACTTTCTAAAAGTTAACCAAAACCTTAAAAGCAGAAAAATCTCGTTAGAAACTTAGAATAAATGCTGAGCTGTGATGTAACATAAATCCCCATATACAATAATGAATGCTGGACAATTCCCTGACTGATGAAGACGAGATTTGGAGCAACAGTGATGTTTTACAGAAGGAGAGTGAAGTTTCAGAGGACGGAATATGTGATCTTCGAGGACGTTTTATGATAGGTGGGAACGAAAATAAAACACGTGTTTCGAAACAGAAAGAGACAGTTAACATTGCTGGAACAAACAATGAGGTAGGAGGGCTTCGCGAATTTGATACTCACAGGGCGTATTGAATGCAGAAAGAGCTGGAGAAAACGGTAAATATTTAAATTGATGGTAGAAAAGAGACTAGAAGGGTTAGTAACTTAGAACTAGGATATGAAGTTGTCAAAGGTTATGACAAACCATATTGTGAAATAACACAGATAGAAGAAGAAGAAGAAGAAGAAGAAGAAG
>OZ010588.1:69607679-69620179 GCA_963932145.1 Acanthosepion lycidas | reverse complement strand
AGGAAAGAACACGTTAGGTAAATAATCCAGGGTTCTTTAGCATTTTTGTTTTTATTCTTAAAAAACAGTGCTCCATACAGAAGTGGAGCTTAGATTATAATTATTTTTTTAAAAATATGTTTCCTTCGCTACATAAGAGTTCTCATGTTTCAAAAACGAGAACCTAAACCATCAATTTTTCTAAATGAGACATGTGATGTGAATTGTAATGAAGAAACTAGGAAATGAACACTGTGAGGTCTAGAAGAAAAGATGAAGAGCTCAAGTTCTTGAAGAGCTCAAAATAAATCATAAAGATGCAGATCCTTTATTTATGATTTCGCCTTAAGCATAGCGATAATGTCACAAACACGCAAGCGGCTACTGCGGGCGAAATAGAATGAGAAGGCCTTAGAAGGAACTGGAAATCCAATACTAACCAAGAACTAAGGGATAAACCTCTACTCCTGTTCCGAAGACCGGGGAGGAGTGTAAACTGGACGATAGGCGAACCTATTTACTATTAATGAAGAAAAAATTTAAAAAAATGAATAGTAAATTAAAAAATTTCCAGAGATCAGGCGGAGATGTTAGAAGTATAGAGTTGAAGTAGACTCTAGTATGAACTGGAAGCCCAATCCTAACCAGGAATCAACGGATAAACCCCTACTCCAGTTCAAAAAACCGAGGAAGAGTTTAAAATGGACAATAGGCAAAAGAATCTACTCTTATTGAGTACAAATAAATATGTTAGATAATAATTAGTAAATAAAATTACAAAGTTTAGGCGGAAACGTTAGAAGCATGGAGTTGAAATAAATTTTAGAAGGAACCAGAAACGCAATCCTGAACAGAAAACAATGAATAAGTCTCTACCCTCTGTTCAAAAGACCGGAGAGGACTGTAAAGTGAACGATAGTTGAACCTATGTACAACTATATATATTTCTTGAGGGAAAAAAACCATGACAAAGGAATTATTTGACACTCAGGGAAATGTGGATGTTTCAAATTAATAGAAGTGGCTGTGAACTGGTGACATTAAAGGATCTAATTATAAGACAAAATTGCCATTTGCGTAAGGAAAAGCGGTATCACGTGACCGAACAGCAAGACTGTTGCAGATGGATAAACAACGAAATAAAGACGAAAGTAAATGAAAAAATACTCGGAGCCTGTTAGAAATTAAGTCTTTCACAGCGACATTTTTAAAACAACTACTCTAATATATTTACAAATATTGTTTATGTATAATTGCTATAGAAATTTAATGCATGCTGATGAGAAAGTTCTCATTCATTATATCTCATGCTATTACTTGGAAATTAGAGGCGTTGGCCTTTATTAATACTTGGTGATTATTACTTTTCTTTTAGTTTTACGTTTTTTACACCGTAACTGACACAGACGCCATTTGAATGGGCTGTACTGATGACCGACAATACTCGATCATACATCCATTTGGAGGCAAGAAGATTATGTCTGTGCTATAGCTAGTCAACTGATTGTGCTAAAGAAGACTAAAGAATGACAAATCTACTCCATTAAGTTTTAATTGTTTTCCCCTATAGCCTGACGATAGTTCGGCGTGATATTTGTTAATATTCTTATGTAAATGGGTATTAATTACGACTGTCATCTAATGACCGTCTGATTATGCTACAATGAGAAATTAAGAAAGAAATTCTAGTAAAAAATTTAGCAATTATTAATAAAATTTTTCTTTAATTAAAAAGATAAAATGAAGAAATGACAAAAGTTATTTGAAAAAAAAAAAATTGTTATAATCTGATTTTTGGAATTGACGTTGGCCTAGAAAGGTTAAAATTAAAACCATTATAATCATAGCAAAACCATCACCAACCATTTCATAAGTCATTATTGTGAGATGTTCTATGAAATTTAGATGCAATAAAGATCAGCGTACCGTTTCAATATGGTCACGTCGATGTCATGTGGGCGATGTTGTGAAAAAAAATATAATATTTTGAATGAAAAATGAAAAGAATCTTATTTCATTCTAAAACTTATATCTTGAAAAATTTCAGTTGTCTGTTTTGATTAGTCTTACTCTTATGTCCATCGTCTTTTCATGTTGAATTAAATATAGTCTAATGTTAATTATGTTTTATGAATGTGTCCTGAAGATGGTCTACTAGACCGAAACTTCCGACATTGATATTATATTAACATTAAAACAGCATAATTGCATATTAGAATTTTTTTTTTTGCTTTTTCCATATATTTTTCTTCATACTGTCGGATCTATATCCATCTATTTGCTTACATATATATATATATATATATATATATATATATATATATATATATATATATATATATATAGAGAGAGAGAGAGAGAGAGAGAGAGAGAGAGGGAGAGACAGACAGACAGACAGACAGACAGACAGACGTTTGGTCTGGGTTTTCATTTAAATGGGTCTTTCTTTTCCTCGCTGCAGCCTTGGCTCTTTTGTTTGCAATCTGGTCCTCTGTTGGCGGAGATTTCTTCTTGGGAGACGTACTGTATGTGATAGGTAGCAATAAACTACAGAATGTGATAGGCAACAATAAACTACAGAATGTGATAGGTAACAATAAACTACAGAATAACTCAATAGTGAACCTTGCATTTAATATTTAACCTTTTAGTTAATAGTTAACCTTTTAAAAGGTCAATGATAATTCTTTTGCCGCCACTTAATTTAAAGAAAATTTGATATACGTAGGTGCGTATTTTCGGTACAAACAATTATTTTTATTTCATCGGTGGCTTCCGCTGAATTTCACAATTAATTTCGATTATTGCCAAATTGATTTCCAAGTTATAAAAAATCAATTGCAGTAATGAAAATTTTGGAATCGAAAATTTCTGTAACATGAAATATTTAAAGTTAGAACATTGTGTCCCTTTAATTGGAAAGGTGTGACACATTGACACAATGACATTCGCATTTATTTTGTAGATAAATGCAAGTTATTTATAAAAATTAATATGTAAATTTGGACTACAATTAGAGCTGACTTTGCTTTCCTCGGATTGCCTCACCTTTTCCCAATCGACAGACGATAACCAGTAACACTGACATCGAAGCTTTTCCTTAAAATGCATTGGTATTTGTGACTGTCGTGTGCATTTCTTTTTTATTGACCAATGTTCATATGAAGATGACATTGAATAATTTAGTTGAGAAAAAATTGACGCCATTTTTTACTACGATGAAGCAAAAAAATAAAATACGTTTGTAAAATTTAACTTTAATAGATAAGATTTTAGGAAAAAAAACAAACAAACAAAAACAACACTCTCAGTTGGCAATAAAAAATTTACAAATAGCACTGCTGATTATTTATGGCTAAATAATCTAAGTAATGAGCTGACTATCGTTTGCGTTACGTAGGTAGAATTTTAAGTAAAATGATGCACTAAATTAAGTGAGCATGTAACCGTTTTAAGTACTTTGAATATCGTTGCTTTTAATATCTGTTCGAAATGGAAGTACGTATATATAGCAGGCCAAACGTATATATAGCAGGCCAAACGTATATATAGCAGGCCAAACGAATTCGACTATATCTGTTTACTAGGTCGGCTAGCCAATCCCTATTATTATTTATTCAACACCCATAGAGTCCACTTGTGGTTAAACTGCAACTATGCTGAGCAGATCTTAGTTACAGTTTCTGGAAATTTGAACAAGGCCAGCACGCACAACCCCTCAGTCACTTAGTGTTAGCACAGCTATCGACGGTACCGAAGAATTCTGTTTACCCAATTTCAGTCACAAGGCTTAGGTCAACCCGTGGTATGGTTTTCAGGCATTTTGCTGCACGCTGGGGTCGACCGCGATCCACATCAGTAAGTCTCGACCATGGTGTGATTCGAATCCGGGTTTCGTGGTCAAAATGCGAACGTTCTAACCACTCGGGCACGTGGGATGGAAGTATAGGTTGAAAGAAAATGGAAAAGTAAATCGTTTTCGGAAGAAAAAATAGAGGAAGAGGAGTTTGCCAGAAACGGACAAGTTAGAATAACGACAGGTTGATAAAAAGTGGAAAATAAAAGATACGCGTGTCTGGAATACCAATTTGTGAGTGTGAAAAAAAAAAAAAAAAGAAAAGAAAAGATGTTAATGCGAATATATTTCTTGTTTTGATTTTATTACTTTTTCAGAAATTATTTTCAGATTTAACGCAATGTCGACTGATTGATGGGGTGATGGAGATGATATGACCCCATTTCTAGCTTAGGTTCTTTGTTGACCCGGACATAATTTAATCGTCTTGATCCGATTATACAATTTTCAATATCAACATTTGGGGTGCAGGGCAGTGTGAGTTAAAATGATTTGATTCGTGAATCCCAAAGTAAAATTTATAAATATTTAAATTGAAAATGTTCTAAATAAGAAAAAGAAAAATCTTATTGTATTCAAGCAATCCTATTTACATCCATAAATTTAGTCGTTCCACCACCATATGCATATATTAACGTGTATATATATATATATATATATATATATATATATATATATATATATATGTGTGTGTGTGTGTGTGTGTGTGTGTACATAGTTACATTTATATGTTGTAATGCAAAAGTGCATAATATACATATATATATTTATGTATATATATATATATATATATATATATATATATATCAGACTGTTCAGAAAAAGAAATCACTTCTTTCATGAATTCAAGAAAGATTCCATAAAAACTTAGTGTCTTCTATTCGTCTTCAATGAACTTTACACACATTTCTCTGTCACACTGTCTTTCTCTCACCCTCTATATATATATATATATATATATATATATATATATATGTAAACGTCATATTTTAGTGGATTGTTTGTGAAGACATCCTGGTTCTTCTTAATGACGTTAAAATAATAAATTTCCGTATAAAATATAGTATAGACATTATATATTATAACTATATATATATATATATATATATATATATATATATATATATATATATATATATATATATATATATATATATACCGAAGTATATGATTGGTGTATATGGAATGAATTCCAATAACCAACAATTACTATTCTTAAAACAGGGCTCAATACAAAGTAGAGCAGATATAATTATTTATTTAAAAAAAAAATATAACATAAATATGTTATAAAATCACCACAAAAATAGCCATTTTGTTTCAACACCCTCGGTGTCTTATCAAGTGATCACGTTGGTTACATTTAACGTCATCACTTGATAAGACACCGAGGGTGTTGAAACAAAATGGCTATTTTTGTAGTGATTTTATAACATATTTATGTTATAAATTTATTTTTATTTTTATTTTTTTAAAATAAATAATTATATATATATATATATATATATATATATATATATATATATATATATATATATATATATATATATATATATGCGCGCGTGTGTGTGTTTGTATAGTGGTAGATGGAGAGAAATAGAGAGATTGTCTACAATTATATATATTTATGTAGCAGTGAGAATAATGCTCAGTATCTTAGATAAAGCGTTTGTAGTTTTTGAACAGTACATATATAGAAAGGAACACTGTGACTGTCGGATTTACTATAACGTGTTTTTATCTATCTATACTCACACACACAGACACACGATCACGCACACACACACACACTTACATGTGTGTGTGCGTGAGCGCCAGCACGTTTGCACAAAATCAATACACTGCTTGGTAGCAAATACTGCAGGTGAAGCTAGGGGTTGCACTAATGCATTAGCCACACAAACAGTATTACCTCCCCTGCTTGGCGGCTGACGAGGACAGGATATGGTACGTACTTTCACGCCCTGCACCTAGAAAAAAAGATAGATAAATAGAATAAAATAAAATAAAATAAATAAAAAACACTAGCTAATCGGTTACAGACGAACTGGTCTTCTGCGAAGATAACATAGTTTTTAAGGAAGAAGGACAAGATAACTGTGCGAATGACAACGAAATAAAAGACATCTACAGTGGTGTCACATACACGCACACACACACACACACACACACACACATATATATATATATATATATATATATATATAAAATAAATATTCTTTCTATAATTATCTCCAAACAAACAAACATATATATATATATATATATATATATATATATATATATATATATATATATATATACTCGACTCTCCCATCGAATTCGACGTATGAGGGTCAAGCAGATCAGTTCCTAGGAAACCGACAGCCCGACAACAGCACAAGAGATTTGATTATAGTGGTGCAGGTTTTGTGCAGACCATCCAAACGTTTTGAAGGGCCGAAAAGAGAGACCTGGTGCCACAAGGTCCCCAAATGACCCTCCGAGGAGTAATGGATATCGGCTTAGATTGAAAAATCGGAGAGCCGAGTTCGAATTTAAGTCGAATTCTACATTCACTTACGTGCTCATACCCTTGGGAAAGGTGTGAATCCTCTTCTTCTTCCTCCAGTTAAGGGTAAATAGCAAGACAGACTGGGTTCTATAGCCTTGGATGGCAACTGGTCAAGGAGAAGGACAACTCTGAATAAATAAATATATATAAACTACCGACATCTATGGTTTCGACGAGGATCACTTCACTCTATGGATTAACAGTATTTTAATGCATATATTATGTCTCTAGTGACGGATGTCACCATTAATGGCATTAATATTTCTGAGTGATTCTATTTGTGATTATTTCTTTGTATGTAAATTATATGCTGCCTAATGTTTTATGTTTATAAAAAACTATTGATCCGCAGTACAGAAAAATTCCTATAAAAAAAAACTACTACTAAGACATTACACTACATAAGTGAACTATATGCTTAGTTCATGACATATAAACTGAATACACTTGTAAAATAGAATTCGTGGATTTAACCCATCACAAGAAATATTTAAATAAAATTCTCACTTAAAATTTTGAAAAAATTGGCGTTGCGTTTTTGCACGTTCCGAAAATTGTTCCTAACCGTCATTAATAGCAGGCATTCAAAAAACATCTTTCGGTCGACAAACAAGTATTTCGTCTTCAAGTTTTTGATTTAAAAGGAACAAAAACACATGCCTGATGATGAATAGAGGACTGTTCATAAGTACTAGCATTTTAACATCAAATAAACTGAAAACTACCGACATCTATGGTTTCGACGAGGATCACTTCACTCTATGGATTAACAGTATTTTAATGCATATATTATGTCTCTAGTGACGGATGTTACCATTAATGGCATTAATATTTCTGATTGATTCTATGTGTGATTATTTCTTTGTATATATATAAATATATATATATATATATATATATATATATATATATATATATATATTTCTGTGTGTGTTTGTATATATATATATATATATATATATATATATATATATATATATATATATATATATATATATATATGGCCGAGCGGTAATGTGATGAAAGACTCAACGACTTAGTTCTAAGGGCTCGGACCGGGATATAGGCATCTGACTGAGTGGTTAGAATGTTGGTGTTCGGACCATGAAACTTGGCTTCTAATCTCAATATAGTCGAGTAATCAGAGAGGTGGCTTCGTGATATTATTAGCCTGGGGATACGATCCCAAACTTCTGCACACCTGCCTGAAACTCTAACCACCTGTTGATTCAAACTTTTTCAGAGAAATTAATTAGATGAAGCTGCTCGGAAGTCGTCAGTCGTTGTGCCAGCTTGAAGTCATAATACAGCGTGACCGATGTGGCGTTTTTACTGACCGTGTTGAAATACTAATCAGTCCAGATTATGTGTTACCTCAAAAAGAAATGTAATTCATACAAACTGAAGTATAAATCCTAAGTCATCTTTTGGCTGTTGGAGAAACAAAATGTCCTTTTGTAAAGGTTTCGGTATTGGTAAAATGGAATATTGGTAATATTAACCGTTTTCCTATAATGAAACATTTTACATTCATTGACCGAACAGCCATTAAAGTTTTTGGTTGAAATTTCTAAAATCTTTCTTTTCAAACACTTTCGTTTTAGGAAATCAGGTTTCTTAAATCTAGTAGCTGTTTCCTCTCTTTCCAGTATTAATGGAGGTTTCCTTTCGAAAATTCTAATTGATGTGATGTGGAATATTAACACCATGATTATGCCATTATTTTCTCATCGTTTTACATGTATCCATTTTAGTTGTTGATGGTAATGGTAGTCATAGAGTGATGTGGTTTCTCTTATTTGGTACAGTTCTTTGGTTTATATGTCTGGCATCGGGGAACATTTATTGAGGTTCCATCACATGTGGGAACAATTAGTCAGCAGAGTTCTTCTCCGTGCTGCACAGTGATCGGACGAAACGCCATCTTAACATCTTAGAGGCAGTTGTTATTAACACGTCTCGTCCAACTCTATTTAGGCAGAGGAAGCTGAAACATAAATTGGCTCTCTTCGACGAGTCTTTGTCTTGTTCTGGCCAATTTTAATTTTGTTTTATTTTTTCTCTCTCCCAACTTTGTCTCTCTTAATTCTATTGCAAGAAAGTTTGTTTTCAGTAGTTTTAACTTAATTCAAAAGATTTTTCTTCTGATAAAGCGTCTGAATCAATGTATCTTAACATTTCTATTTATTTTTTTTTAATCGAGACGATGCTTTTTTTTTATCCGATATTTTGATTAATAAAACTGTTCCCTGATTTAAGAATACTATTTTGTTGGTGTTGGACTAAAATCTTCACAAAAACACACACAAACATATATATATATATATATATATATATATATATATATATATATATATATATATGAAGAAATATAGTCTTAAGGTGTGCTATATTTATGGAATAAAGTGCTCAATATCAGAGATAGAGCGTGTGTAAATATAAAAGTGAACATAGAAGTCAACACTTAGAGGCGACAGTCTGTTTCATGTTATATGCAATCGTCAGGCCACATATGCTGTTATTTTTCTCGGCTATTTATATATATACGGGTTAGTGGTTCATTGTGGGTATTCTATTATGGCGGTTATTTTACCGGAAGTCGTTTGTTTATTTATTTGGATCAAATTATATTGCTTGTTTTTATTTTTTATTTTTTTGTTTCTTATTTTATTTATTTATTAACGTAGTAAAAATTTGTTTATATCACTTATTTAACAGTTTTTTTTGGTTTGAGAATTTAATTAAAACTTTTTGTTCAATTTTGGGGTTGATTTTGGCGGGAACAGTTTTTAATTAATTATCTTTATTTGGTATTGGTTTGTTTATTTATTTACTTGGATGAATTTAGGTCAATTTATTTTACTTGTATATTTTCTCTTTTCGGTTTTCGATTCTTAAGTAACAGTATTTATTTATGTTTCATTTCTATTTTTTTATTGTTATTTTGTTTATTAGTACATTTATTTGTTTTTATTTTATTTTTTCCGTTTTTCATTTTTTAGGTTACGTAGTAAAAATTTATTTTCATGTCTGCATTTTGAGATGAGCTCGAATCTTTTGTTTAATAATTTATTTTGGTCGGGGACAGTAATGATAGCTATTTTTTCCTCCAAGCAAAGTTTGCAAGTTTTTGATTGGTTGTTGTAGGCTGATGATTTTTTCCTTATCTTCCAAGATATTTTTGGTGTGATGTGCGTTTTGTTTTTAATTTCCCAGATATACTTATAAAGCATTGTACTGTTCGCATATATATATATATATATATATATATATATATATATATATATATATATATATATATATTGTGTGATCCCAAAAAACGGGAATTTTTGAAGTGCGTATTGCCAGACATGAGCAAGCGGCAACACTGCGCGACAGTGACCTTCAGCAAGTAAACATTTCGCCATTTAGAATTCAAGATGAAATTCTTAGTATACCAGCTGAGATGTTGCAGCAGTCAATGAGGAATCTCAACAGCAGATTTCAAGAATGCATTCGTACAGGAGGACGCCACCTACAGGTTGAAAATTGCATCATTATTTCTTAAATGGCCGGTTTTAAGGTTTCAATTACTATGAATAAAATATTTTTCTTCCATCACTCTTGGATTTATTGGATTATTAAAAAGTTCCCGTTTTTTGGAGTTACCGTTTATAAGCATGTGTGTGCGCGTGAATTAAAACCGTAGATAATTCTCTATATATGTAGGTTAGTGAATATTATTGCATGCCTACGATTTTAAAACACGTGACACGTGTTTGACCAATGAGAACTGACCGAAACAAAATTTAAAATACCAGAATTTCTGTCTTGTGTTTTCTTTAAATCTCTTAGGAAGCTTTAATAACAATGAAACATGTTAGAGCGTTATATGTTTCCTCTCAGATTCCGACCCATATATATATATATATATATATATATATATATATATATATATATATATATATATATATATATATATATATATAGTGTATGTGTGTATGTTTATTTTCTAAACATAAAAAAAAGTATTACACAAAATTAAAATAAAATTAATGCTATTTTCCATTTAAATTGTTTTTTGTGATTCACATGCAGTCAAGTTTTTCTTTCATTCTGCTTTCGTATCGCTTAAAATAGTCAATGAAATTACAATTGCTTTACTATGAAATATATATTATATTATTAGTGGTTATACTAATAATTGTTCGCTATATTAATTTCTTAGAAATATTTGTTGTGGATTATTTCGTCTACCTAAAACCTAAGCTTTCCTCATTTCCAGTTGAAATTCCTGCAGATGTTTGAATATATAACCGTGACATTATCTCCCACCTTGACTTAAGTTATTAGGTTGGTTAAAAAATAATGACGAAATAATGTCGTTTTTTAACGTATTTTTAACGTCAAAAAACGACATTATTACGTCATTATTTTTTCCCTCGAAAATTTTGATCACGAGTATACCTGGTCTTAAGAATATTGGCGATAATTATAAGAGTTAAAACAAAACAGTTAAAAATAATTAAAAAGTAACGTAAAAAATTTTCCTGAAAGCAGATTTTGTTTTGAATGATACAATTTCAAGATTGGTGTGAATGATAGTTTTGTAAACGTTTAATTAAATTAGATCTTCTGAGATTAAATTAAATTAAATTAAAATATGAGATATCGAGTTTGAAAAGAAAAGGAGAGTAGTGTATATGGTAAGCTAAAATGACTAAACTGAACTAAGATGAACTTTCATTCAAGTTACCACACTTTCTTTTAAGAAGTGTCTAAGGCAGATCTCCTGGCTCTTTATATTTTCAATCTCTTTCATGTAACCTTATGTGGTGAATGACATCATTCTTGCCGGTGCCACGAAATTTTGTCTTTCTATTCCAGAGATCAGTTCAAAAAAGAGAAAAAAATAAGAACTGTTTCAAATTAGGTAAATATGGTTCAAAGAATCTATTCTGTAGCCGTGTAAAATCCGCTTGGCGCTGAGGTCATAATCATCTATATAGAAAATACAATATTAAGGCGTCTTGACTTTTATCAAACAAACCCTAATACTGAGATCAATTCGGTACTGTCCACTTCGTAACCTCTCTGAAAGTATTACTTTTCTCTTTCTCTGTCTCTATTTTTCTCTCCCTCTCCTCTTTCTCTCTCTCTCTCTCTCTCTCAATCAATTCCTTTAATGTCGATTTTATTTTGCATTAAAAAACAATCACCAGGCTGTATTTTGAAAGAGTGAACTCTTAGATAAAAAATAAAAAATCCGGATTTATTCTGATTTTATTTGTGTAATCTTGGAGTCTTGATTTATAAATTCATTGACTTTTTTTCTAACTTCATTCATTCATCTCATTTCTGTTTTTATTTTTTATTTAATCTTTCTGTTATATACGTTTGTAGTTACGATTATTTTTCTATTGGCTGTTTGACTTTTGTCTTATTTCTTTTCATATAAGCGTCGTTCTTTCGTTATTTAGTCTTTCGCTTCTTTTACGATTGAATGACTTATCAATTCTCTTTCTCTCAATGAAATTTGATATTATTAGGTTGGTGCAAAAATAATGACGTAATAATGTCGTTTTTTGACGTATTTTTTAATGTCAAAAAACGACATTATTACATCATTATTTTTGCACCAACCTAATATTTCTGTTTTATTCTATATTTTCTTTCTATTTCCCCTCAGTTATTCCTTATCTACTTCCTGTCTTTATTCTTATCATGCTCTCTGTCTTCGAACACAAGACATAAGCACGCACACACACACGAACAAAGGCACACACACACACAACAAACATATTTTGACAACAAAATTTTATCATCATCAATTTTTGACGCAAAAATGATTATGTCTGTTCACTGAACATAATCAACCAATCAGATTGTATTTTAAACAGATAGCAATCGGAGCCACATATTTTCTACATAACACGAAAACAACACCGGTGAGATCATGGCATATCCACACTTATCTTCACCCCAGTTTAACCATTGAAAATCATAGTTGTGTGAAACCAGTAAATTTAAAATTCTCTTAAAGTCTCTAGTTGCATTTTCAAATACTTTATGTTATATATATATATATATATATATATATATATATATATATATATATATATATATATATAT
>OZ010588.1:69592679-69600179 GCA_963932145.1 Acanthosepion lycidas | reverse complement strand
ATATATATATATATATATATATATATACATATATATATATATATATATATATATATATATATATATATATATATACATATATATATATATATATATATATATATATATATATATATATATATAAATGACTAAAATATCTACAAGGAAACAGACAGAGCAGTGATTTAATTTGTGAGAATTTTGTTTTGTGATGTTCCGTCTGTGAACCGGCGTCGTAAGCAAAAAGATTATTAACAAAATGTACATCATGGAAGCAAATCGTGATGAATAAATTCAATTTTGAAATTAAATTAGTTATAATCTTCATGTAGTTAAAGTAAAAATCAAGATTCAAATGTTTTGTCTCGCTAATGAATATGTTGTTAAATTTATTAAACCTATTTTTCTGATCACTCCAATAACTCGGTAAATCATGTCAAAAGAGATTTTTTGTAAATTCTCTTTTTCGTTGTTATGGCTAGTAACTTAAATATCGGGGTATATATTATTGAAAAAAAATGTTTATTAACTTTCAGTTACTAACCAACGAAAAAGTTAATAATTTCGGACTATATATATATATATATATATATATATATATATATATATATATATATATGAAAATTTCTCAGATTTAACCTGTTGAAAATACAATATTTATAAATATAAATGACAATAGGAAAACTGTAGTTATAATTTTGATTTTAATAACGCTACAATCATAAAAAAGAAAATAACTCACTCAGAAGAAAATTTCTAGAGAGTGCCGCCATAGAATATTACCCAAATATTAATCTACCCCCAGTCCTTTTCCCTTTTGCACCTTTCTTAACTAAATTACTGCTCCCCCAAACAAACGTACACAACTATATCGTAAAATCAAAATAAAATGCTTGAATCCGCCAACAGAATTATAATGATAATATTCTCCGCACGTGACAATAATTGACGTTATTTTCAGTTAACAATATGAAAATAGCGTTCTCGACATTCCTCCAGTTTCTAAGAACATTCTGTTTTTTGTTATTATTAGTTACATTCTTTAATTAAATTCATTTCGTTTTTTGCTTTGAGAAAGTCCACATTAGGCGAAACGCGTCAGGAATCACTACAGTTTTCCTATGGTCATATATATATATATATATATATATATATATATATATATATATATATTATTGAAGAGTAGGCTCCGATTGAGGAATCGGAGAGACCAGTTCGAATTCCAGTCGAATCCATTGCGTTCACTTACGTGCTAATAATATACCTTGTGAAAGGTATGAATCCTCTTCTGCATGGACAAATAGAATGACAGATCGTGTTCTTGGATGGTAACAGGTTCATCGTAGAAAGAAATGGCAACCTACTACGGGAAAAATCTGCCTCGTCAGTCATGCATCACGTGTCACATGACTGATATATTATTGAAATATATTCCGAGCATTTAACAAACTTGCAGAATCTATGAAAAATTCACGGTTTTTCTTTTTTAATTTTCTGGTGAACCTTCTTCTTTATGTGCCGCGTTTTTTCAAGATGTAGCCGACCATGGCTCTCCACAATTTTCTGTCCGTTGTAGATTTTAATAAATTTTGTCTTTCTGTTTTTCCCCCATAGCCTGTTCCACGACCCATTTACTAAAGTTCACTAAGTAGGTTATGCGTTGTTGTCACATCCTTCTCACTTGCCTTCAGTCTGTTTAGTTTTGATTTGTTTTGGGCATATGAACCTCAATGGGTTATTTAATGCCAACAAATTTTTTATTGCTGGTAATATAATATTACGAGCAATAAAAATTTTTTCAAAAATTATTGCTGGTAATATTTTTCTCAAAAATGTATTTCTGGTTATAATGTAATGCTGGTAATAATTCTTTTTACAAAAATATATTACTGGTATCAAAACCTATTTTTACACTTTCATAGTGTTTTCAGCCCAGTTTGGGGCTTAACTATTTACCCATAGCTTGGACCCTAAAAGGTACTAACGGGTCTAGGAACAACAGCAGTTAAATATTGTTTTCTTTGTTTCTAACGATATTCTGTTTCTTTATATTTTACTCAGCTTTTTGAAGGCACCTTTCACTATCCGTGTTACGCATTCCGTCCCCTGTGATAGGCGTCTCAGATGTCGAAATTATTGTACCTAATTGATTTCGGTATCTCCAATCTGTAATTTGCATGTTGGGTTGTCTGTTTTGCTAGCACCTATGAATTTAGTCTTCCTGCTGTTGATGTTTAATCCTTTCTTTTCGCTTTCCTTCACTATCTTCTGTAGGAATTCTCATAGTTTTCTTTCAGTGTCTGCTGTCATCACTGTTTCATCTGGATACCTTATCATTGTGTTAACATTGTGTTCACCAATAAGGAATCCTGAGAGGATTTCTAATTCTCTCAGAATCGCCTCGCTGTAGATGTTGAATTAATCCGGTGGAAACCATAAATCTAATTTAATGAATAATCTCCTTGTGAGTTTCACGACCATAAAATAACCGCAAAAATTCTTCTACTGTGATGTAAAATTGCTAAGGTAAAGATTTCAATAAAATACATGGTCATCAGAAAAAAGATGAGCCCGAGAGGCGATTTGCAGGTCGGGAACACGAGAATCAAACAGACTCGGCAGTTTAATTATCTGGGAAGCGTTCTGACAGAGGACGGTAAATCTGACACTGAGATCCGTAGACGTATTGGGATGGCCAAGGACGTATTCTAAAAGCTGCGCAGAGTATTGCAAGGCAGGGGGATTTCTTTGGTAACGAAGAAGTGAATACTAGGCTGTTACGTGACATCTTTCCTTCTTTACGGCAGCGAAATTTGGACGATTTTCTCATAGATAGAGATGTGGTTCTACAGAAGGATGCAAAGGATATCATGGACCGAGCGTGTGAGCAAGGATGAGGTCTTAGAGAGGATGCAAGGAAGGAGGAGGCTTATACTTAACATCAGGAAGAGGCAGCTGAAGTTTCTTGGACACATAATGAGTTAGGAGGGCCTGAAGTATCTGATACTCACGGATCGAATAGGGGGGAAAAAGAGACAAGGGAAAACGATGCATGACATACCTAGCGGCTCTAAGCAAGAGGATGACAGAAAGTGGTCTGTTGGGGGGGGGGCAGGGTGACGGAAATTCTTGGAAACTGCAAGGGATAGAGGGGGGTGGAGAGCCACGATCGCCTACGTCCTGAAAGGACACGACACATAGAAAGAAATATCTTAAGAATGAATGCCGGTCATTAGCGTAAGTATGAATGTAGATCATCATTTAAAGAAGTAAGCGGGTACTAATGATTAAACATTAACAAGCTTTTCCTTTTCATTGAAAAAGATATGCACGAGTGTTATCGCCATTTCTTTTTTCTTTTTCTTTTTTCTTATTTAGTATCTTTCTTGTTCTCATTAAAATCACACAGCATCTCTGATATATTTATAGGGTATAATTGATATGATATAATTATATGCTTTTTATGGCATGATTATTTGTGATATGATTTATGATATAAATATTTATATGATAGCATGATATGGTATAATTTATATGATATAATCGGTGTATGTATTAGGTTGGTGCAAAAATAATGACGTAATAATGTTGTTTTTTGACGTTAAAAAATACGTCAAAAAACGACATTATTACGTCATTGTTTTTGCACCAACCTAATATATCGCGTCTTGCCTTGGAATCAAAAACGTATTGCCGATTATTCATCTAATGAAATGGAAAGACGTGATACACATAGTTATTTCTCTCTAAACAATTATCATGAGTTAACGGTTCGCCACCATAGTTACACTAACCGGAAGTGAAAAAAAAATAGGGATTTACACTTGTCCGCCATCCATTCACTCAAGCTGCCAGGTTGCCTTCCTGTGTCTCTCTTTCAGCCAATGTCTCAGGATCAAATTTCCCATCCCTTACAAAATTTCAACTGTCTCCTCCTGATGTTATGTATAACTGTCCTTTTTATTGCTAGAACGTCGTCATTGGTTATTCCATGGTATTATTCTGTGGAACCAGATTTCCGTTATGTCTCTTCATCTGTGAGATTTTCTAGCATGTACTGGCATATAGAAGGAATGATACTACATAACTGTTCAGCGCTCTTTTCTTTGTTTCTAACAATATCTCTATTTCTTTTAATATTAGGTTGGTGCAAAAATAATGACGTAATAATGTCGTTTTTTGACGTATTTTTTAACGCCAAAAACGACATTATTACGTCATTATTTTTGCACCAACCTAATACTTATCTTTCGCTATCCCAATGCGCCGTCGGATATCCATGTCACACATTCCGTCCTCTGTTAATATGCTCTCCAGATATTGAAGCTGTAGCTCCTATTTGATTTCGGCATCTTCAATCTGCAATTTGCATGTTGGGCTGTCTCTTTTGATAACAATCATGCATTCAGTTTTCTTGCAATTGATCTTTAGTTCTTTCTTTTAGATATCTTTCACTACCTTCTGTATGAATTCTTGCAGCTTCCTTTCTGTGTTTGCTTCAAACGCTGTGCCTTCCACATATCTTATGGTGTTAATAACTTCCAATAATGAATCCTGGTAGATTTTCTAATTTTTTCAGTATGGCCTCACTTGAAATAGTCTGTTAAGAAGACACGTCCTTGTCTTACACTCCATTTTATTTTTGTATATTTACCGAACTCATTTCCTATATGTATGCAGGCGGTTTGCTGCCAGTATTGTATTACATACCAGTGCCCCAGATGAAGTGGAGGATGTGGATAGCAGGAGGAGGAGGTGGGAGTGGAAGTGGAGGAGAATTAGATGGAAAAGTATTGCCGGAGAAAATACAAGCATTTCCTATTAAGTAAGTCGAATAAATTACTGCATGAAAGTGAATGAGAATACTAAATACTAAACATTTGCTCTTCGACAATATACGGGAGCACCTCTAAAATCCTTGACGATCAGAGATTGGCTGCCGACATGTCTTCCGATCTAACAGTGGGGAAAACTAGTTGGTTACATTCAATGCCTTTAAAATCAAACTGGTTACATTCCATCATCTCCGATCAGACCTCAAACTAGCCCCAGTCATAATTAGCGGATGTCCCCTCAAGTGGAATTCCTCTATACGATCCATCGCTAAAGATGCAAGTAACATGATCAGTCCCTTGTACCGGTCCAGTAAGTACCTGTCTCCTAATACTCTTCTCTACCTTTATAAGAGCCAGATCAGGCTGAAAAAGGAGTACTGTTGCCAGATTTGAGTGGGAGCTGCCCAGACTTCGTTTTACAGTCTTGGTAGAGTTCAAAAGCGTGTTGCAGAAGAATTATTATCCACCCAGCAACCTCTCTCTCACAGGTGGTATGTGGCGAGTCTCTCACTGCTGTATCGCTACTACCATAGAAAGTGCTCGAACGACCTGCATCTTCTGGTTCCACTCAGTCTGACCTTCACGGTTGGGACCCGCCATGCCACTTACATAGTAATAAACTAGCCTCATTCCCCCCATATTTCATCGGAGTGAAGTAAGTTTCACTCAAACAGCTTCTTCCGTGAACCACTGTCACATGGAACAGACTTCCAAGGCAATGTTTCCCCGATCACTAAACTTTTAAACTATTCAAGTTCAGAGACAACAGTTATCTTGCCCTTCTATCCATATAAACTACCTCTCAACGTAATCCCCTACCTTGAGTGACTCTCGAACATTGAACAGGGTGAACTTTACTGTGAAAAAAAAAGCAAATGGCATATGCCCATTTCATGATCCTTGAGTAAGAAATGATTTATTTCTCGAAATCTGCTTTATCAAACAGATATTTCACTCACATCCAGCCACATAAATGTATTCTTATGTAGGCTCTAATGATAGTAATCAAATGTTATCATTCATATATATGAAGGGACGAAGAATAGTTACCATATATATCTCTTTTCGTTTGTTTGATATTTTAACTGACTATTCCTTTTTAAGACGCCTTCTCAATCATAATATTACTCTTAAATATCATGGGTAAACACCATCGTTTTATTTACGCACACACGCACACATATATATTGTTTAAACATTATTTTTTAGGGATACTCATATTCGAGTAGCAGCTCCGTTTTTCAATTAAACATGATTTATTATCCAACTACATCTACAGGTGTGAATATTCGAGATATCTAGTCAGAAATTTTCAGAATATTCAAGCAAGTAGATTTTGCTGAATAAAAAATGTTTAGTTAAAAATAAGAATATGTCGGATTTAACCAATTCCTAATATATATATATATACACACACACATATATATATATATATATATATATATATATATATATATATATATATATATATATATATATATATATATATATTTCAAAATCGTGTAGCAGAATGCGATAATTGTCCAACACACAAAATGTTTAATATGTAAAAAAAAAGCTACTAAACTAAACGAGTTTCTTTTTACCAGGATTGCAGATAACACCTTTAGCCATAATGTCACCATTTATCGTAAGAATCAATGAAAAAGCCTTTGAGTTATTCAGGTAGAAAGAGGGTAGATTAAAATAGTTTTGTGTCAGACCCACTATGTCTTTCCAACTGATCAATGGTGAGAGGAAAAATTTATTTCAAGCCTTCGGTCATGATACCAACATTCATACTCCAGCTTCCATCTTCAAACTCCATTCAAGAACCATCAAGATAACGGTGAAAAATTTAAAAAAAAAATGATGAACAGTAAATGGGAAAACTGGTTCAGGTTACAGTAACAAGAGGGATCATCTTTTCAACTATACATTCTCAGTGTTCAAAGTAGAGTCCGTTAGTGTTATACAAACCTCGGGGAATTGCAGTAAGATATCTATAGACATTTCTAAGATACAACGTACAAAAGATTAATCTGACGATTGAATAATTTTGCTGTTACACGATTTGGAAAAATTTGCATTAGGGTACCTATTTGAGCTTAATCTCTTTTATGCGGTGTCATTTGTTATGGTACACACACTATATATATATATATATATATATATATATACACTCAGATATTAAATATATGTAAAAACTAGAGTTTAAAGTACACTATGCTTATGCGTAAAAAGTATTTAATATCAGAGTTAGTGTGAGTGCATGAAAATTGCGTTCAAGCACGAAACACAAGGTCGTTGCTTGGTCCGCACACACACACACACACACACATATATATATATATATATAGATAGATAGATAGATAGATAGATAGATAGATATTAAAGGAAAAACAAATTTGTTGATAGAAAAAACGGACAATTTGCCAAAACCTAAAACACTTATGAAGATAAAGCCTCGAATAAAAACGACTAATCTGAAAGAAAAAACAAGAGAAAAGTGACTTAAAGGCAAACTTACCTAGTAAGGTGCTCAAAGCCTATATTGCTTAGACAACGTTAAATTCTATGTAAGGAAGGCTCTAATTATAAGCCGAGTTTCAAGATCACACGATCTTCAGACGACTTTGATAAGGAAAATATTATTAAACGCAACACATATTGTGTTAATTAATTATAATACTCATCTTTTTCAAAT
>OZ010588.1:69582679-69587679 GCA_963932145.1 Acanthosepion lycidas | reverse complement strand
CACAGTAAGAAATAGACTATGTAAAAATAATCCCGATGGCTAGATTGCAGCAAAAACATTGAATGATATGAAAACACGGAAATGGCATTCAATAACCCTTTACCTTGAATGGCTTTTTTATTGGGTGAACAATAATATAAAACATTCACAGGTTTGATACCATCTCCCCTTGTAAATGAGTAAAAGTGATATTTTGTGACAGAGGTTCAACTTTCAGACAGCACCACCTCCTTATACCGCCCGTGAATTATGCTACCAATCTATTCATATGCTTAAATTCATAAAGTCTAAGTATCAAGGAGGAATGCTCATTAGAACAATTGGCATAAAAATATTTATAGAAAAGAAAAAATGAAGCCATGTTATGACAATCAGAAAAGTTAATTGTTTTATTCTTGAATTCTGTGTGTATTTCTTTATCAGTGGTTTGCTTTCTATATCAACAGATATATATATATATATATATATATATATACACACAGTGTAACCCAGATATAAGAGAGTTGTCAGGACCAGATAAGTCTCTTATATCCGGGTTTCTCTTATATCCGGGTTTTCAGATCCCTGTTCATTCATTAATACAGTCAAGCCCTTTTTACTTTGGGAAATGTTTGGGGTCTTCAACGTCTGGGTTTTTACCACACCGGTCCTGGTCGCTGGCATGCCTATTACATGCGAGACGGAAATAACAGACTCTGCCAAACAGTGATTTTGGTCGGCGGGGCCAGAACTCTAGAGGCATTCTTCTCTGGGAAGGATGAGGAGAGGTGACCAGTCTCTTAACACTTCCAGCAAGTCGGCTTACGGCCGGTCACAATGGCAGGCATTTTCTGGCCCTCTGTTTCCAGAAAGTTGGACATAGAGGGGAAGGCTTTACAGTCAATTATGATTTCGAATGTTCAGGTCGTCATAGGGAGAACTGAGTATCTAACGAAATTGATCCAGGTAATCGGCAAGATCTGGAGAGGTATCTCAAATATTGATACAGGGTTCTCTGCCTTATGAGATAAAGTCCCGACTGGAAATATCCTCAAAATAGGCTGGCGTGTATAATAGTACGTCCCACATTAATTATCCCTTGCTTCTTATAATTCTTTGGGGTATCACACCAGGGACATAAGAGATTTGTTAACGGTGTCCTTTGTGGAGCGACAAATTTGGCGCGAATACTTGTTGACCATAAAAACTGACCATACTTTTGTAATTCCAGAAGGTCTACCAAGAGACCATTCTCTTTCATAACGTGTGTGTAGTCCTTGGTTCTCTTCAGGAACTCCGTCATGTTGATTATACCATTCGGTGGGGATTTCCAGCAAAAGAGCGAGTCCCTGGCCACTACATTTTTCTCTTTGAATTTTTTGTTACACGAGTCAGCTGTCGACACATCTTGATTTTGGCTACTTTTGGCCCCTATAATTTTCCTTGAATTGGTCTTTAATATATTTTAAATGGGTACGTTCTCCGTAGTCACTATGTACTGAGTGTTCTTATCTGGAGAATTTTTATTTTTGACCCAAACAGGTATTCTCTTAATTAGACGATGTTTATCGGTCACATTTATTTACTTTAAATTCCTTTACTTTTTAAAAATTATTAAAGAAAAAATAAAGAATTTTTTTAAATATAAATAAATAAATAACAGAAAATCTTAAGCTTGACTTACATCTGGGCGGAGACGAGTAAAAATTAACTTTAGAGCATAAAAAACGTAGAAAATGAAAACGAAAAGGAGTAAGCAAAAAGAGAAGATACAGTGTAACAGGGATATAAGAGAGTTGTTGGGACCGGAGAAGAGGTCTTTTATATCCGGGTTTCTCTTATATTCGGGTTTGGTCTATTTTCTTTAGGTAAGTATGGCTCTAATTTGGGACCAGAGAAGATCTCTCTTATATCCAGGTTTCTCTTATATCCTGGACTCTTATATCCAGGTTACACTGTATACAAAAAAAGTTCACGGACGGCAGCTGAAAAATAAAAATAACTTATAATTAGAGTACAATATACACAAAAAATAAATTAATAGACTAGTGAAACTAAATGTTACACTAGCAACAAAAATTTTAAAAAAGAATGGAAAGGGTGAAAAATAAAATTAAAAAAAACTTCCACAAAAGAAACAGTAACAAAATAAATAAAATAATAAGAGTTAAACTTAACGTAAAATATAACATTTCTTCCAACACAAAATTATGAGTGCCATTCGACCAACGACAAAAATACGTCGTGCGCGCGGCAAGACTAGAATCGGTCTGAGTAAATTTGACGGATTGGTATTTACCCAGTCTCCTCACTGAAAGGAAATGTGACACAAGATCCGGTTTAGACGAGCCAAAGCATACAATTTACACTGTCCCAGCAATCATGGGATCACGCATTTTGCATTGACTATTCTCTCAGCCGAGTTCCCGCCCCGACTTGCCTAAAGACAGAGAGCTTGAAAATCGGGAGCCCGACAGCGGGCTGCCTGCCTCCGACGAACTGGTGTTTGTGCAGACAAGATGCGACACAAATTCAAATTTACTGTGGGGGAACTCGAGCGTTTTAACCCGGAACACTGGTCAAAATAAACAAAGACCCCAGCAAAAACGGACTCGGGTACAATACTTGTCTGTTTTTCTCAGCCGAGTCTATCTGAAGACAGAACACTGACTGAGACATACCCCTGCCCGATAGAGGTTTTGTCTGTTCGCGCGATTAGGGCTGAATGTTACTTTTTCGTGATTGACTTTGAGTTCTTTATTCAAGGCATCTTGTCTGGTTCATTTTGTGTTACCGGTGATATGCTTTATTTAATTCGCAACAGTTTGATGTACGCTGTAACAACTAAAATAACATTTGAATTAATAAAAATGTCAGATTAAATTATATACATTAATTCTTTATATATATATATATATATATATATATATATATATATATATATATATATATATATAAAATTTAATGATGTCTTCAGTGTTCCTTTGATATGTATATATATATATATATATATATATATATATATATACACACACATATATTAAGAATAATACTTATAGACTACTAATGGTAAATATAATTTTGTTCCTCACTTTGTTTATATATTTTCAGTATTTAGTTATGTGACATAGAGCATTTTATTGCCACTAGCAATCAATATGCGATAATTTATATATATATATATATATATATATATATATGTCAAGTTTAATTCTGTCTTGATTGTTCCTTTGATATATATATATATATATATATATATATACTAAGAATAATACTTATAATATACTACTAATAATAATAATAGATATAATTTTGTTCTTCAATTTGTTTATATATTATTATTATTTAGCTCTGTTATGTTACATCGAGCACTATTTTATTGCCACTAGCTATCAATATGCGGTACTTTATATATATATATATATATATATATATATATATATATATATATATATATATATATATATGGAGAGAGAGGGGGAGGGAGATAAACCGAGAAAGGACAAGTGATATATTATGATAAAGGAAAAATCAGTGTAGTGTCTGAAAATTAAAACCGGTTAATGAAAAGAAAAATTCCCTGAAAAAAAAGCGTCATCCGGTCACGCGAATTTAAGCACATGTGTGATTAAGTATTGTCGACAATGAATAAAAGATTTGGCAGCTGGCCATATCTATGATTCATGAAATTGAGAAATCGCATTTCGCCCTTCGATCATTTATCACTCAGGCAGTCGAATGTCAGCAAGCAGCAAGATGCAGTCAGGCACAGTAGAGCGTGTTGAAGCGTTGAAGGTTGGTGAAGGCTTTTGGCAAGATTAGCAGAAAATATAACATCAGATTTTACTCAAGTGCAGCGCCACGTCCTTTGCTCAAATTTTTGACCAAAGAAGAAGTCTAGTTCTGTCTTCATTTTGAAGGAAACTCCAAAAAAAACATAGTTTAAGAAAAAATATTTCATCAATTATGAAAACGGTGTCATCATTCTTTCCAACCACACACCCATACGCACGCATGTACCCCCACAGCCACTCCCCCATATATACATATATATATATATATATATATATATATATATATATATATATACAGTATCACCCGCATATAAGATAAACCCGGATATAAGAGAAACTTGGATATAAGATTGGATTTTCTCTGGTCCTAAATTAGAGCCATACTTACCTAAACAAAATAGACCAAACCCGGATATAAGAGGAACCCGGATATAAAAGAATTCTTCTCCGGTCCCGACAACTCTCTTATATCCGGGTTACACTGTATGTACACACACATATATATATATATATATGGATATATCGTATGTAGTACATTTTAATTTATATTATAATGAATCATTCATACAATGAGTAAATTGTTATAGTTAATGATATAAAATGTCGAAATCACTTCGCTAACTAAATTTTAAAGATGCATTAACCCACTAACCACTTGATTGGTGAGATGATCTTTGTTTTTAATGTTATAAACTTATTAGATCTTACTTAAATATGCAAGTATTTTCGACGGATAATCCGGTCATCATCAGGCATGGAAACTATTTTCTTTTTGATAAAATTCAGGTAGCATCCGAGACGAGAAAATATAATGCAAATCGAAATATGTTTTTTTAAAATGTATAATTGATAACAGATACAAACTTTATTTACATTATTCGGACTATTGTCCTCATCTTTGTCGGGTTCAGTTCGACATTCTAACCACCTGAAGAAGACTGGAGCGTACAAAGGCCGAAACGTTGTAATAAATATGGCGACAAAGATGAGGGCAATAGGCCGAATAATGTAAATAATGTACATATCTCATCTCAGAAATATAGAGAGATACAAATTTGTGGAGCGTGCAGTTGCAACGCTAAGGTTGAATTTATTGAAAATTTAAGTGATGCATTATTTGTTAATATGGCAATTTAAGTTGTTTTTTTTGTTGTTTTTTTTGGGAGTTTCTCAGTGAACGTGCCATGAACTAAATAGTGCAATAAGTAGAGCAATGTCTCAGTTGTT
>OZ010588.1:69525179-69580179 GCA_963932145.1 Acanthosepion lycidas | reverse complement strand
TTCTCATGTCAACACCGCATGAATTATCAGTATTTCGAACAGGGCATGATAGTGAACGCCAGATGGATGATGGGACATGCCATTTTGGAAATTCTGCAATCAAATGCGTCACGAATGTACCAGGAATACATGATGGATAGCTATTTCTTTCTAACATGTATGTCATCTTCACTTGGTAGTTTTATCAACACGAATTCTTCATACTGATATTTTCTGCAATTGGCCTTGTGATGTGATAAGCTAAATTTAATATATGATCATGAACTGCATGCGAGGCGTTACAATGGCAACAACTGATTCGAAGTTAAGAAAATTGAATCCATTTGTAACTTTATTTTTATAATTTTGAAAAAAGGAAATTGAACAAGAACTCGTCTTTTATAAAAACGGAATCGAATCTTTTGTCTATTCCGGCTTATAAAGTCAGTTTGCTATGACCTTTTACAATGATATCTATGATTCTATTCGGCCTAATATCAGTTAGCGAATTATGTGCCATGCGTGATACACGCTTAGACGATCATGTATCTTTCGATACATGACTCACGAGGCAGATTTTTCCCCGCAGTAGGTTGCCATTTCTTTCTGCGGTAGACCAGTTGCAATCCAAGGCTAGAGAACCCAGTCTATACTATCATTTACCCATAACTGGGTGGGGAAGGACTCATACCTTTCCCAAGATTATTAGAACGTAAGTGAATGTAATGGATTCGACTGGAATTCGAACTCAGCTCTCCGATTCCTCAATCCGAGCCGCTATCGATTACTCCACCGGCCTAATATAAAGAACTCATTTTCCGGACACTTCGATGTGCCCTAATGGTTATTATACTTGTCAGGCTAGATGAATTTCGACTGAGAATAGAGTTCGATCTGCACTGCGTGTGCCATACTCGTAACCAGAATAATAAAAAAATACATTGTTATATTTTGTTATCGATAATTCGATTTGCATAAAAAATACAAAATTTTAGAAAAAATATTTATAATGTCATGATTTTGGATGATTGTATTTTTTTAGTGACATGTAAACACCTCTATGGGTTATTTAATGACGAAATCTAAATATTTTGTACTCAATTTTGTTTTTATCTTTTATTATTTTTGGAGATAAATTATTTTAATGACACAAATATTACTATATATCCCATTGCCTGGTGAGAGAAGAGGTTTGATTCATATCTTTCTGGAAGGTATTGTAATAAAAGGCCCGGAGAAAATTAGGTTTTATTCGGCAAAATAGAACAGTTAGTACAAAAGGAACTATTTATAAGCAGGCACAGTCTATGTTTGACGATAGGCAGTGGAGAGGGGAAATGTTCATTGCAGGTATTTGTGTGTAAGGGAATATAAATAAAACAACGGGAATTGGATATTTTAGAAGTGTCGGTCAAGTTTACTGTACACTTTGCTGCATGTGCAGTCACTAAAAGCTAATGCATTGGTTTTGCTAAAATAAGTTACATTACATCATCGCCGATTTGACCATGTACTACTACCAGCCGCGATGAATGGATGTTTCGTCTGTTCAGCGACTACTGGGCTTCAGGCATTAATTGGGTCGTACATACAATCCTCCGCCAAAGAGCTTTCATATATGATTTCAGCAATTATCTGACGCGCCGTGTTATCAACTACGTCTACAAGAGCCAGATTAGGATTAAAATGGAGTGCTGCTGTCATATTTGAGGATTGGCCACCAACTCCTCACTTTCCAGTTTTGATAGTCCAAAAGCGTTTCTGAAAACTTGAGGGTGATAAATTATTTTTCACCCAGCAACCCCGTTCTCAAGGGAGAAATGCCGCTAGCCTCTCAGTGCTCTATCGCCATTTTCATGGAAAGTTCTCAAACGAACTACATTCATTAGTTCCACCAGTTCTCAGCTTCTCGGCTAAGGCCCGCTATGCTACGCACATATTCGTATAACATTAGTGAGAAGTAATTTCCGCCCAAACAGATTCTACCCGCGAACTATCGATCTGTGGAACCCAAGATGATGTTCCCGGATCAGTACAATCATAACCGTTATCTTCCCCGCCTATCCACGCCTCTTACTCTGTACCCCTCTACCTCGAGTGAATCCTGGGCCTTATATAGGATGAACCTCACAGTAAAATAAAATAAAATACTATTCTACGAAAGGTGGTTAACCTGAATAAAAGCAATATAGTGTACCCCCACAATCTAGCCGAGTAGATATTTTTGTTTCTTCGGTCCTCGGAAGGATTCTACACTCCATTATGGGATAGTAATATTATTTGTACTCGTGACGAAGAGTAAATAAAAAAATATAACTTATTAAAATATCAGTTTTAGGCATAAAAACTCCTGATTTGTAGTTGAATCCCAAACCCTGTCCCATCATCCATTTACCTAAGTTCACTAAGTATTTTATGTTTTCCTCTGTCCTGTGAGTATCAGATTTTCCAAGCCCTATTTCCTCCTTTTTGCTTTAGAAATTTCACCTGTCTCTTCCTAATAAGTATATTTCCTTTTTGTTTCCATTTTCTCTAAAACTTCGTTGTTACTCGTATAATCAGTCCATGGATATCCTCAGCATCCTTCTGCAGAACCAAATTTCTGTTCCATTAATCTGGCAAAAGCTAAACGTGTAACTCCGAGCTTGTAGCTCTTGGTCTAGTTAAGTTGTTTTACAAAATATTTTTTCCTGGAATCTTATCTGATTATTCCGAATTCTACTTTATTGGTTTGAAGTGATTGATATTTTTAATGCACACCTCCATCGGTTTTCTGTTTAATGCATTTCAACTTGGCCCAGCTTCATAAAATATTTTACATACTGAAAAAATATCCTATTATTCTGAGAATAGTTGATAAAAATCTGGAAATATGCACCTAAAGTTGTGTAAGTTCGTAGAAAATATTTTTTAAAAACATTTGGTTGGTTGGATCAGTTTGATGTCGAATATTTTTATGGCATCCACAGAAAGGACGGTACTTCGTAGTAATAGTCAACCAGACGCCAAGGCTCCCTACAACTAAACTATTTATTTTTATTGGTTATATCTTTGATAATTTAAGTGCATTGACAAGGATTGTTGGCTAGTGTTTAACTTGGGATTAGATAAAATATAAATAAATTAAAATGGTGTGCCAAAAGGACTTTTTTCTCTTTTTTTCCTATTGACCTGTTAGCGTGTACTCATTCGTTAATGCCTTGTATTAAAAGCTAGTTTCTGAATGTTAACAAAATCCAGTATGTCCAAAACGAATCTCCGAATTTAATTTTCGTATTGCTATGCTTTAACCATAAAGCGTACCCAGGAGAAAAGCGGTAAATTCAGAAATTTATTTAGCTATCATGATTCATGCTCAAACTGAACAATCATCGTAGATGTTCGAAATGTTTGCCTTAATGTTCAACATCGTTGTCAACGTGGTAGCCATTAGGCAGTAGCTTTATTCAAGGTCAGGAATATTCAAGAATTTATTCAAGGTTAGTTATTCCGGAAAGATAAAACAGTGAAAATAAATTTACCGTTTTTATTTTTTTTTTTTTTTTTACTGGACACTCTGTAAATGTATAATTTTAAAGAAAAATCCTAAATAGTTTTACATTGTTATCATTTCTTAGAAATAAAGTGTAACCCGGATATAAGAGAGATTTTCTCTGGTCCCAAATTAGAGCCATAATTACCTAAACAAAATAGACCAAACCCGGATATAAGAGACTTCTTTTCCGGTCCCGCCAACTCTCTTATATCCGGGTTACACTGTATATATTTAAATTTCGTTATACTTAAAAAAATTAAAATATACTTTTTTCAAAATGATAAATTGCCAAAGCAGTAAATCATAATGGGCTGTTTTTTGACGTAATACAGTGTAACCCGGATATAAGAGAGTTTTCGGGACCGGAAAAGAAGTCTCTTATATCCGGGTTTCTCTTAAATCCCGGTTTGGTCTATTTTTTTTTAGGTAAGTATGGCTCTAATTTGGGACCAGAGGAAATCGCTCTTATATCCGGGTTTCTCTTATATCAGGGTCTCTTATATCCGGGTTACACTGTATTACACTTTTTTTCTATGATATTTCTTTGCTTGGTCGTAACTTCAGCGCGTGTTCCTTTGCTAATTTATCCATGTTATCACTTGCTAGATTTAATATCGAAACATTTTATGGCTTATTATGGCCTTTGAGTATTGAACTCTTATCAAATGGATAACCAAATTAGTCTCGGCTATATTCCACGTTGAACCGCTGACTGTTAAAATACGTGGATAGCTACATAGATATAAATAAAGCTTACAATGCTGTTAAGTTTTACATCAATCTAAGAGTGACATGAATTTCTTAATGTTGACGTTGCCGATTTCAAGGTCTCCTTTGGTTTGTCAATTTTATTTGTATTAGGTTGGTGCAAAAATAATGACGTAACAATGTCGTTTTTTGACGTGTTTTTTAACTGCAAAAAACGACATTATAACGTCATTATTTTTGCACCAATTTAATAAAATGTCAAGGCCTTGAAATGTAATGATTAAATGTATTCACTTTAAATTGATTGTAATGAGAGCCACACTTCGAGCTAAATTCCCTTGGGTGATATTTTGCTCCATTTCTCGTTTAATAATAGGAAATGAGTTGCGTGCGATTCTATTCCAAGAATAATGAAACATTTGGAAATTATCTTATTTCCTTTCTTTACATTGTTGTTTAAACTTGACACAGTTTGGTGTACAAGGTATTAGGTTGGTGCAAAAATAATGACGTAATAATGTCATTTTTTGACGTTAAAAAATACATCAAAAAACGACATTATTACGTCATTATTTTTGCACCAACCTAATAACTAATGAGCCACCCTGTGAATATGAATCGCTCACTAAAAACTGACTCGTAGTGATATACAGTGTAACCCGGATATGAGAGACCCGGATATAAGAGAAACCCGGGTATAAGAGACTTCTTATCCGGTCCCGACAACTCTCTTATATCCGGGTTACACTGTAATTCACTAAACTTATTTAATTTGGCACAGGGGTACATGTGAGAATCGAACTCGCTACTCATCAGTACTCGTCACCCAGCGAGCTATAAAACTTACACTGTACCTAGCTATTTATAATTTTACCTGTCTTAGTTTAGCCCAAGGCACACGGTGCGGTTTGAGCTCTCTGCACAATACTGTCACACAGATCAGCTGGTTATCCATTACATTATGACGAGTAGCCTTTATTTTAAATTTAGTACGGCTCAAGGATCCAAATATCGAGCACTTAGTGAGGATCAAACTTAATACACAGCAATAATGGTTACCTAGAAGATTTTGGTTGGATTCGAACACACTTTAGTAAAAAAAATAAAATAAAAAAAGATGGTGGCAGTTGTTTCGAAACTTAAAGTTTCTCTGCAGCTGTCTTTTCAGTCCTAATTAATAAAGCAACCTGATTGGTGGATTTAATTAGTAGAAATTGTAATTATCGGTAGCAGAAATATTAATTAAAAACATTTATTTCTGTTTCTCTAAAAGATACGGCTTCGCCAAACACAGCTGTTGGCAATTGATAATGCGTGTTTGAATAAATTTATAGCCCTAATGTCCCGATTCATGTTTCCTTTTTCTTTTTTTTCTTCCTTTTTATTTTCGGAGAATTCTTTTTGCCACCACCTTTCTAACTTTTAATTAATTTTCCTCTCTAAAATATACTGGCCTCAAATTATTTAAAGAGAGAATGAAAAAATCATTCTCATTTTTTATCATTCTCTTGTTATTTCATAAGATGTGTGGGTAATGGAAAATCAGACCACCTATAAAGAAACATTCGACATTCATTGACCGAGCAGCCAGTGTTAATTTCAGATGAAATTTACAAAGTTTTTTTTTTTTTTTTGTAAAACAACAGCTGAATGTTTAGATATTTCTGAAGAAGATTGTTACCCTGTATGGCGTCCATATAAAAGTCTTGATGTGACGGGCTACATAAGAAACCGTCTGTTTTAGATTAATTTTATGATTTTGCAGCCATTTGAAGCGCTGAGTGGGGGACTGTCTGCCGCACAGTCTATTATACAGATGTATTTGAAGTTTGTGGCATTTTCTAATTCCACCTGAGTTTTTGCATTCAGTGTATGCCATCATTGTGTTTGTATTCAAATTTCAGTGGTTCAGAATATGACATCGGACAGCCTCGTTTGAACAGTAGCTAAGTTCGTTGCATTCACTTAATGACAAACACCTTTGGAAAAGATAGGAATATATTTTCTCTCCGAAGCTATGGTTTAAATGGTTGTAAGACAACTGCCCGCATCTCGACAACTCACCTCGCAGACAATGGAAAGGACACTTTTACTTTATTGAAATAATAAGATAAATTTTATCAAAGCCATAAAAATATAAATCTTATTACAGTGTAATCCGGATATAAGATACCCGGATATAAGAGATATTTTATCTGGTCCCAAATTAGAGCCATACTTACCTAAACAAAATAGACCAAACCCGGATATAAAAGACTTCTTCTCCGGTCCAGACAACTCTCTTATATCCGGGTTACACTGTATTAGGTAATTCTTCGTATCGGATAGCATGAAATGTAAGAATTGATTATTGCAATTATTATTTTTGTAAACATTAGTTTAACTCGGCAGTTATTAATTATGTAATTAAAAATTATTTTATTTCAGTATAAGTAACAAGTCGCAATTTTAGTGGAATAATGAAAATGATATAAAAATATAAAATCTTATTAATGGATAATTCTTCTCACAGGATAACAGCTAAAACATGAAAATAAAAACCTAATTAGTTTTATTAGCATTTATCTCCCCTCCCTACGAAGTTTGCTTCCATTTAATTTTCTCTAAAATGTGGTGCACTTGTTCTATTCATTTAAATAGGATTTGCATCTGAAAAAAATAACTTGGTCTAAAAAGAGAAATTAATACGACTCGTAAAAACACATTGTTCATAGAACCCCCAGATCTTTCGACATAAATAACCTACAAAGTTTAAATCCGTAAAAAACTTTAGATTTCGTGACTTTTATATTCTAACCAAATTAGATTTGATCTTTTTTCTATTGCCTATATTTACTATCTGACAATTATCATAGCAAATTTTCAGATGAGCTCCGCTTATTAGTTACACCGGTTCAGATCTTTACAAATAGAACACAAACTTCCTCCATATTCAAGCGTCCTGGGTATGACGATAAACTACAACCGCATCCACGGTAAGACGTTAAACTACGTCCAACAGCAAGGACTCTGATCAGGAGGATTTGAGGGGCGTAGAACCACCTCTTAATTGCATGGTGTTCTCAGGTTCACCCTGACCCGTGGTGGTAGCACTTTTTAGGGTCCCAGCAATAGGCAAATAGTTAACCCTCAAACTGAGGTAAAAAGCATTATGAAAGTGTAAAAATAGGTTTTAATACTAGAAATACTTTGTAAAAATTATTACCAGAGATAAATCTTTGAAGGAAAAAAATATTACCAACAATATATTTTGAAAAATATATTGCCAGCGATACGATTTTACAAAAAAAAAAATTACCAGGAATACATTTTTTTAAAATAATATTACCAGCGATACATTTTTGAGGAAAAACGAAAATTACCAGAAATAGATTTTTGACAAAACAAAATATTACCAGCAATAAAAAAAAATAATCGGCATTGAATAACCCATTGAGAATGATTTGCCGTAAAACAAAACAAAATTAAAAAAAAAACAATCCTCCATATTTAAAATGCAATAAAGCTCCAATCATTTAATAAA
This sequence comes from Acanthosepion lycidas, assembly GCA_963932145.1. Lineage (NCBI taxonomy): Eukaryota > Metazoa > Mollusca > Cephalopoda > Sepiida > Sepiidae > Acanthosepion > Acanthosepion lycidas. The sequence goes on along the minus strand of OZ010588.1, from coordinate 69,572,434 downwards.
AAAATGCGGAACACACAAGCGTGGGTGCTTCCTGTACACTATATTTTAAATGTCAAGTCAATCGACAGTCTTTTATTCCATTCATATAATATGCTTCATCCACTGCTGTTTCGTCAGTCATCTACCTTGAATCTTTTTTCGAGACTTCCAATGGATGAATTCTAGTATAAAATGTATCTTTATTGCTTATCTTCTCTTTTTTTTATAATTATTTTTAAATTTTCAATCGTTTTCTCTCAATGTTCTATGTGTCATGTTCCTACAGGATTTGAGCAATCAATGACCCTCCACAACTTCCTATCCTTTTGCGATCATTCCTAGTTTGTTCTACCAACCACATACGTAAACTCGTTAGACAGGTTGTTCGCTTCTTTTTGGCTTGACTGAGTTGTTTCTTTGCCATTATGCTTGGATTATCAAAAATATTAATTTTGCGTATAAAGCATGGGTTGCAGAGAGAATAAGAATTTAATGAAAGTTGTTTACTTTCGTCGAAAAAGGAACACACTCAAAGAGACTGAATTTTCCTGATTCTAATCACGCTTATTCTCCATCTCTCTGACCGCTTTTTTTATTTTTAAAAACTGTTGAACTTTTGCAGAGAACTTGTCGAGAGCTTCATTCTATAATGGTCAACCATGCTATCGGTAGACTCCTATGTTGTGCTCACTCATTTATCTACAAGGATTCTACGAACTTGAAACCGTTTCTGCTATCGTTCTGTCGCTAGTGAACCCTTCTCTAAAATTTGTGATTTGTAATGAGTATGCTGTATGCAGAAGTTAACTGTTATTAAATGTTGATATTGCTAGAAAGCCATCAGCATGCATCTTGTAATCACAGTTGCTTTTCCTGCATTAGTCAATGTGCCTTTATTATTATATAAAGTCTATTTAGGCGGTAATTATCGTCCGACCACGTTTCAAATTCAACCGACAAGGGTTTCATTTTTTTTTTTTTTTTAATTTTCTAACTTCCATTGAGACTTATATCGTGATTCGAAAATGAAGAATAAACTGTCTAACTTTTTTTCTTCAAGTAATTTAGTCTATTTCAGTCATTATCAAATTATATTTACGCTCTGGCATGTTTCTATAGTCAAACAATGCGAAACTGCTGGATGACTCGTCTTCAGAGTAATTCTAGCTTCTAGTACACAGGTGAACAAATTGAAAGAGTTACATCAGCAATCTCTTAAGAACATTTTTTACTGTTATTCGGAGGGTGGTTACCTTTTATTTTCAGCGATTTTTACAGCAATTGATTAATAGTAATTAGTAGAAGGAAAGAAAATCAAAACAGATTCTACCGTTCCGTGTAAATTTTTGACAAAGAAATCCTGAACAATAAGACAGAATATTCCGTATACCGTATATACTCGTGTATAAACCGACTTCACGTACAAGGCGAATATATACATTAAATTTAGTTGTAAACTGTATGCTACAATTCCCTTTACGAAGAGCTCATACGTTTCTTGCTCGGACAAAGAATAAAAGCACAATAATGAAATTACATTGAATCATTATTTTTTTGCTCAAATTAAATTTGCTTTTCAAGGAAAAGCTCTTCAGTCGAAACAAAACAATGTTCAAATTCCCTTTCTATAATTATGTTGATTTTTTAGGCTACGCTTAGACGTGGCACAAGGACGAAAGAATTGAGATCAAGTTATTTTCATTCTTGTAATTATTCTAACGAGGCAAGCTTGCTTACCATTACACCACGTCGAGGTGTATCGAAATAGAGAAGTATGCCTACCAATGCTAACCAAAGACAAAAAAAATTCATAAGAGAGAAAAAAATGTGGAGAACAGTTACGTAATATTAGCTAGTCTTTGTAATATTAAATGATGGGAATCCCTTCATAGAGTATTGAGACAACAGATGTGGTTCCACAGAGGGATGCTGAGAGCACTATAGAAAAATTGAGTAACGAGAAAGTTTTAGGAAAAAAAGAAATAAAGAGGACTTTAATACTCATGACTGGAAATAGGCAATTGACATTTCTAATATCCGAAACAAAAGCAGAGACGACAATGAGAGAAAGCGGAAAATAGCAAAGACCAGAAACATATATAATATTATCACAAAAGTAATAATAGCACAATATGATACACGAGTTAATCCTGAAGTTTACTCGAAGTAGTCTGATTTAAAATACAACGGTTCATATACATATATATGTGTCCGTTTGTGTGTGTGTGTATAATTTGGTGTAAATAAATCAGTGCTCAATACACAATAACAGAGCTAAAAAGTATATATTAATAAATATACATAATACATCACACCGACAGCCTGATGTGGAGTTTCATGCAATCATCACGTATAAATGAACAGGCCGTTATCTGGTCAACATTTCTGGGTCACGTGTTGTTAGATGGATAAATTATTGCTTAAACAAAAGAAAGGAGTTAATCTACACATTCATACCTAAAAATTAATTTCTTTTCAAAACCTTTGACCCAGATTAATATAGTGTTTTTATTGTTTTTTTTTTTTCTCATTTGGACGCCACATATACTGCTACTACTATTACTACTACTACTACTACTACTACCACCACCTATTGCCATTATTGTATTGTTAATATTATTACTATTATTATTCTATCACTTCTTACCTATTGTTGTTTTCTTATTGATATCACCTTTTAAATGGTTTACTCCAGGAAAAAAAAGTGACACCACCCAAAAAAACATGGAATGTTTGCATGTTAAGGTACATTGATACCAGCGTTCACCGCTGTTTCCATTTTAAATTGGAATGCTTAATTTTCAATTATAAGTGTAAATTTGAGTCTAAATTTAAATTTCTATCATAGTACAATTAAATATTTAATAACAGTAATATTTTTTCAACACCACGTGTTCCCGAAACTTTAATCAGATAATGGGCAGTTGATTTTTACCGGGTGAATGCATAGTGGATAAAACACCGTGTTGTACTGTCGGCGTGGAATATTATGTGTATATATATATATATATATATATATATATATATATATATATATATATATATATATATATATATATATATATATATATATCCAAAGGTATGGAATCCAGGTAGAGCTCAATGTCCAGGGCAAAGCAAGAATATCATATAAAACACTCAAAAACTTGAATTTGTAGGTCTGATGAATTGGATCGTGACTACGATTTCAATGTAATAAATTATAACCATGGAATATTACTCTTTGAGACTTATATATATATATATATATATATATATATATATATATATATACGTTATAGCTCTGTATTACCACACTGTTAACACCAAAATTAAATTAAATATTTATTTGCACATTTAAATGTGCCTGTAATTGAACACATCTATGGTTACTTGTATCTATATTTATTTATTTCATTCATTCGCACACACACATACATACACGCATACACACACACATACATATATATATATATATATATATATATATATATATATATATATATATATATATATGTATGTGTGTGTGTGTGAAACAGAGAAATACGTGCAGTAGATAGAATTGTGTGGGGTTATTCTATTTACTGTTATATATTTCAAGAAGCACACACCTGTTTATCTTTTTTGAAATCCTCTGAAACGAAAGAAGTATCTATTTAAAATAATATCGCTGTGTATGCCGAGGTTAAGATGCTTGTATCGATACGCTGATCATAAAAGCAATTCAGTTCTAAGCGATATCATGTCACCTTGCAACTAATAAAATAAGGCAAAAATCAATTTGTATTGATGCAACATAGATCAGGATTTCATTGTTCGCAGGCCGTCTTCCTTTCTTTAATTCTTTGAAATGGAATAACAACAGCTGTGAGTGTCTAACACGGAATTTGTTGTGCTGACATTTTTTAAACAGATTCCAATATATTATCCCTTGACGTCTTTCCAATGTATCTTAAAATTTCATTTATGACTTTTGTATAATTTTTCATTGCTTTTAAATAAAACTGTTTTTAACTCCAAGATAAACCAAAAGGGAAGAACACGCAATGATTTTTTTTAAATATTCAAGTAATAATAATATAAATAATAATAATAATACGATGCAGAAAATAATGGCAAAGAATAATAGATTATATTCAGTAATACATTGGAAAATATATGAAAGATTTTTGGATCGACCTTGTGAATAAAGAGGATCAGAATAAATCAGAACAAAATGAATACGGAAAAAGAAATATCTCAAATGATGAGATCAGTTGATCCAAGAAAGAGAATTGGAGTTGGTAGTTATGAACAGAGAAAATACAGCCCGCCAATTCAAGTATGTAACCGTTCTTATGGACAATAGAATTAAAATAAAAGACAACAGCGCAAAAACGAAATATTCCGGAAACACACACACACACACACCTACACACGAAAAATGAAGTGGAAATATTGTATTGAAACAAATGATAGACCTGCTATTAGGAAGGTCCATTCCCTCTGTCGTGATAGACATTTTTTGTTGGCAGAATCTTTCTTACATATCTAGAAATCTATCACTTGCCCATGAATTGAATATTCCTGCCACATCTGTTCTGGAACTTCTATGCATTTAGAAATTCTTGATAAAATCTAAAGATGACTTTGCAATGTTAGTCCTGGCCTGGAAACTCGGCTTCCCACCACCCTAACAAAACTTCCCAGAGTCTTTCCTATAAATATCTTTATGGTAATTGCTCTGATGATGTTTCCTCTTTGGGACATAGATATTATGAATTTAAGCGTAGTACTAGAATGGCCGCATGGTCTCATCATCTAAAAGTTGAAATGACTAGTACCGTATTTTCTATGTTGTTTCTTCTCTCACACTGTGGAACGCTGTTACGGTTTCTTGCTTTCCAGTCCACTCCGATCTTCAAAAATTTAAATGTAACGACAATCGTTCGCTTCTGTCTTAATTCTTGTTATTTTATCGTTCCTTTTCCTTAATAATGTTTTCTTTTTCTCATATTCTCCCAGACTCAGTAACAGCTTCCGGCCTCGTAGACTTATTTCCTTGCTTGGGATGAAATATTTAAAATAAATTTCCAGAAATGCAATAAACTAAGCATGTCTCTAACTAAACACAAACATGTGAAAAATCGATCGAATATATTTATGGCGCAGATTAAAGCCAGCGATTAAATTAATCAGAGTGAAAGCGTTTTAGGAAGTGTTCTTTGTTTCTTCAACTGCACTGATGCTTACTAGAAGTGAGGAAAATTTATAACCACTTGAAATATCAGGGTCGCATAATGAGGAATGAGGGTTTGGAGATTTTGACACTCATATGATTTATTAAAATGAAAAGAGACAGAAAAAAACAGCAAATACTCTGAAGGACTTGTGTAAATGGACGGCAGAACAGGGTGTGGGAGGAGTAGTACAAAGGTAAACATTGCTCGGGGGGTCATAATGCTTTTCAAACCAAAATCAAGAAAGCACGAAGGGAAAGATCCACTTGTGATTGGACAGTATGGCGCTGGTTTCTGAACTTCCGCAGTGCGGATACGAGTCTTGAAGAGTTGACATCAATTTGATAGAAGACGTCCGTCTGCAATTGACAATTCACATCGGAAAATGATAGTCGAACCAAATCAACGTCAAAGTCTGAGAGAATTGTCTCCGATAATAGGTTTCAGGCTTTTAACAATATCGAACCATCTCAAGAGAATTGGCAAGGTGAAGAAACTCGATCAAAGGGAAACTCAGAGTTCGACGTTTTGAAGTGTATTCGATGCTGCATTAGCTACATTTGAATGATTCATTTCTTGGTCGAATATTAACTTGCAACGAGACATGGCTCAATTATGAACATAATAAACGAACAGGTCAATGCGCTGATTATGACGAATTCTTACCAAACTTTCAAAATCCGAAACAGAAGATTATTGTGAGTGTCCTGTGGTCCGTCATTGGCACTGTTCATTACACCTCTCTAGAATCTAACCAGAACATCACTGCCAGTGTTTACCACCAGTAACTGGATGAAATATACATTCAGGTAAGCAAAATGCGACCGGTACTGGTTAATTGACGCCATCCAATTCTTTTTCATGACACCACTCATTCGTCTGTTGCAAGGTACCTCTGCAGTAGCTCTTCAACGTACCCACGACAATCCTCAGGTTTATCTCACACTAATTACCACTTTTTCAAACATCTTGACAATTTTTTAAGCCAAAGGACATTTGGTTGCATAGAAGATACAAGCTTTTAGAGCTTTATCCTAAGTGCTTAAATAACCTAAAATCGGACATTATTTTCTGGACAACCTCATAGTTGAATTACCTATTCGAAGGTTTTCTGCGATTCCCAAGTTTCAGCGTTGATGGTTTTCCAAGATATGAAGGAAAGCGTTGTAGATTTAAATCGTATTGTCTTGAATTCAACTGACTCCAATATAAATATGATAACACAGAAAATATAAATATAATATAATATAAATATAACACAGAAATATAATATAATATATATAATAATATAATATAATATAATATAGCACAGAAATATAATATAATATAAATAGGATAACAGAAAATATAAATAGGATAACACAGAAAATAAGAAGATTAAGAAATATGTGAACATACACGTACTTAGATGATTTTAACTAAAATAACTTGTTTTCCTAAGAAATACATTATGCTATATATTTGTTGCACTTTGATTTCATAATGAGGAATCGTTATTAATTAAACAATATTCACATATCTGATCTATATGTATGACTGGATATTACTTGCCAAAAATTTAAAATATGTTCAAAGCATGTTTTATAAAATTATATATTAAGAGAGAAAACGGAATCGAAATTTGAGATGGATTGCGCTGATGAAAACAATAATCAACAAAAGGAACTGAACTACACAAAAAGAGATTAATCACTGACCTGAAAATTTCCATATAAATATCTTCGAATAGCTAACACATCTGATTAAACAGGATTAAGTTATATCAAAGCAAGGAATAGATCACTGTTCTACAAGATTAAATTCAGTAGAAAATAATGCATGTATACATCCGGGGTATATAAATTATTTAAAAAAAAAATATCAACAACCACAATGCAGTATTAATAAATAAGAAATGTATAGTCATTGAATGGTGTCTATTTACAGTCTCTGAATTGTGTGTATTCATCTATTCATTCTATTGTCAAAATGGAGTAAAATGTAATTTCTTGGATAGAGGTAGCGTTTAATAAAACATTACATTTTTAAAAAAAAAAACCCTTATAGTCTGAAGCCGGCCCAGATCATTAGATAATTTGAGAATCATCACTTATTTCCCACTCTGCTATTTCAGGAATTCAAGAGAAACAATATGCTACTTAAGAAAAGAAAAATGGTTCCCAGTAGTGCACGTGACTCAACACCTTCCTTCAAATTGCTTAAAGGGTTAGACAACAGAACCATTGACTAGAAAGGTACTATGCAAATATTTAGAAATTAGCTTAAAGTAGAAAAGAAAAAAGAATAAAACAAAGTCATAGATGATTATAGTTTTATAAAAAAAAAAAAAAGAATCTCATTTTAAATATAGGTTTATATAATTTTGTGATATCAGTGAAAACTCGTTTCCACTTTTGTGATACCAACGAATACTCGTTGTCACTTCCGTAATGCTCGTTGTAGTAGAGACTTTGTAATCGCAGATACAACTATAGTAACGCCGTTGAACAATAATGGTGTCAGACGCCTTCGAATAACTCACGCACTAATAGTACTTGCTCTATATTACTCGCTCGAATAGTAATCACCGTAAAGTGATCTTAATAGATAAATAGTATAGGGAATAGAGTAAATAATATCGGTCCGTATAGTATAGCGGAGAGAATAGAAATGGTGATCTGTATATTAATAGAGGATAGACTAGAAACAGAGTTCGTTAGTCGTCAGCTACTTCCTACATATATGCGTTTCCTCTATGGTCACATCATCCACTAAATTCAATAATGGGATCGCCTATGTTTGCTCACTGGCGATCTATGTTCAAACTCAAGTGTCAGCAGTGACACTTTATTCCTATATAACATATAAAAATATTTTTAGAGTCATTTTTAATGTATGGTGCTACTGGTTGGGCATTACCTAAAACCCTTGTCTAAGCTAGATGGAACATACACTCGGATGCTGAGAGCTATCTCTTGGAGACAACACCCAACTAAATCACAGCTCAACCCCTCATATTTCTACAATCATACGCGAACGTAGAATGCGCTACTGCCGAGCAAAAAAAAACGAACTCTCGAGTGATTTACTGTTCTGCACAAGTAGCCATAGCGCAAGACAGGTTGGTCGCCCAGCAACCTCCTACATTGACCACCTATGTTATAACACAGAATGAATATCCGAGCTAGTTTGACCAAATAAAAAATAGGGTTATATAAGTAAAACATTTTAATTGTATGGTTATAAAAATATTATCAGACAGTACTTGCCATGCGTGATACAAGCTTAGGCTATCATGTATGTTTCGATACATGGCTGACTAGGCAGATTTTCCCGCAGTGGGTTGCAATTTCTTTCTGCGGAAATGAATTAATTTTAATTATAAGTTTATAAAAAATCCTGTATTAATTTTATGTACTACCCATTATTATTGACAGCCATCCTAAAAATGGAACATTGTATATTAATGGGTTAAACAGAAAAAGAATTATACAAAGTATAAAATCGTGAGTATTCAAGAACATTTCTAGTTTGGACGTGAGAAGAACTAAATATATTGTTTCGAAGAGGTAATGACTATCTCAGAATCTGAAGACGCCGTTTATTGACTTTATCGTAAAAGGCATAATATATTTAATAAGCAATGGTAACTATTTCCTCTCAATTCGTTGTTGGAAGTTTTACCTGATGATCCTGAATCCTTAAAAAAGGATTTAGGAGAAATAAATTATCGTATTGGTACCTTAAAGTGTTTTTTTTTTCATTACACACACACACACACACACACACACACACACACACATATATATATAACGCAGCATTTCGATATACAATATATATATATATATATATATATATATATATATATATATTGTATATCGAAATGCTGCATTTCGATATACAATATATATATATATATATATATATATATATATATATATATATATATATATATTGTATATCGAAATGCTGCGTCTAAGAAGGTTTTAAGCGAAGAAGTATTAGGTTGGTGCAAAAATAATGACGTGATAATATCGTTTTTTGACGTTAAAAATACGTCAAAAAACGACATTATTACGTCCTTTTATTTTGCACCAACCTAATAGTAACACTTAGAAACTGCAAGAAAATTTAACAAAAATTTTCGATAAGTAGAAGCCAAAATTCTGAAGAGAAACCTCTTCATTGTCAAATTGAAAGATATGCAATATGAAATGATATAACTGACGAACCGAGAATTAAATTGAGAAACTGTAGCTTTATTAATAACATACAAGCCTATTACTACTACGCACTACAACGAACAATGAGAGGACGCAGCAAATATTACTTTTCTAATGGAGTGGTGTTGTCGAAAAAATGGTAACAAGTGACTTGAATCTATATTACTGAACTCAATATCCACACTTATATATATAGACCATACTACAACATGTTTGACACGAAAACTCACTACACCTTTCTGACCATAGCTCAATCAGATCTCATTTAAATATTCATGGCGACCTACCGGACATTATTCGTAACATACTCGTTGACAACACAAATATAATAGGATCATCTACCTGCAAAAAAGGCGAAAAATAATGGAAGCCTTATTAATGAAAACAAAAAAAAAGTACTTAATACAGTGTAACCCGGATATAAGAGAGTTGTCGGGACCGGAGAAGAATTCTCTTATATCCGGGTTTCTCTTATATTCGGGTTTGGTCTATTTTGTTTAAATAAGTATGGTTCTAATATGGGACCAGAGAAAATCTCTCATATCCGGGTTTCTCTTATACCCGGGTCTCTTATATCCGGGTTACACTGTATCAACTATGAACATGGACACAATATCTTGACCGCGCTTTGAAAAATGAAAACATTATATAAGTACATACATGCAACAAACTATTTCTTATTTAACATTTAAAATATTTCATCCTTGAAAATGGCTAAATGTATAGCCGAAAGCGCTCGGATTAGAAAAAAACATTCGGACAGTTTTTTTATATAATTTATCATCTGAAAAGAATAAAAATACATCACATGAGAAATTGTATAAAAACTAAATCAAAGCATCTTGTCTGTCGTATTCTATAAAATGTGCATGAAAGAAGGATTGCTGCTTAAATACACAATATATATATATATATATATATATATATATATATATATATATTGAACAATAAAAAAATATTAAAAAATTAAAATCTTCAGACACACTGGGTTGTAGATTAATATTCTTTGTTTTTTTTTATTATTATTTCATTTATATTCCTCGACTAGTTTTGGCCAAAATGACCATCATCGGGAGAAGAAATATTTCTTCATGCTGGTAGCAGTAATCTACAGAAATGAATGTCGGGATGGAGAAAATGAACTTTTGTATGTAGTTTTCATTTGTTTTTTTTTAATTTGTTTTTATCTTTTTAACATGAATATTTTAACATTCCTTGTGTTGGTCAAACAGTCTCTTTTAAGTTGTTATTTGAGATAAGAGCTGGATGGATATATTCTCTGAATTCCCGTGGTTAGTTTGACAGTTTTGTTGGTCCTGGAGAGGGGATGTGTCTCTGTTAAGTGTGTGTGTGCGTGTTATTTGGTTCTTAGGGAGTGAGTGATTATGATGTGTGTAAGTGTGTATATTCGTGTGGGTGTGTGTATAAGTGTGAGGCCTCAACACCTCCGTACGCATGTCTGTCTTGTGTGGGTGAGAAATGTTGGTACGTTTTGATTTGTAAAGTTTTATATTAGTACTATCTGTATTGTTAAATTTATGGTTTAGCCCGGCTGGATAATGTGTTTTTAGACGTTGTATCCACTTATTTTCATGGAACTCTAAAATCTTTCTAATGTTATCTGCTCTGAACTTTTATATATATATATATATATATATATATATATATATATATATATATATATATATAGTCAGGGTGTCTCAAAATATTGACATCAATTTAAAATCAATTATCTTGAAAACTACTAAGTCTAGCTCAATGAAATTGAACAGTTTAAGTGTGGAATATCATAAGTTTATTATGAGACCGATTTCATAAGTTTTCAATATGTGCACCGCCTGTGACAAAGCACGCGTAAAGTCGGTAGTTAAGCTCGTGCCAAACACGCTGTAGCATGACTCCGGTAACATCATAATGTGCGGAAGTGATACACTTATTGAGTTTATCAATGCTAGCAGGATGAGGGAGAACATAGACCAGTGACTTCACATATACGCATAAAAAGAAATCACACAGGGAGAAGTCTGGAGACGACAGCGCCCATTTCATCAAAAAACCGTTTTCATCTCCACCATGCCCGGTCTATCTCTGGGAGATTCTCATTGACATAGGCTAATCCTGTCCTCTTTCATTAAATCTAATATCTTGATGTTGTTCTACATACTGTGAAAATTTGAGATTATTTCATCTAGAACTGCGAAAATTATTGGCCTGCGAAATTATGTCAATTTTTTGGGGACACCCTGTATATATATATATATATATATATATATATATATATATATATATATATATATATATATATGCTTGTACCTCGTGGAAAGTGTTTGTCTGATGATCGTAAAAGCCTGAAACCTGGGTTACAAAATAATATCCACACAACTGAATATACATATATATATATATGTATATGTATATATATATATACACTAAAAAAGCTCAAACACTAATATTCCATGGTTATAATTTATTACATTGGAGTCGCAATCACGATCCAATTCATCAAATCTACAAATTCAAAAAGAAAACGGATTAACATGAATTAAAGCCGACAAAAATTTCAAAAATATCAATAAAATTAAACGCTCTGAATATGACAAACTCATCACGGACAAAATTACCAGCTCTTATAAGAAAGACAAAGACAATAGCACCTTATCCGCTATCAATGAAAACATCTGCAAATTTTCTAACAAATGTGGAGTTGCTGACAGAGTGGGTAAATTTAATATGAAAGATGCATACATGCTATTCAAAGATCATAAACCGAACTTTATCAATAACTTGCAGTCCCGTTTAATTAATCGCTCTAAGTCTGAGTTAGGATTCATTTCTAAGAGCATTATTAAGAAAATAACCTCATGTGTCCTGGATTCAATCAACCTTTGGAAGGATTCGGCTGAGACAATCAAATGATTCCTAAAGATCCCCAATAAAAGGAAACCTACTTTCATTCAATTTAACATCTTGGATTTTTACCCTTCTATTTCAGAGGAACTATTAATTAACAGCCTTAATTTCGCTAAAAGATATACAGAAATAACGGAAAATGATCTGGACATTATTTTAACGTCAAGAAGATCAATACTTACATATAATGACGCTACTTGGGTGAAAAAGAATAATGAAAGATTCGATGTACCTATAGGAGCATTCGACTCAGCCCATTTTGCAGATATAGTGGGCATATGTATTTTAGATACCTTGAGTAGAGTACTTAGGCTAAACCATGTTGGAATTTATAGAGATAACGGCCTAATCATTGTCCCTAATAGCAGTGGTCCCTTGACTTCCAGCTTACATAAGAGGATAATTAGAGCCTTCAAATACATAGGCCTTAAGATTGAAATATCTTCCAACCTTAAAATACTCAACTTTTTAGATATCACCCTCAACCTCCCTAATGGGACTTTTAAGCCCTTCCCAAAAAATTGATCAGACACCCCTATGCATCAATGTCCACTGTAACCACCCGAAATCTGTAATAGATGCCATTCCCAAAAATCTTTAATGAAAAAAATTAATATACAACCAGGTTGTCAAAAATAGTGATTTTAGAAAGGAATTAAAATATAACGAAGAACAAGATAATCATAGTAATAATAAATCTAAAAACCGAAAGAGTAAAGTAATATGGTTTAGCTCACCGTATTGCAGGCTTTCCAACATTGATATAGGAAGCTTTTTCCTAAGGTTAATAGACAAACACTTTCATAGTAAACATCCACTATATAAAATTTTCAATGTGAAGACACTGAAAATTAGTTATTCATGTGTAATATGGAGAAAATTATATCTTCCCACAATTATAAAACACTTAGGAACTACTATAGTAGTGAAAATCGATTTAGAGGCCCCACTTGTCCATTTATAGGAACATGTATGTATGAGAATGTAATATACGAAGTAACAATCTTCCCCGGAGAAAATATCAAGCAGAAAAAAAGATACATAGGTATATCCGCTGGTAATTGGAAGCAGCGCCTATACAACCATAGACGCGTTTTAAATATCGATGCCTTAAAAATCAAACTTCCTTATTTAGACACTAATGGGATCTGGTGGATAAGGGACTAACCCCGCATTTCGAATGCAAATTCTTATCAAGAGCGAGCACACCTAATAACTTCCGCGATCGGTGTGATCTATACATTGCGGTAAAAAATCTTATTATTAAAGATAAAAATCAAGATGAGTTGCCGAATCTTCGTAATGAGATCATTTCTACATGTAAACATAAAAATGTTTCAAGACACGGTTTTATAACGTGTTGTTACCTATATATCTTGGATCACTAACATCGGTCTTGATATTTAAATGAAATGACTCTTATGATTATCTATATATATATATATCATTGTCTGTGTTTATGTGGTGCTCTATATATTTTTTGATCATTTAATTTGTGTTAGTAAACTTTATTCATGTGTTGGTGTATGTGTATGTAGGTATGTAGGTAAAAAGTTTTCCTAAATAACTGATATACAAAATCTGATAGTTTTCTGATATTTTTATATACCTAGGTATATATGTAGACTTAAGAGATATATACGCGTTAATTACTCCGTGGGTTTTTAATATTATTAACGTTTTCTTCCACAGCAGTTTTTTTTAAAGTGCAAATTAGTTTAATTCTACCCATCTATTTATATGTTAAATGGATGTATGGATGGATGTGTGTGTGTGTGTGTTTTATCTTTTAATATATATATATATATATATATATATATATATATATATATATATATATATATATATATGTGTGTGTGTGTATAAAGAAATATAGTCTTAAAGTGTGCTATATTTATGGGATAAAGTTCTCAATATCAGAGATAGAGCGTGTGTAAATATAAAAGTGAACATAGAAGTCAACACTTAGAGGCGACAGTCTGTTTCATGCTATATGCATTCGTATGCCTGACGATTGCATATAGCATGAAACAGACTGTCGCCTCTAAGTGTTGAATTCTGATGAAGAGAGTCGCCGCCTTTCCGTCCTAATCTTGACTTTCAGCAGATGCCTAAAGTACAAGATCAGTTGGGAAGAGGTGAACTTCTCACCTCCATAGAATCCTTTCTGACGTGTCGATCAAATCACGACTCTCATAACTCCTAGCAAGCAGTGGAACACATAAAGTTCAACCTTCGTCAACGGCGGTGCAACATTGCTACAAACACATCAGGCCTCAAGGACAAAGGACTTTCCGTGCAACATGCGAACCATGAGGCCTTCAACAAACTTACACAACGGAGCTACCAACTTGCAAGGAAAGAAGACGTGACCTAGGGTCTCTACTTCCCCACTACAACGTCGGTATTTTGGAGATTTCTCCAAGCCCGCTGCACAAAGCTTTTTGGCGACCCAGAGGGGCCCACGCATCACCAGCCAGGTGAGGGATGCCTCATCATTATTGAGACATTTCAACCCGGGAGCTCAAGGCCAGATCGAGCGAGGCTCCTGCTTCGTAAGACCGAGCTCGTCAATCAGATCATCATGAACGGACCCCCTAACTAACACTTAATATAATGCCCTACGAGACAACGCCTGGACGTTGGAGAGGCCATTCGACACCCGTAAGTGGCGTTTCAGAGCAAGACGATAGAAGGAGCACTCAGCTCAGGGTAAACGGCGGGCCTCCTCCTCGCACGAGTGCACACTTCTCAGGGATGGGAAATTTCTAGGGGTGTCTTCCTTCCAGAAGGCGCCCTCATCATCCGGTTCGCGACACAAACGATCTAGGAACCCGATGCGAAGCATATAGAGACGGATCTCAATGCTAGACATACCTAGACCGCCTTCAGATGGATGAAGGCAACAGATCTCACGAGAGACTGGCAGTCTTGCCTCCCTACAAGAAGGAGAACAAGAGCTTCACTAACGCTAGCAAAGTGTCAGACGGAAGTGGAAGCACAGAGAGTCGGTAAAGGAGAATCGGGTAGATATGTGAAACACATACCTCCGCCCTCCCCTTTAAGGAAAGATTCCTCCGAGACCACAAATTAATTGCGATCTCGGCCTTCCCTTGTATCTCCGACCACATCATTCCCAACTGGATATCTGGACCGAACCAGACGCCGAGTATCTTGACCGGTCCATCCGTCCAGTGGAAAGGTCCGGGAAGAGAAACTCCCTTCCACGCACCCAACCCGCAAGCCAACAGACTTATCGCGGTTGATCTTGGCTCCTCTCATAACCACTGATTTCTTAACGACTGGATATTGGGCCCATAAACCCCAGTGAGACGCAGAGCCTTATCTTTTATGGTAACCTCCAGCACGCAAAGATTGTCCGCTGAAAAAAATACAGAAATAAAAGTAAATAATAATAAATAAACATACAGTTTAATAAACGAGCTGAACATCTAATCAGATATGGGATTAACTAATAAAATCATAAGAATAAATAAGAAATTGATTACTTCATTAGAAATTGCTTTGTTTACGTTAAGGTGCGAAACTAATCAGATACGGATGTTTCCAAGTCGGAGAAAGATTTCCTTTTATAAGGTACTATTCAACGTTGCCTGATCGGCATCTTACTCGGTGGCTGGGTAGGTATTAACGCGAAGAATGTAATAACAGTTTCTACTCCGAAGGGAGACGCAGGTTCGAATCCTGTCAGAGAGTTCATATTTTTCTTTAATATGATTTCTTAAATATTCAGCTCGCTAGACGAAACTAAATAAATATACTGTTTAATAAATGGAGCGACTACTCAAATATGGATATAATATTGAATTAATAATGCACAGACACACACACACACACACATATATATATATATATATATATACACACAGATCAGCAATTCACAGTGTGATAATGTAGATGATCACAGTTATGTTTACTTCAATTTAATATTCAATGCAGGTAGAAAATGTCAATAGATATTAGGTATATGATAAGTACAATGCAACAGAAAAACTAATTAATGAAATGCAGACATTTTGAACAGTACAGGTAAGCTAATAAATGTAATGAAGCATAAAAAATTAAAAAAAATTAATCTTGGAAATATTAATAATAATAAAAATAATAATGGTTGCCTATGATGGAGAATGCTCGAAAAGTATGAATAAAAGTTTCCAAAGAACGTCTGTAAATGCTAAATATCTTCACAGGTGTGCAACTGCTTAGAGCAAGTTACGTTATGAAAACTTCGAAAAGACGTTTTTGTTTTTTCGCTCCGAAAGAATATCTTGGGAGACGTATCTGATATTTCTGGAGGCTTTAAAAGTTTATCTCCCAAAACAATGCTATTTTTTGACAGCGTTTAAAATATATATATATATATATATATATATATATATATATATATATATATATATATATATATATATAGTTTTCCCTGGGTTGTTTTGCGGTTGATTACTGAGAAAGGGAAACGATTAAAACACAAGTTGTCTGCCTCCTCCTCATAGCTCATAATTTATTAAGAAAACAAATAAATTTATATCTTCTACCTATTTTGGATAACTGAATGGACAGATGATTTTAGAAAGTAACCAATAGAAATTGTTTGTATCGAGCAATAAAAATACAATGCAATGATATTTCCGAGAAGCAGTTCATCATGTCAACAGAATTGTCTGCTAAACAATTCGGTTACTTCTGTAGCCGAACATGCCTGTCCCCAAGTAAACACCAAATCGATGTTTCTCTCTCCTCAAGTACGCATTTACACAGATATATACCAGGATAGTCACACGCACACTTACAGAGATTTACAGAGAGATTACACATACATACACTTACATAAAGACACAGATATGTATTTAATATATTTACTGTTTAAACGTTATTTTTATATATAAAATAAGATTGTGTGTATTTAAATGCAGTAATTTGGACTTTGCTAAACAGACGCTTCTTTGTAGTTAAATGGTATAGCAGGTCAGATCAAATGACGGTTTCAAATAGGAATACAGGTTCGCATATTTTCTACGAAATTTCTACAACATTCAAGTCGATAAATGTAATTAATACTGTTTAATTAAAAACAGAGCATTTACTTAAATAAATTGCATCTATGAAAATTACGTTGAAACAGAAAATATATAATTTTCGAACTAAATCCATTTCATTATATATACACATTAGTATATACATATAGAGCATTGATATTAACAATAGAGCATTGATAATATTTTTTCATATACGAAATAGTTATTAGGTTGGTTCAAAAATAATGACGTAATAATGTCGTTTTTTGACTTTAAAAATACATCAAAAAACGACATTATTACGTCATTATTTTTGCACCAACTTAATACTTAACTGTAATTGTTCAGGATTGCGCGGATTCAAGTGCCTAATCCATACTTTAAATATTACTAGTTGTAATGAATATCGGTTTGTTTTTCAGTTTTCATATTTGCGTCATTTTGACTGTTATGAACATGCTCATATTCATTTCTATATATGTGCTTACGTAATTGTTATATATATATATATATATATAATTGTTTATTTAAAAATATGATTCCAACTCGCTACATAAGAGGTCTCATGTTTCAAAACAAGAGCCGAAAACTTCAAAATAATATTTGAATTAACTTGAGTTAAAGTAGGCTCTGTTCCATCTTCAAGCGAAATTTTTTGGGAATCTGAAATTTACGAGTTTTAATAGTATGGTCAGAATTGAAATCAAAAATTTCCATGGTAACATCAAGGGCGGATTGTTTAGAATCGGCAGGGGTGGGGTGTTAATAATTTGTATCAGTATAGAGTTACTTTCATAGATGCCGGGTCACGGTAAGGTGGGGGTGGCTAAATTTACGACGGAGGAAGTTTTCGCATAGTCTGGCTTGAGCGTCTACGGAGATTTATTTATTTATTTTTATTTTATTCTTTTATTATATCTCTTTATGAAAGGGATTTGTGTTTATGAAAAGGCCGTAACGTTTGTTATTTGACGACTTCATAAAGGGTTATCAATTTTTGTAGGTTATTAAAACTATGTATATGGGCTATGGATTTTAAAATTTATTTTATTGTATGCCTGAATAACTAGCTAAAAACACGCATACAATAAAATAAATTTTAAAATCCACCCTATTAGACATGTATCCTCGAATACGAGTGGCCAGCTATTATTATTATTATTATTATTATTATTATTATTATTATTATTATTATTATTGTATTGTGCTTATTATTTTATGTTATATTATTAATTTATATTAGTTTCAGTTTTATTTATTATATTACGTTATATTAGTATGTAAGCTGAAAAGTAAATTGTGTGGTATCGTTACTATAGTTTTTCTTGTTATGTAACTAATAATACTAACATTAATAGCGGCGGGCTCTATTTTGATGTATGTTTTGATGTCAACTGTTTCGATCCTTATATCTATCGAAATCATCCTGGCATAAATATCCTCCTACGTAATGACACAGTAATCCAATTTGGGGTAAAGCATAAATAAATTGATATAATTCGAGTGTCTCACTTGAGCAAAGAACAACGTTTGAAAATATAGCATTAGTCTTGTGGTGAAAATATTACGATGCAATCCAAATTGCATTTCGCATCTACTGTTGTTGTTAGATGGGGCAAAGAATGCCCTAAAACTAAACTGCTTTCTGTTAATCATCTGAGAGGCCCCTTTTTAACTTCCATGAGCATGGCTTTCCTGGAGATTAGCATCAATCTCCAGGAAAGTGACTCGGTGCGCCTTCGTCGGTTAACCTTCTCAAACGGCATGAAGTGAAAAGACTACACTGAATTCATTGTTGGGTCGGCCGCTAAAAAAATTGATTAAGTGTGTCGTGATAGATTTTTTTTTTTATCGCCAGAATCTATCTTACATCGATATACATGTTCCGTTCGTCTATCCTTAGAATATTGCTGCGCCATTTTGTCCGATACTCTATTATTTAGATATTCTTGATAAAATATAAAGGAGAAACAGCAATATTATTGGTCCTGTCCTGGCGTCACGGCTTCAGTCACTTTCCAACCGCCTTAATGTTGCTTCTCCGTGCCTTTCCTATAAATACTATTGTGCGATCTAATTGATTCTTGTGAGCGAGTCAGCAGAATATATATGTATATAAAACGGTTACACCCCCCCCACACACATATATATATATATATATATATATATATATATATATATATATATATATATATATATATATATATACGCATATGGTGGTGGAGAGACTAAATTTATGGATATATATATATCGTCATCCAAGAGAGAGTGTTTCGCTGTTTCACACCTCATCAGTGCGGCTAGACATCCGATGGCTTCAAGCCTGGATCAAAATCCTACCGATTTTGTATCATTCGGAGATTATAACCTCTCGGCTATTGACGACCGAATATTTGCGTATTCATTTTATCATAAACTGGCCAGTGATTTAAAGAAATCAAACCATCAAAGATTTGCATTATCAGTAGTAGGAATGATTGTTTACAAATTTGCCCTTTTCTCCCCACAGTGCTTGACCGAATTAATTTATTTTTCGGGAGCTAAAATCGTCATCCACAGACAGACTGTTTCGCTAAATGTGTGTGTGTGTAAAAGAGAGAGAGAGAGAGAGAGAGAGACCGTGTGTGTGTATATGTGTGTGTGAAAGACAGAGTGAGAGAGATAGAAGAGGAAGTGAATGAGAATTGTTCATAAAATTTCAGATATGATATTTTTTAAAACATTTGTTCCTATAATTTGGAAGCATCATTTGTCACTTATTTTCGTACCTTTTTTTCCCTTCGAGATTGATTTGATTATTGGCAAATCAAAAATTCGAAGGTTTTTCGAAACGAGTATAATTACCCATATATATATATATATATATATATATATATATATATATATATATATATATATATATATATTCGATAACATTTCAAGTTCAATTTGGGACTAATCAAAGTTATTTAGGGACTAAGCAAATTCAAAATGAAATAACCAAGTTCATAATGGGACGTAGCAAATTCAAAATGAAATAAGCAAGTTTAATTTGGAACGAAGCAAATACATAACAAAATACTCAAGTTTGAAATGGGATTAATAAAATTCATTATGAAAAAATGTTTCAAACTTATCTGCGCGTTTCAATAATCAAATATCATGGATTAAAATATCAACTGGACGGTAAATCAGATAATTTAAAATCGGATCGCAGCGTTAACGTATATCTTACTATCAATTCCTTACAACAGGCCATTGAACGGATAAATTTGTGTCAAAGTTAGAGTTTCTGGCACTTTCAGTGGTAAGACAATCAGGGAGAAGAGGTGAAAAAAGAAAGAGATGGATAGACTCTATATAGTGTTAAAAAAGAGAGAAGAAGAGAGAGTTATTGAAAATGAAATGATTTGGGAGTAAACAAGAGAGATTTCGAAAGTCCTAAGAAAAAGCAACAAGGAAATATTGAATGCATATATCAACACAGAGTTTGAAAAAGATGGATATAGTGAAAGATTATTAGCGCTGAAAGTTGCATCTAATAAACATACATTTTTCTTGAATTTTATTAATTTATTGATTGCTCCTAGAAGATGAAACATTACAATAGTAAAGTTTAGTTGAGCATTATTATTTTATCATGAAAATATTTAATTTTAAAGTCTTTTTAGCAAAATAATTGCTCAGTTTCAAATTGAATTTGCCTAATCCATTTTGACCTTGCTAAGTCCCAAATCAAATTTCCTTATTCCATTTTGAATTTGACTATTCCATTTCTAATCTGCTAAGTCCCATTTTGAATTTGACTATTACATTTTGAATTTACTATGCCCCAATTTAAATTTGACTATTGCATTTTGAACTTGGCTATTTCATTATGAACTTACTTAGTCCCAAAATGACTTGAATGAATGGTGTTCTTTTTTACGTTAGGACGGTATTTTTAAAATCAAAGTTATAACCATTCTTCTTTCTGTGTATTAGAAGTGAGTTTAACTTGTTGACGTAACGTAGGTCTCTCTTGTATTCACAACAGGGCGCATTTAGATTCCAAGACATTTCACCAATATGATTGTATTTACATTGCAAGCACTTTATTTGATCCATCCTTGCACCTGAAATGGTGTGGGATATATTTTTCTTCGTAATTATATCTCCGAATGTCTTGAAGGTGGTGGTAGAGACCCTAGTGTTACCCAACTTCCCAAAATGAACATGCAGACAACCTCCACTCATAAATAATACCTGCTACACAGAGACACATACACATATCCATTGTTACCCGAATGATGCATAGAAAAACCATAATTATGATACACATACTCACATAAATTGTACATACGAAACATGCATGATTATAAAAATGAACGGGAAGAATGAGTAATCAATGAAAATCAAGCAGAAAATAAAAATACAAGACAATTGCTTTCTATATCACATTCTTTGATGAAGTCTTACGAAAAGGGAATCATTTAGTTTTTAATATATATATATATATATATATATATATATATATATATATATATATAACCAAATAAGTAAACATAGGTAAATATAAATACAAATTTATATATATATATATATATATATATATATATATATATATATATATATATATATACACATATACAGTCATCAACACACGGATTATTTCGCTGTATCAAAGCTGATCGAAAGCCGAACAATTAGGCGTTTCACCCTAACAACATCAAGGAAAGGGACACTTTTCGCATTTTATCCGGGATATAAGCATTCCAGTTATCAGAGTGCTCAGTTCATAGCCAATAGCTTTTACTTGAATCGTTATTATACTAGTTACTTTGTATTTGAAATATAGGCCCCATTTTTATTCATTAAACAGAATGTATAACGTTTATTGGCCTGTGCATTCATGAAAACTTAGTAAGAAATATACTTCTTGAATACACAAATTGATTGACGTGACTCCCAGAATTTGATAAATGAAAATAGGACATCTATTTAATATACGAAGTATCCATTTCATATATAGATATATATAGATATATATAATGAATATATATATTCACTTGTATGGATATGACCTTTTGGTCCTGGGTTTCACGATTTTGCGATCATCGGACAAACTGGGAAAATTGTATCTAAGCGTACACTTGTATGTATGTGTGTCGATGCGAATGAGTGTCACCCCAAACAAACTCAGAATTAGATTTCCCCTCCTACCACTAAACTTAGTCAAACAAGCATAAAAAGATTCTATTACAAAAAAATGAACTAGCTTTTCTGATGATCGCAAAAGCGTCAAACCCAGAGTCACAAACTCTGATATTGAGCGATTTCTACTAAGTACTTGCACATGTCAAATATATATATATATATATATATATATATATATATATATATATATATATATATATATACACGCACGCGCACGCACACACACAAACACATATATATATATATATAATATATATCTATATATATATATATATATTCGTGTATTTAGTCAGCAATCCTTCTTTCATGCATGTTTCATTGAATATTAGAGACAACCTTGAACCGGCTTCTAATGCTCTGGATGGAGCGGCTTGGGGACAGTAGTCATGGCTCGTGGGGGCACAGTCCTCTGGGTAAGGGAAACTCGGATGAGTTCCACCATGAAATATGTGACGTGGCTTCCCTCTGTCTTTTCTATAAATATTTTAAGGGTAGCTGCTCTTACGAGCCTTTTTCCCCGGTGCACCGCATACATGAATATAAGCGTGCTACTAGAGTGGCATCTCGGTCCCTCCTTTTTACTGTTGAAGTAGCTAAATGCAACCGCCACTTCTACTCCGGCATTTTCCTTTCTTGCACTTCAACCTGTGAAACTCCCTTCCGTTTACTTGCTTCCCTGATAAGTACAGTCCTCAAAAAATTAAATGTAATCCCGTTCATCTTTTGTCCTTACATCTACCTTTCCTCTACTCAGTTTTACTATCTCTCTCTGTAACACTCTGTTCACTAGTGGCATTCCCGCATTTCTTGCTGTGAAATGATTAAAAACTTCTAATGTAATTGCAACCAGGGGAATATATCGAGAGATAATTTGAGAAATAAGTTTGAATAAAGCGAATGGAATATATACCCACTGCGATTGATAAATTGTCGTCTAAATTACGCAAAATTGAAAATGACGCTGACATCTTGTTTTAACGGATATATTTACCAAAATTACACAAAAATATCTTGAAATAATAAAAGTAAATTTATTCAATAAAATCGTCATTGGCTTCAACGAATGACTCCAGACAATTTTGGAATCTCCTGCAACTCTTCTGAACCGTCTCCATGTTTATGTTGGGGAATGCTACCATAATCCTTGTCTTCACTTCTTCTTTGGTGTTACAAAGAGTTTTGTTGTAGTTTCACTCAGCTGCGCCTCACAGATAATAATCAAGGGAGTTGCAGCTTGGGGAGTTAGGTAACCATATGTAAGGGGTGATGTCGCATAAATTGTCTGACAGCTATAACTGGGTTTTCCGGCTTGCTTGGCATGTTGCCCAGTGCCGTTGCTAGACATAACGTCTTCCAGCAACCACCTTTTTGACCCGGGGAAGTAATACCCCTTGAAGTTACTTGATGTAGGATTTGTGTTGAGTCTATGGGAGGATGAATGGAGGCATATCGTCGCCATCACTAGTTGTTATAGTGGAACACACCTATTCTATAGTTAATAGACTCTCCCATCTATAATAAGTAGGAGTAGTAAGATTAACGTGGAGTCGCTCAGTGGCTCGGTCTGAGTTCAGTCTGAAGTCGGACGACCGGTTGACCGGTTAAACTCACTGCCTTCGGGCGGGGAGGAACCCGAACGAGGCTACGCCGAAGGGTGAAGTCTCTTTCGGGGAGGTAAACCGACCATGAACCCGTTTATACGGTTTTTAAAAGGGCATATTTTTGGGCGAGCCCACGAGCTCGGAGATCCCACGGGCTCGCAGATCCCACGGGCTCGGAGATCCCACGTTAAACCGGTGTGCCACATGATGCCCTCGTGGGGGGGGTGACTGAATATTGCTCAGTGGGTCGGGCAGTCAGTTGATGCCCGACCACCGTTAGTCGGATACTAAAGTATCAGCGACCACAACTAGATTTTCTCTGTGTCATTATCTATTATATCAAGTTCCTAACGTTTTGTATGTAAAACCTATTTTAGGACCTACTTAGTACAAATACAAGCCTCCACTGTGAAACCACTCCATAACACTAGTGATCACTCCAAACACCATGATGTTGACGGGATATATCATCAAATTCTTTCCGAATACTCTTTCCGTCTTCACTCAGACTAACACCCAAACACTCTGAAATTGGAAATTCCGGCGGTGATACTAAGCAGTGCAGCATGTCATTTCCAAATTTGTCGTTGAGTGAATTGCGCCATTGCGCTCTTTTTTTCACAGAACTTTCCCAACTGATACTATTATACTCTGCAGTCAAAAAAATCAAGAACAAACAAAGCCCATGTGCGAAATTAAAAATATATAAATGGCGACCATTTACCCATCGCAAACTGTAAAGAGAAAAATTGTATTGATTAAGCGATGGGCCATGATATAATTCTTATGAATTTCATTTGAAATCTCTGCTTAAATTTGAATAAAATTGAAATTACTTTGGCCAAAAATTAATTTTTAATTTATTTTCCAAGAATACAACTCAGGTATACATGATATTTTTTAAAAATATTTGTCAACAATAATATGAATATATTCGTTGTCATATGAAAGACATCAACTTTAATTACATTGACAAATATGACAGATTAATGTTCTGCCTGGAGTTATATGGCTATAGAAGACCGTGTGCACCAATGCTCCAAGCCAAAACTATTTCTCTTGTTTGAAAAGCCACAATCGAACTGTTATCTTTTAATTAGCCTCAATCGACCATCTTATATGTTGGCGCTAATATGCAAATCCCTTCAGCACTAATAAGCTTTTAAATAACTCCTAAGAAGCTTTCGGTGCTTGCCAAATATTTGCGTGTCTCCTGAACTTAGGTTTACTTAATGCTACAATATTATGGCCTTGTGCCAATTAAAGCTAATCAGTGACTGGGTGAAGTGATGAAACTGATAAAAACGGAGATTTTTATCTGAATTAAGTCATAAATAATATTATACTTAAAAAAAGACAGAAGTACAATGGCTTTTTATTCAGTTATATATTCACCATCTTTAGCGGTGATTGTTGCCTTTTTTCTAGCCAGATCTTCGATACGTTTGTGAAAAATTCTGTAGTTTTCTGATGGGAAAAGCTTTTCGACGTACTTATGAATTTGCTTTTCATTATAGAAATTTTTTTTCCACCAAAGCGTTTTGCAGCAATTGGATAACGTAATAATCAGTGGGTGCAAGGACAGGTGAACATGGTCGGTGAGGTAGACCAATTGAGTTTTAACATTTTCCTCTGCTGTATGCAGTCTTGTGTTGTCATGGTGAACAACATTTTTCTATCAATGAGCCTGGATGTTTTTCGACTGAACAGATATGGACACGCATTTAATATTTCATTGTGCGTTACTAACTCTAAATGAATAATATCTCCACAATCCCATCAAAAGGTTAATGTTATCTTTTTTTGCATGGGGCGCGCCATTTTACATCGGTTGTGGGGATTTGTCTTTTCAAATAAACTAATTTTTACGTGGAAATTGTTTTGTAACTCATTTTGATAGTCGTGATTAGGTTCATCTCCCACCCGATACGCAGGCATTACTCGTCTTTTGAACATGAGTATAGGTTTAATATTTGTTTCCTGTTTAGGTTGAGGTTTCTGGTCAACTTACGTTGAAACACCGGTTCCCGTACGATCACCGACGTTATGCAACATATAGCCTGGTTACTACCTACATGGATAGTGCTGTAAGCCTGGATGATGTTGTTAGCTTGGATGTGCGGGTGGTGTAATGGATAATGGTTCAGAATTATTATTCGATGACCCGAGTTCGAATTCGCGTTGTTTCCTTATATTCACTTACGAGCACATACAGTTTTTTTTAAATGTATGAATCTACCTCTTCTCTCCCCAGCAATGGGTTAATTAGTAAGACCTGTATCAGTAAAGCATTATTATTTAAAAAAAACTCTTATAATTTCAAATTGGGCTTTAAATAACCTGCAAAAGGTTAATAAGCCGTAGAAAATCAATGAATCTATCTGTCTGTCATAACTTTTTGAGAATATGAATGGCCGAATGTAACTTCTTTCTATTGAAGGTAACGAGTTGGTCGTTCTCTGTTTGCCGCGTCTCGTCTGGACAGAAGGGGATGCTAATATTTTCTATTGTTTAGAAAGGCTGCTCTGGTCAACAGTCAAAAGATATAGGGGTTCGTGAAGTACAATGTCCCGTATGGATAGGTTCACTGGAAGGCATTTCAGTTGGGCAACACTGAGGTTACAAGCTACTGCAATCTTCGTCACCTTTCGAATAACACAGAGACACACACATACACACACGCATAAACACCCACCCACACACACACACATATATATCGTAAATATTGATGCAAATTTGTATTCATATATTATATATATATATATATATATATATATATATATATATATGTGTGTGTGGTGGGGGGTATTAACGTATGAGTGCATGTTTAAATATTCTTATCTCTACAAAAAGCCAGGGAAATATATATCAGGCCGGTAGACTAAATTAAATATAGTTTCATAAATAAACGCAACGTCTATGCAAATATGAATATCCAATAAAAATAACATTTAAAGTAAATTCATTTAAAAGTCATGGATAAACACATGACTGCATTTCCCCCAAAACACACACACACAAACACACATACACACACTCACACATATATATATATATATATATATATATATATATATATATATATATATATATATATATATATATCCATGAATTTACTAGAATAAACTGTTCGGAAGCTGTCAAATGTTGATGGCACGAGCGCGCCTGTCTCGTTCAACTAACAAACACACTGTTTTTCCCAGAAGCTAAGACTAAGTTCCCTTCATAATAATTGCAGTAAAAATCACGAGTTGGCTTTGTTAGTCTTGAAGTAACCAAAACTTATGACTGCGAAGGTGTCTGCAAAAAGGATTAGTAAGGTACAATATCAGACAGATACACTACAAAACTAGAAGCCAGCCATTATTAAACTCCTATTAAAACAGAACTTCCGCTAACAAGTTATAAGGTATTAAATAAGTGTGAGACCTATATTTCTCCCATCTTCAATCAATGTAAGGTGTTAACATCATCCTTTGCTAATAAAGCTGAATGCATTGCCCGTAAATTCTCCTTAAACTCTACTTTTGACTCATCTGGTGTATCTGCCTAACTTCTCACTGAGAACTGTTTCTGTTGCGTAATATGCATATAACCCCTTTCTAGGGTTTTGCTATCATCTCTAACATAGATCCACAGCAGGCATGTGAACTCGATGGTATCGCTGTAATAGTCATTAAGAAGTGTTCTTTCAAACTGGCTCCTGTTATCTCTAAACTGTATAATAAATACCTACCGGCCCTCTGCTTTCCTGCGTGGTGGAAATCATCATCTGTTGTTTCAGTTTTTAAGAACTATGGTGAATCGTCTGACCCTTCTAACTAAAAGCCAATTAGCTTTCTACCTCTTTTGGGTAGACTTCTAGAGGCCCTAATCAATGCTGAATTGGTTCAGCATTTCTCATTGCAGGGCCTTTTTTTTCCAGACAAGTAATAAGACTTTCGTTTCTCCACGTCAACTGCTGATGTACTGAAGATATCTATGATAATTTTGGAAAGTACGTATCATGTTCTATCTAAAATCAGTGAAACCCGTGCTATAGCTTTGTACATCTGAAAAGCTTTTGAAGGGTTTGGTATACAGGTCTTCTCTACAAGCTTAAAATTTACGGTGTCTCCGGACACATTTTTGAACTGATGAAGTCTTTTCAATCAAATCATGAAATGTAAGTAATCCTGAACGCGCATTCGTCTAGATCCTTTCGTATTAACACAGGATCAATCCTTGGTTCTATCCCAGCTATATTTCGCATCTGCTGTCTATTGTTAACTGGGGCAAAGAATGGCTTGTTCGTTTTAACGCCTCCAAAACTAACATTCTTTCCATTAATCACCACACAAGAACTCTCTTCATTCAGTCAGCATGACTGATGCTAACCTTGAGGAAAGTGTCTCGTGGGCATTCTCGGTCTAACGTTCTTAGCTAACATGAACTAGAAAGACTATATTGAATCCATTGTTAGGGCATTTGCTAAGAAAGTGCCGTGGGAGACAACGTTTCTCTCCGGAATTTATCTTGCATATCTATAAGTCTGCTATTCATCCATGCCTAGAATATTGCTGCCACTTTATTTTCCAGTTATCCCACTATTTACATTGAGTTTGTTAATTAAGTCGAAAGAACAATGTGCAATATTATTGGTCTTGACCTGGTTTCTCGGCTCCAATCACTTTTCCACCGCCGTGAGATTGCCTCACTGTGTCATTTCTATAAATGCATTCATGTTGATTGTTTGGATAAACAATTCGCAATGGTCTTAGACGTTTTTAATTTAAGCGCAATACAGGCGTCGAGATCTCCTCAATTTACAGTTGAACTGGATAGATGTAACCGTAAATTCTAGGCTAACAGTTTCTTTTTTTTTTTTTTTTTCGAATTCAGTACTAATTTGTAGAACTCCCTTCTGTATCCAAGATTTCTAGCCAACTTTGAACTGTAAACATTTCAATGCAATGTCAATCGCTATCTACCGTTTTTATTTTCCTGCTCATCATCTCATTTTTAATGTTTTTCTCCTTAATTCTCCCACACAATAGCCCCTCGTGTATTACTGGCTTTACTGCGTTGCACGAAATGAGCCACTAAATGTAGAGTGTTAGTGAGTAAAACATCTGTAATGGCATAAGATGAGGAAGTCCGTGTAGAATAGAGGGATATATCGAATAGATAACGGCTGACAGAAGCCTTGAAAATATTAAGATTGTAGTAATACAGGAAGTAAACTCTACGGTGTTCTACACACTACCCGTTCAGTGGAAGGAGCTGAGTGGAACAGCCTTCTTACCAATGGAAAACGTAGCGAATCAGGAGGATTCGAGGATTTACATGACTTCGAGTGGCATACCCATAAAGGTTAGAACATTTGTCATGGAAATAGCGACAGAAGAAAAAATGGCATTTTCGTCTGTGGTATAGCTACTGTTGAGTTAAAAAAATATTTATCGTTGACAACGCAACTTTAACCCATGCGCATTGTCAAGTTTGGGAAGTGGAAATAAAGACATATCCAACTTAGATATGGCATTAATACTCTATTTTTTGTCTGGATCTCAAGATGTGTCAGATAATTTCTGGATTGGCACAAGTAACAGAGCATTTGATACAAATTCAGCATTGGATCGTATATATGCGTTACGTTTTAGCTCTTGGTTGAATATGAGTCCCAAATAGACATTCAAGTCAGCCGTTCATCTTGACTGGAGAATATTCAGTGTTTGTTGATCACAAAAAACAAAAACAAAAAACAAAAAAAAAAACTGTGGAACAGTCACGTGATTTAGGTGAAAGATAAAAATCTGTAGAATTAATTTTTCTCTGGCTTTAATATCGTCTATAGAAGTACAGTAAATAGAAGGACAAAAGAAAATCGGTTGTATTTTGAAGACACAGACGCTTTACGGAGAACTGAGATAGTATAGGAGGAAGTCTAAAACGATTGATGTCAGGTTTAAACTTCAAAAGGTTGATCCTATTTGGAGAAGATGACTTTGGGAACCGGTTTGTTTGGCATGTGAGTTGTGGGGCAGGCCAATATGCCGTGTGCCTTCTAAGGAACTGTAGCTATAAAATCCAATGTATAAATCCTATTACGTTTAATCTTCTTACAATTTTGCAGAGGCGAACTCCGAGAATTTAGTTCTTGAATTATGAAAACGACTTGTCTAAGAGTTGTTTATACAGTCCAACCCACAAGTGTACTAACAAATACTTGAATATTCTACTAAAAGCGTGTGCATACACCCATGTAAACATATATAGACATATTAACATATATATGGAGCTAAGTATGCGCCGATATGCATTTATATGTATATAATTCTACATGTATACGTGAATACATACATGCATACACATATATATATATATATATATATATATATATTCATATATATATATAAATATATATATATATAATTATATAAATATATATATATATTTATATATATATAAATATATATATATATATATACATATATATATGTGTGTACATATATATATATATATATATATAACCTAGCATATATACATATAAACTTGCATACATACATATAAATATACATATATAAACTATATATATATATATATATAAACTTACATACACATACACACACACACACACATATATATATATATATATATATATATATATATATATATGAGTAAGCTATGTATATATATAGTATAAAACTTCAAAAACTTTCTTTTTGACGCAGTGTTTATGCCATATATGCATTCATCTGCATATATAAGTGTAGAAAATGTTCAGGGTGTTATGGATAGAAAGAAAATGTACAGGGTAGGATAGATAGATTTTTGCTCTCGGCTCTCTTTTATTTCGATCTTTTGGATAAACGAGCTCTTTAACGATCTATCGGATAAAAAATTCCTTTAGAATCTGTTAAATTAATAGACTTGCCTGATTTAACTCTTTTTTTTTTACTATAAAAACCTGCATTTTCCAAAGAAAAATTTTAAGCTATTTTCTTGTAGTTTTGCTTATCAGTGTGTTGATTTTATACTTATTTTGCCATATGCTTCATTTTCCGAAGTATGAAATATTAAATCCCAAGCCCATGCAAGCTATCCTGCGATATTAGCGAAATCACCCTGTTTATTATTATTATTATTATTATTATTATTATTATTATTATTATTATTATTAATTCTATTATTATTATTATTATTGATTCTATTATTATTATTATCATTATTATTATTTTAATTGTAATATTAGAGAATTTTGGGAAAATAATATAATTGCATGCTATATGGAAGAAAGATCAAAATAAGGAAATAAATAAATAAAGAAAGAAAGAAAGAAAGAAAGAAAGAATGAAAAGAAAAATAAGTGAAGAAAAATCAGGGCTAGAAAGCAAATAGAAAGATAGCAAGGACTAACCGATGAAATAAACAAAGAATGGAAACGAAAAAAGGATAAAATATGGAAATTAATAAAAAAAATACGAACGCAAGAACAAAATAAATAAAGGAAGTAAGACGAGTATATATAAAGACATAGCGAAAGAAAGAAATGAATAAAATATTAATGAAAGTAAGTCAGAAAAACATAGATGAAGAAAGAATGCAAAAGCAGAATATATGAATATTTGAATAAAGATGTTAGAATTTTAAGACAAGATGAAAAATGATTTTGCATACAGGTGGACTCAAAATAAATAGAATTTATATATATATATATATATATATATATATATATATATATATATATATATATGTGTGTGTGTGTGTGTGAATGTGTGTGTGTGTGTGTGTAACATCAGCACACAATGTGTGATCTATATATATGTGTGTGTGTGTGTATGTATATTGTTGATATCAACAATATACATACACACAGGATGTTTTCATCCTTATTGCCTACTTATCAGCAAACGACTGAAAATCCAGCAGTATTTCAAATTAACGCTATATATATATATATATATATATATATATATATATATATATATATATATATATATATAGTTAGTTAGTTAGTTAGTTAGTTAATTTATGAAAAACTAGGTAATCCGTATTAGTAAACCTAAGGAGGATAAAATCCAGATAGCTCAGTGTAAATCCAGAACAAATAATTTAAATAAAAACAGACAACTTTAAGGTTCCATGTAATAAATTAGTTCATCACAACCCTTTTAAAGGACTGCGGATCATCAGGCTTTACTTCCAAACAAAGAATGAAAAGAAAATTTACACATTTTTGACGGGCCATATTAAACATATGTAAATTAACGAAATGAGGAAGTGAGTGGGGAGAGAGAAGACATGAGTGATTTAGGAGATAATGTCATATATATATATATATATATATATATATATATATATATATATATATATATATATATATATTTAACATAGAAGCTTCACTCCCACAGATTAAATGGGAAATCATCTGTCAATCAAAAACTCCCAATATTTTCCGGAATAGATGCAATTAATGTCTACATAATAATCAAATACAAAAATTTAAGCCAACTGTTGAATCAAAGAAATAAAATTATTTTGAAGTGTAGACATAAAAATAGATTTAAATTATCCTAAAAAAACATTACTTTGTGGGTGATGCACTTGTGAATGCGCCTTTTTAATTGTATATATATATATATATATATATATATATATACAAGCATATATGTATGCATGTGTTCGCCTGTATGCATGCGTATATGTATTTGTAGGAGCTCTTATCGCACATGTATATATGGGTCTGTAGATGTATTTGATTAATTATGCGATTGTCATTCATTCAGATGCCTACATCATATTTGCCGTTTATTGCTTTTACTAGCATTTTATTGTTATTGTGATTATTTATAATTATTTATTATTTTTATTATTACTAGTATATATATATATATATATATATATATATATATATATATATATATATATATATATAATATATGTATATATATGTTTCATTTATTACTTTTTAATTTTACTATGATTATTTTCATTATTTTTACTATTTTTATGATCATTATAACTTTTATTATTATTATTAGTTATTATTTTTTTCTTTTTTATATATATAGATACATATATGCGTATCTATTTATGTTTTGTATATATATATGTGTATATCTATATATATATATATATATATATATATATATATACATATATATATATATATATGCATATATATATATATATATATATATATATATATGCATGTTTATGTGTAAATATATCAATGTACGTGCTTATGTGTAAATATATGTATGAGTGTATGTGTAGATGTATGTTCTTGTTTTTATACATATGCCTGTATATGTATGTGTGTATTTTTCTTTTAATTTTTGTTTATAATCATATATATTTCTCTCATAAGCATATATTTCTTATTATTATCATTAGTATCATGAATTCTATGATAAAATGATGATGATGCTGTTTAAATATATTTCATTTTAACCCCTTCCCATGTGAACTTGATACATTGTTGTAGCTCTCTTTTAAATTTAACCTTCCCATCTCTTTGCTTTCAATTAACTGTTATATTAACTATTTGTCTGTTCTCTCTCTTCATAGTTCAAGCCCCAAAAGAAAACTTTTCTAGATCAATTTATTTTTGCTATTGTATGTTTTTTTTCTACTTTTTAAAA
Organism: Acanthosepion lycidas; assembly: GCA_963932145.1. Taxonomy (NCBI): domain Eukaryota; kingdom Metazoa; phylum Mollusca; class Cephalopoda; order Sepiida; family Sepiidae; genus Acanthosepion; species Acanthosepion lycidas. The sequence goes on along the minus strand of OZ010588.1, from coordinate 69,538,710 downwards.
ATCTTTTTGTCTGTCGGGGATACCTTGATTTCATTTCATAATATATAATCGGTCTAATGAGATGAATATACTTATATTCATAGAAATAAACTAATTACTGACTATCGATTTTTAAGGCGTTTTCCTAATTATTTTTATAATTTTCTCTATTTTTATTTTACTATGATTATTTTTTATTATTTTTACTATTTTTATTATCATTATAATTTTTATTATTATTAATTATTATTTTTTCTTTTTGATATATATATATATATATATATATATATATATATTTATATATATATGTATGTGTATCTATTTATGTTTTGTAATATATATATATATATATATATATATATATATATATATATATATATATGTAATATAATTATTTATTTAAAAATATGTCCAACTCGCTACATAAGAGGTCTCATGTTTCAAAACAAGAGCCGAAAACTTCAAAATAATATTTGAATTAACTTGAGTTAAAGTAGGCTCTGTTCCATCTTCATGTTTTGAAACATTTTTAAATAAATAATTATATTTATGCTCTACTTTCGTATCGAGCACTATTTTTTAAAAATAATAATCAAAAATACTAAGGAACTTTGGATTATTTACCAAACCAGTTTCTTTCCTATTTTCTACAATATTTTCACATATATATATATATATGTGTGTGTGGGTGTGTGTGTGTATCTATATATTTATATATATATATATATATACTCCTTTATCTACCACTTATACTTATTTGCTTTACATCTCACTCCTTATCTGTTTAAGTACTTTTTGCAGCCATTTTCTTACAACACTGTCGATATTTATTTTTGGGAAATAGTGCGCATATTTTTCATAGTTCCTTTTCTACCATCGCGTCCATCGATAAGCTTTGAGGGTCCGTCAGATTTGGGTACACGAAAAAAAAATTTCGCCAGTGTTAATTCCTGAGAGTACTATGTCTGACTGGGACGGTGATACAGAATTTTGCCTAAAAATGCGCAGATATTTTTGAGTGCCGTTTAGATTCATCCCGTCGGCAGAAGTTTTCCAATTCATAAAATATGCGCTTATTTAACTTTGTTCACGTTCACCCAAGGCCCAAGAGCGACTCAAGATAGATAACTATTTTGTCGACTTATATTACCGTAAGACAGAACAAGCGTTATGAGTATAGCACTGAAGCAGACTTTAGAACAGGCATAGGCTACATTTTCCTACCTGTGTGTCGCTTAAGATGGTTCAACATAAGATATGGTTGCACTGCTTAAAAATTTCAATAATTTTTCGTGAATCAATTTTACGTTAAATTAACATACGCGTAAACGTCTGCAGTGGGATTGACAGATGACTCTTCGTGTGATTAATTTTTGATTTATTCACATGAAAGTACAAAAAATATTAAATAAATAAAAATATTTCTCCTTTATATAGAAAAATATATTTAAACGTTAGTTTTTCCATACTTAAAAGCGTTTAGAATGGTTTAAAATGAAGAAAACTTTACCTTTGACGAAAGCTTAAATATTCAAGAAACATTGCACTCTATCGTTATTTATGTATGTCGTTTCGTACGAGAGTACCTGAGAGGAAAAGTGTGAACGAAACATCCAAATTTAAAGAAATATTATTTTTCTCATGAAATTGGCGTGGTACTGAGAAAACTAATCGGGCCGCGTGTGTCCAGCAGGAGCCACGTTGCCCCTTGGCGTCAATGAAACAATGGATAAACTTCTACACCTGTTCAAAAGACAAGGGAGGGCGTGAACTCGACGATAGACCAACCTATCTGCATCTATTGGTAGAGGAGAGAAAAATAAAATAAAATAAATAAATAAAATTTCAGAGTTCAGGCACAGGCGATAGGAGTACCGAGCTGAAGCAGACATTAGAAGGAACCGGAAATCTAATTCTAAACAGGAAACAAGGAATAAACCTTTATTTTATTTTATCTTGAATCAAAGAAATCATGTAACAGATACAATTATTTGTAGAATAACAAACGTACCACACGAGATAATTTCTGTGGATTGAAAATTGAAAGAAATAAGATAATCCTTTCGGCAATTTTATTTGGTATATATAGCTATATGTAAGTTTTACCTGGGTGCAGATGCTTTTTCATCGGGCAGAATTCGGATCATGACAATCGCATTTTCTTTCCGTTCAATCAACTCACAAACAACTATGAGCTTACAGTAACAATGAAATAATAATATTAACTTTGATATTTGACGGGTAGTGTTATTTATTATAACTTATTTTTTTTTTATCATATACCAGATCGGTAACTCGTAGATACACTGACGTCAGATGAGCAAATAATTTAAAATATAATTTGTTTGGCTAGTTCTATATATATATATATATATATATATATATATATATATATATATATATATATATATATATATTACAAATTCTACATTCATTAGAAAATATAATCATGTAAATAGAGAAGGAGTCAAAAATGACTTCAAAAGGTCGGACATTTCGGCTTTTAATGTTTTTCTATTACCCAGAGTTTCAAAGTAAAAGTGAAATTAGCTCTCGCGATACTCATGTTCATTTCAATTTCATTCATAATGGATGTATGTACATTTTCATGAGCGCATGTATATTTTCATTCAAATATTTTTTTTATAAAAATGGGAAAACATTTTAAAATAATTTTATCTATTAGGAAATAATTTCTTAAAGCATCTATGAAAACTTAGAATTACCTGCTATTTTTTTTATGACACTGAAATTTACATTTTTTTTTTAACACCGGTTCACGTACGATTACCGAAGTTAAGCAACGTCGAGTCAATACAAGATAAGAAAGGTATGAGTTCAATATTTGTCTATGGGTTAATTAGTAAGACGTGTATCACGAAACCATTATTATACACCCCACCAAAGAAAAAATAAAATAAAATTCTTACAACCGACCAATATTTGCTGGCTTCAGTCGCAGAAAACGAATCAATGGATATGGTCAGTCCAATGTCTTATTTCAAAACCAGTCAAATTGTGTGTGGATGTAGGTGTTTGAGTGTGCTTGTGGCTACATTTAATGGTACAGGAATGTGTATTTACTCATGCACAACACAGGCATACGCATTGACATTACAAAGCGAATGCAATGTTATAAGCAGTCAGTCTTTCATAATATATATATATATATATGGTTGTGATGGCGTTGTTCCAAGTCATTGCGTCGATTTTTCTTTACTTTTTTTTTATGTTTCGACATCAAAACTGTATATCAAAATTTCATCAACTTTTGGCAAAAAAATTATCCTTTGCAATAACAGGATTAACCAGTTCCTGTTATGTAGTGATACGATTCTGTTTTTGGTTTTATATCAAAATTTTGTTACTCTATTTTTGTGGCCATTTTTTTTTCCATTAAAACATGTGGGAGATTTCTACGTCTTCGGAAATTTGACCGAAAGTCAAACGACGATATTCACGAATAACAGCACGCACTTTCTCAAGGTGATCGCCCGCCGTCCGTCGACATGAAAGTCGTCCAGATTTAGGATCAATTTTAGTGGATGTGCTTCCCGATTATAAACGCATGTACGGCTCGTGACAGCGCGTGCCGTTCAAACAATGCACCCAACATGGCTTGTTACAACATTAGAAAAGTCTAGGTATTTTTCATTTCTATTTAAGAATATCACACAAAAGCATTTCCCCTAAAGATTATTCATTAAATTAAAAACGACAAGTTTACTACACGCGCGTTCAAACAAACACGTTACCTCAAAACTACACCAACTGGCCTGATGCATTAAAAAGGTTAAAGTCATTGCTATAGTTCTTTTTAGATGACACCTATATATGTATATACGATTGCAATGAGAAACAAAATAATATATAAATTAGAACGTTCACAGCATTAATTCAAAAGAGGGCTCAATCCCGATAGTAGAGCCATAATTATTTATTATATTTTTTTCATAAAGACAAAAACAATTTACTCACTACAAAGATGCAACTTCGTTTCGGTGCATTTAATTGCACTTCGACTGGTGTGTGCCAAATTGGTTACGTTTCGTAATTATAATAAAGAACACACACACACAATATATATATATATATATATATATATATATATATATATATATATATATATATATATTCTTTCGCCGGTATGTCTCTGCAAGTTTTAATTCTTTGTTGAGTTTAATTTCTGGTACTCATCTCGAGAGTGACTAAATTAAAACATCGTAATTGTTTTTTTAATAAGAATAGATAAGCTATTCTATCGCCCGGCCCATACTTCAACCCCTTCTCTAGAAAAGAAATAGAAGATCATCTCTTATTCTCTGTTCAGGAAGGGATTCCCTGTTCTCTTCCTTTTCTCTGGTCTTAATAGTGGTGCTGTCATTAATTATTTGTGATATATGTGTATGGTGACAACGCCTCCTCCTCATACTGTGCGTACCGGATTGTCAGTTATAAGGTTGCTGCTTTTGACTGGTAGTTAGGTGCCCGAAATGTTGTGTAGTATTTTGAAACGCTGTTCTGATCAACTGTCGAAAATATCTGGATTATTGCAGTGCATATCGCGCATGGAAGAATGTCCATGCAAGTTGCTCCAGTTGGCAACTCCGAGGCCAGAGTATTTTGCTGTCTGTGCTAGTTCCCTTCCTGCAAATGTTGTATTATACGACCGATTGATATTTCTACCCTAGGCCTTTCCTTACCAAAATGGCGCACTGACTATAAACCACCAAAGATATAAACCTAAACCACGTCTAAAATATGCACCTAAACTCCTCAACCATTCTTTCTCCAACCTTCATGGGTTTTTTGTACCAACTTCTGCAAGGTGGAATCATTCCTCTCCGAAAAATCTTTTGATATGCTGACTCTCTGCGAAACTAATCTTAACACTTCACCCCACCTCTGATTTCTCGATTCCTGTCAATCTTCCTCACCTTAGGAAGGACTCCATGTCCGCATGCATGTCCTGCGAGTTTATGTCCGCGAACATCTCCAGCTGACTAGGGAACTATCTCTTGAATCTCCTGACTATTCTTAAATGTGTCTCCGTTTTTCTCTACTTAATTCAGTCAGTTATCTCTTCTTCGTTACCGTTCCCCTTCCTCTCAAAACTGTTGCATGCTAGACAGTATCACCGATGATATACACAATGTCATACCCTACATCGCTTTGCAAAAATATTCGTTTTCGGTGAATTTAATCCCCACCATAGTAAGGAGCTCTGTCACTGACCTCGCTGACATTCGAACCCAGGTGGTTAATTTCCTTAAGAGTTTCCCCAGTATTCGTGACGGACAAGCTTCTCTTCTATGTCTATTTTTTACCTCTATTCCTGACCCTTGTCAAACTATACAATTGTGCCCGCTTGGCAACTCTGATCATGCGGTAGTATCTTTAAACCTCTCTTCCTGCTTCCCTACCAGCCAAGAACCTCCTACGAACAGAATATCTTTCTGTTATCAACGAACGGGTTGGGACTCGTTCTGTGACTTCCTTCGTGACGTCCTTTAGAATTAAGTTTTTAATCATTCTGTTAAACAATGCGCGTTAGAGATCTCCTCCTGAGTAAAAGCCGGCATTGATGCCTTCATTAAAGTAAGAAAATACCAAGAAAAACCCCGTTCATCTTCTTGTTTCTCAGCTGCATGCACGTCCGATATAAACACACAGGAATCACTGTTTCCGGCTGTATCAGAGTGACATGTCAAATTGCAGCAGACGCTTCTTTGTTTCTGCTCGTAATGATTGCAAGCGTATCCTCAAAGAAGTTAAGTTACTGTTTACTGACAGAATGGAACAACATATAGTATCTTGCATGTTCGGTTCTAGAGAGTATCAGCGTCTCCGTAAGACTGTGTTGAACAACAGCAAATCCCTCCTCTATTTAATCAATTCGAAGTTCTGACATATACAACAGATACCGTTGAATGCTTTGCTCGGAAATTCTCTTCAAACTCATCATTCGACTCATTTGGAATATCCATACATAATTTCCTCACCAGAACAGAGGTTTCTGTTTTGCCAGGTCGACTGAAGTTGTGCTAGCGACCATCACTGGATATGCATATCGGGCAATTGATAGTAACAGCTAAGCTCGAGCTGTGACTCTAAATATCTCGAAAGCGCTCGACAGGGTTTGACAGGCTCTTCTCCGTAAGCTCTAGAACTACGGTATTACAGGACAATTCATTTTTGGAAAACATATACATGGAATAATTCGAAGTAATAACATTAGAATCCATATCACTAAAGCCAAATCTATGGCTGAGATGACACCTTCGTTATCTGGACACACCAGGAGGGTGTCCGGACATTAATGGATTATGTGAAATTAGTAAGATTATCGATACAATTCACAATACAGAGAGATAAAGACAACAATCTCGCATTCCTGGATGTACTAATATCTCGAACACAGCATGGGTTCGGAACATCTGTATACCGCAAGCTTTCACCAGACAATACCTCAACTTTAACTACCACCACCAATAGAGTGTAAAGAAAGTGGTCGTCCCCTGCTTACAATATCAAGCTAATGTCATGCGACGACACAGACATATGAATAAGACATGGTCGGTATCCTACAACGAAACAACTATCCTGGTTACATGGCAGTATCTCCGACTAATTGGGATAGAGAGGCACAAGAGGATAACAACAGTCAGAAAACATTTTTGGTCCGGCTACTCTATGTGACGGTATTATCGAAAAACCTATTGTGTCTTCTACAAATAACCTGTGTAATTGTAATAATCGCAACAATTGCCCGTTATCTAACAGGTGTTTAAAAAATCCATATTATACGGGAGTACTATTAGCTCGGTTAAAAATCCCAGGGTTTCTGAACGCTTTTCCATCGGAAATACAAGGAATGATTTCAGAAAACGCTTTTATAACCATATATCATCTTTTAATAACACAGATAAACGAAGCATGATTTCATTTTCTAAGTATTTTTGGGAATTAAAAGACAAAGATAAAACACGCAAAGTTAAATGGAAAATCCTAAAACAAGCTAGACTCTTAAGGTCTCTCAACAGTTCGTAATTTCTATGCCAAAAGGAGAAAATAAAAATAACTAAATACTCGAACAAGGACAATCTGTTGAATCGAAGATATGAAACGGCAATAAATTGTAAACATACAAAGGAATTAACCTTACAATTTTGCTAAACAAATTTCTAATCTACGAACGAATCCTCTTATGTTTATTATGTTTATAAGCATAGCACTGTCACCAGCGTTGTACTTGTATTATATATTTGATTTTAATTCTACTTTGAAATTTAAACCTAGACATAAAATATATTCTAAATTATTCTTACTTCTGTAAGTTAACTGTAATATATGATAATCTTACTTTTATTTTGGTTGCTTTTATTATTTATTCATCATTTGTTTTCGGCATTTTTACTAATTCTCTTTAACAATATATTATAATTAATATTAATAAATTAATATAATAATATAGAAATTTAAAAATGTTCGTTCACATTCATAAAAACAATACGCATAAAATTAGCACTCTCCCTCAGTAATATTGATGGACTGGCGCCGAATCGGTAGGGTTTCGATCCAAGCTTATCTGTATCTCCAGTTCTTTTTTACCTTTCTATATGCAATAACATTGATTCCCTTTACCAACTTAATTCATTGAAATTTGAAGGTTAATATTTATTTTAATTTTATTTTAGCCTTATTTCTATCTCGATTACACCACTACTTTATTTTTTTATAAAATTATTCGTTATATTGATTGAATTATTTTCTCTTTAATAAAGATTTTACGAAATATTTAAAAATGTATTTTATATATTTTAACGTTGAAACAAGACGTACAGTTTTGTAGAAGTTATGGACAAGTTCTAATGTAACACAACATAATATATATATATATATATATATATATATATATATATATATATATATATATATTGTTGGAAGAAATTAGTCTTTGACTCACCTAACTAAAGAGTTTTTAACATGGCTATTCACCATGTCATTGACATGATTAGAGATAAATAGACACATTAAAATTTCCTTTTACAAATTAACGGGATTCAATTGGAAGGCTGACAACAAGGATTATTCATATTCTTCAAGATGCATGGTAACAGTAAAGAAAGTAAACATAGTCATCCTCTGTTTTATGATTTTTAGAAACACTGGCAAAGTTTTGTTTCGCAGCATGAAATGTTTTTCCGCATTCCTAGAAAGACTGTCGACCAGAACTTTTTGCGTTAGATTCAAGACAGTACATGTTTGTACGACCGCAATAATTGCAATAAAGAAATAGTTGTTAAATCTGTAAAAGAATTTGATTGTCCCTTTTTCCTTCTATTTCTCTAAGTACCTCTACATTTAATTATCTCGATCTTTACATTAACATCCTTTAATATAGTCAACTGACAGACGATTAGACATCTTATACATACATACATACATATATATATATATATATATATATATATATATATATATATATATATATTATAGCAAGGAATAAGCGGAATGAAACTAAATAGTTTTTTTGTTTTTAAGTTTATGAATAAATAATCCCACTGTATCAAACCTGAGGAGTACTGGGACGAAACCGGTTGTTTGTTTTAGTTCTTAGTTTTCATAATTATGTCCTTTCCATTCCGCTTATTCCTTGCTATAATAAAATTTTGTACCTGTAAGAATTTTTTCAGATATTTAAAGCGGAGGTACGAACCTGAGTTTATCTGTAGTTTAGATGAACTGTTACAGTTAAAGGCACGAATACAAAGGCTAAACTGTCACATTAAGTTTCTAATAACGTGTCTAAAAAAGCCTGTTTGTTCGTCCCATATCCAATTTCGTATAAAAAACTCTAAATTACACACAACCTTAAAAATTGAGAAAATTTTCATTGAGGATTTTATAAAAACACTTTCTAATAGAATCCTATTTCTCAATTGTAATTTTGGGAATTGTTGGAAGGAGTGTATGTTAACACTTTCCTTTTTTGATAGGATTCGTTTTTCCCGACTAGTTAGCTATATTTGCGAACATAATGTGAATAAATTGTCTATTTCTAACCAGACGAAGTTAGAATTTTTGGTTCGCAAACGTTTTGGATGCAGTCATGAACCTACTGCAGAGGGAATTGTGTTTAATTTTTCTTCTTATGAGACTTCCCAGATTGAGACTACTATATTGGCTCACGGTCTGGACTTTTGTATTCCTTTCTCTATGCCGGATCGTGAAAAAATATTTTCAGAGTTTGAAGTTCTGTTTGCTCAGGCTAATAGACTTAAACCTTGCTCTGCTCAGTCTCTGAGTGATTTTAAGGCTGAACTTAATTGTTTCGCTCATTCTTATGCTGGATGTTCTGTTTCTTTTTCTGATCCTAAATGGGGTGAACAGCACCGTCGTGTAATAAAGGGGTTAAAAAACAACCACAATCTTGTTTATTACTAAGCCCGACAAAGGTGTCGGTGTTGTTCTTCTGGACCTTTGTGTTTATATTTCTAAGATGGAGGATATTCTTGGTGATCCATCGAAATTTCTAAAATTAGGTCCAGTTGAGACCCATGATTGTACTGCTTCAATAGAAGCCAAATTTCAACGACAATTATTAAAGTGGTTCAGAGGTGGTTTATTATCTTCCGTTATTTCTGAAGATATTTGACCCACTGGGTAAATTCGTCCCCGTTTATATGGGCTGCCGAAAATACATAAAGATGGTGTCCCATTACGACCCATTTTATCTATGACTGGGTCGGCCCAGCATAAGGTTGGTGGTTGGCTCTCAATACTATTGCAACCTGTTTTGTTGCATTTTAGCACATACTTTGTTAAGGATTCATTTACATTTGTGGAATCAATACACAGTGTTCCCTCTAGCGGTGGTTTCATGTGCTCTTTTGATATTGTATCTTTATTTACCTGTGTCCCTTTGTTAGAGACAGTGGAGATTTGATGTGATATGTTATATCGCTCTTCTCTACGTCCTCCGGATTTTTCTGAGGGTGTATTTAGAGAACTTATGAAGTTCGCCACCACGTCTGTAGAGTTTAGCTTTGGTGATATTATGTATCGTCAAATAGACGGGGTTGCGATGGGATCGCCTTTGGGTCCTACGCTTGTTAATATTTTTGTTGGTTTTCATGAGGTTTTACTATTTTCACAAATTAATCGACCTCTGATGTATCATCGGTATGTTGATGATATTTTCTGCCTCTTTGATAATGAGGGTAAAGCCAATACATTTTTCTCTGTATTAAATTCTGTTCATTCGTCCTTAGAATTTACCGTAGAAAAGGAGTCTAAATGCTGTCTTCCCTTTTTGGATGTCTTGGTCCATAGAGGTGATGATGGCTATTTGACTTCAGTATTTACGAAGGCTACCTTCTCAGGTTTATATGTCCGTTGGGACTCTTTTTGTCCACGTCAACGAAAAATTAATTTAATTAGAACGTTGACTTTTCGAGCTCTTAAAATTTGCTCAAATTCCTTCCTCTACGGTGAATTGGACTTTATAAAAATGACTCTTTTTAAAAAATGGGTATCCTTTGGACATTTTGGATTCCATTATGCATGATGTCATTGATAAATTTAGTAGGGATAGACCGTATGTTGTTAAGAAATGTCCAATTTATTTACGACTTCCTTACATTGGCAGAGAAGGTGAAAATTTAGCAAGACGAATTTCACATTCCATTAGTAAGTGTTTTTATGCTGCTAATGTGCGAGTAATATTTTTTACTCGATCAATTCTTTCTTCCAGGTGTAAGGATTTTCTGCCTCCATTTCATATTAATTCTGTTATATATAAATTTAAATGTGGTTCCGGATGTGACGACATAGGCAGAACGTCTCAGCGCTTGGATTTTAGAATTAAACAACATTTACCCCCCTCCCAGAATTTTAAATCCGACCGCTAACAAAAGCCAACTAGTGAATACATCCGGGTCATCTATAGCGGAACACGCTATAACTAGCAGGGAATGTGTTGCTGGTTTGAGTGTTGACTGTTTTTCCATTCTTGCGAAGTCACACTCCGCATATCATTTGAAGGTTCTTGAGTCCATTTACATCAAATCCCGCAGGCCGTCTCTCTGTAAGCAGAGAGATTGCTTGTTGGGTTTGAATGTGTTCTTTCTATCATATAATTTTTTTTTCTTGCCCCCCCCTCATTGAATAGTTTTTTGTTTTTAAGTTTATGAATAAATAATCCCAGTGTATCAAACCTGAGGAGTACTGGGACGAAACCGGTTGTTTGTTTTAGTTCTTAGGTTTCATAATTATGTCCTTTCCATTCCGCTTATTCCTTGCTATATTAAAATTTTGTAACCTGTAAGAATCTTTTCAAATACATATATATATATATATATATATATATATATATATATATATATATATATATATATGTGTGTGTGTGTGTGAAAATATTATAGAAAATAGGAAAGAAACTGGTTTGGTAAATAATCCAAAGTTCCTTAGTAGTTTTGTTATTATTTAAAAAAAATAGTGCTCGATACGAAAGTAGAGCATAAATATAATTATTTATTTAAAAATATGATTCCAACTCGCTACATAAGAGTTCTCATGTTTCAAAAACAGGAGCCGAAAACTTCAAAAAAAAATTTCGCTTGAAGATGGAACAGAGCCTACTTTAACTCAAGTTAATTCAAATATTATTTTGAATTTCGACTCCTGTTTTTGAAACATGAGACCTCTTATGTAGCGAATTGGAATCATATTTTTAAATAAATAATTATATATATATATATATATATATATACATAAATATATATATATATATATAGATATAGATAGATAGATATATTACATAAAGTTTAATGTTCAGAGATGAATCAGACCAGGGAACAGTAATATTACAAAGTGCTCAATACACGTATGAAAAAATAGAATAAATTAAATATAAGATCGTTTAACTTTAAACATCAAGAGTTCAGTTGAATCTGCTATATGTATGTATATATTAAAGTATGTATATATATGTATGTATATACGTATGTATATATGTATATATATATATATATATATATATATATATATATATATATATATACATATATTTATGTATGTATGTATTTATGCGTATATATATGTATGTATCTATACATACACACACACACACACACACACACACACATATATATATATATATATATATATATATATATATATATATAACATCCAAACATTTACATGTCTTGTTCTGGTCCTGTATTATATATATATATATATATATATATATATATATATATATATATATATATATATATATATGAATGTATGTATGTATATCTCACTGGACAAGAACAAGACATATAAAAGGTTCGATAATATGTATATATATATATATATATATATATATATATGTGTGTGTGTGTATGTTTATATTTATGCGTATATATATGTATGTATCTATACATACATATATATATATATATATATAACATCCAGACATTTACGTGTCTTGTTCTGATCCTGTATTATATATATATATATATATATATATATATATATATATATATAATATATATGAATGTATGTATATATATCTCACTGAACAAGACATGTAAAGGTTCGATGATCATATATATATATATATATATATATATATATATATATATATATATATACCATCCAACCTTTTACATATCTTGTTCTTATCCTGTTTAATTTTTAGCAACCCTCCGCACAAGCAAACCTGGTGTGGGAACCGGTTTAGTCGCCGATTGCCCGACAATGCATCAGGTAGAATCTCACACCTAGATATGATTTCCCCATCACGACAAATCCAGAAAACGCGCCTGGAAAAACAAATGGAACTTTAGCAAATATTTCTAGATCTGAGGGAGTCTTTTGACACTGGTAATTGCGCTGGTCTCCGGATAAATATCTTTCTTAAGATTCTGAGGTCCTTCCATTATTGTATGTTAGCCTCTGTCATTTTGTTTGGTATGCTTACAGTGCCCATCAAAATTGAAAATGGATTCAAGTATGGAATCTTCAGGTCCTACATAGTTTTCTATTTTCTTTGCAATTGTTACTCCTTGGTGCTTTTGGAGGCTGGCATGATGGTATTATGATAATGTATATGTCAACTGACAACCTTTTCAGTAGGTTTGCAGTAGTCTTTTTGAGTTTAGTGCACAATATTATCCATGCTTATGACTGTGACTTGGTCGCACACACGATTGAGCACGCATCGCAGTTCATGTATCGACTGTAATATAAGGCTTATCAGCCTTGACAATACAGTGGTGTTGCATCAATTTTCCCGAGAAATTCAGTATATAGAGCCATCAATTTATGTTAATGGTAATCGACTTTTGTATTCCTTGGCAATACATTCAACCGCCACTGTTCTCTTGACGATGAGATAGCTTTACGAATTAATAACGCCTCCGATGCTTTTGCAGCACTCCAGTTCCGGGTTTGGAGTCAGAAGGGCATAAAAACAAACAAAAATTAAAACATATAATACCTGAGTTATATCATTTCTTGATGTCCCACACCCCTGATACTGTTGTTCTACAAAGGGCGAATT
>OZ010588.1:69500179-69520179 GCA_963932145.1 Acanthosepion lycidas | reverse complement strand
TTCCAGACTGTCGATTTCACCCTGAGAAACGTGGCTGAAGCTCATTCGATCCTTCAGTTAACCACAGTGTCTAAATCGATGCAGCCTTGGTATATGAATTCATAAACCGCTTCCATGTCGTAGTTGTTGATTTTGATTGCGGGAGGCTGTTCAACTCCTTGGCCCAGTACATTGGTTTTATTCAAGCTAATGGTCAGACTGAACTCTTGGCAGGATTTTGAAAAAAAATGTGTATATATATATATACGAGACGAATAAATACTTTCGTATTTTCACTGATGAATTTTGGCAACTTTTCTATCTATGTTATATCCTTAATTTGATACAATTTTCTGTTCTTTATTCTTATATACAACATCAACTGTGAACGAACGTGTGCCACAAAACGGTTCCAGACGTTTCGTAGACTGTGGTTCCTGTCTCAAATGCAAACCAAAGTTAGGAAGACTTTCTGAGGCCTTGATTGAAATTGAAGAACAACAGCCAAAGACAAAGCCTTCGTTCATTGTCAGCAGAAGTAGAAGCGGGAAATACTCATGAAATGACCAATGAACAGGCTCAACTAAATTCACCCTGTCCAAGACCAAAGAGTCAATCGAGGGAGAGGGTTAGAAAGTAAGGGGCATAGTTTAAGGGTATACATGGGGAAGAAAACTGTATGCACTAGACTTGATTTGGTTAGGATTGGAGTGATCGAGGAAGCGTCCGTTTGCGAGAAGTATTTTCTCGAGTGTAACTTACATCTTCATAATGGAATACGAAGGGAATGAGTGTGGTTGGCTACAATATGCGTGACATGGCGGGTCTTACACGTGAAAGTTATCCCTGGTGGAACTAATTCCATAGAATTCAGTTCGTCTGTACAGTTTCCAGTTTTCTATGATAGAGTAGCAAAGACACATGGCACAGTGGATAAAGGCGTTAGTTAGATCCAGTGAGAGGAGACAAACAGTGTGAGTTCAATATCTAGTTAAGACGGAGGAGAACTTGGAGAGGAGAATTAGAATATAACCGATAACTGACATCCATTAGATATGGCAGATGGAACTAGAACAGTCTACAAAGTAAGCAATATAAAGGGTTCAGTTCGACATTCCAACCACTTGAAGAAGGCTGGAGAAAGCATTGTGATAAATATGGTAACAAAGATGAGGATGATAGTCCGAGCAATGTAAATTGTGTATATAATACCTCATCTTAGATATATAAACAGATACCAGAGTAGCATGCGTCTAACATTTCGTTTATAGGAAAGGTGCTGTAGGGTGGGAAATATTTCGTCATCCACAAGGACGCCGAAACTCTTTTGTATTCTATCTAAACGGGGAAAGTGAAGGCTGGGCAGCTACTATCCCTATATGACAGTATAACTCCATTTTTGGCCTTATCTGGCTCTTGAAATCTTAGAGAATATCATCTGGAGTCAGGTTCTTACTTGATCGGTACAGGGAACTAGTTTTCCATCATCTTTAGTGATGGACCTTACATTTGAAGTCTGAGTTAATTTTAAGTCCTAATAGATCTCAAGTCACGCGCGTAAACTCCCTCGCACCGCCGAGAACATCCCTTTATCGCAATGGGTGCAAAATTCATGGTCCGTTCGATGATGATGGAATGTCACTGGTATTAGTTTTCGAAACGTGTAAGCATTTGTAAATTTCTGGCTAATAATCAAGATTCCCGTTTTGGTCTTTGAATTTTGACTGGGGATGAAAATTCTATTTTCGTAACCCTAATAAGAGAAGTCGGTAGTTTCGTTCCGCCCAGGGTTCAGAATCTGTTGTCAAACAAATGCTGTTTGAACAGAAAGTTATCATGTGCGCTTAGTGGAGTTTCAAGGAGTGCATACCACCTTGACCCTGATGGTTAGGTTCCGAAAAGGGCAAAGGTGTATGTGATGCTTTTAAATCCCATTACCCGGCATTGGCTAATTGAAGACGCACACACTTGCCCCAGGACACACTGCCAATGTGACCAAGTGCAAATATGAGAAACCCGAGAAGCTAGAAGTGCTAACTCAACATAACTACAGTCCAGACCTTACCCCGTCAGATCTCAACATTTCCGAGCTATGGCTCATTTCCTGCGCAGTCAGAGGTTGAAAAGTGTGCATGAGGTTGAAAACGGGTGTAGGGATATTTTTTGCCTCTAAACCATCCAAATGATAAAAGCTTCTAACGAAATGGTGTATAGTATATAGAAACTTAGCGTCCTGAGCATGACACCCGAGTTCGAATCTCAGTATTGGAAAATGATTTATATTTTATAATATCAGTCTGAGGTTATGATCATATGGCAACATTGTGAAGTTCATGAATACTATAACACGGTTTGATCTGTGCTTATAAGTGAAATTCGGTAGAAGAAATTCTTCGAAAGCCGTTGATAGTTGCGCTACTATAATGTCACAAGGCATAATAGTCCCCAGGAAACACTTTACCTTTGTTTCGCAATTTACATAGATTTAATGACTGACACGAAATAAAATAAAATTTCCAACATCGGCCCAAAACTATCTCAAAATTTTTAACGAAGATAAAAGTGAAAGAAGTTAGATGGGTTTATAATGTATTCTTTTATTATTATTCGTTTAAGCTAGTACGGACATTTGTGTGTCTATCGCATCCTGCGTCAAAGTCGGAGGTCATTAGGGAGGCATTCTATATCATAACATAGTTGGTCAATGTATATAGTTGCAGGGCGACCAAGCCCCGACCTGTTGCATGCCTAGGCGCCCTGACAAGTAGATCACTAGCAAGTTCTTATTTTGCACGGCTCAAAGCGCAATTTACGTTCACGTAAGATTCTATAAATATTAGGGATGGGGGCATAGAGCTGTGATTTAGTTGGATCTTGTCTCCAAGAGATTGTAAGTATAGCTCTCAGCATCTGGGTGTATGTTCCATCTAGCTTCGAATCAATGGTTTTAGTTAATGTCCAAGCAGTGGCACCAGACATCAAAACGGCCTCTACCGTGGCGCGAAAGAATCTCCGTTTGAGGTTGTCTGGTAGATCAGATTTTCAGATTAGATTCCTTTTATTCAAGGCGACCTAGGCATTAGCTAGGCGAAATTTCGTATTCTTTTCAATATAATTTATTTCGCTTCTTTTGTATGTAAATGATTCGACGGATTTTATTGATTCACTCGAGACAGTTTATATTGCGCTTTGCTGGTTGCAGCTTATGAATTCAGTTTTAGGGCCACTGACATATAGTCCAACATCTTTAGCAAGATTTTCTAGCTGATGAAGGAGTGTTGCGTTATTGTAAATGGTGTCTACAGTAATAGCTAGGTCATCTGCATAATCAATATCGGTCAACATTTTTACAAGATATCAACTTGAGAGTCTTGGTTACGTGATCTATAAATGGTGTAAACTAATGATGTTGTCAAATTTGTATAAATTTATTATGGTCTCTCGACCTGAATATTATCAGTTGTGATCAAGAATACACAAACTAAATCCCCGATCAGATGAGTAATCCCAACGGAGTTGAGCTGCCTCTTTATTACACATATGTCTATCTTTCCCACTCTTTTACAAATCAAACATATCTGCTTTTGAGATACAAGTGAATACCAAACATATGTCTAAACAATATGACTCACGAGCAAACCAAGCCTATGTTTATCCGCTTGACTCTTGTGCAAAGAAAACGTATGTCTATCTTTCCGGCTCTCGTGCAAACTAAACTCCAATCTTCCTGTTTTACTTTGTGCAAATCAAACGTTGGTATATTTAACACGATTCATGTTTTGTCTCGTTGACGTAAAATAAATTTATTTTCCTGATAACGACAATTCATCAGCGATACATGTGAAAATTCTTCTTCTATTTACCGTATCGCTTTAGGACATTGGTGATATTGTCTTTCGAAAATGTCCTGTCCTTTGCAGCTCTTAATATTTTTTGTATTTTTGTTAATTCTCTTAAACCTTGCTCCGACATCCATTTACTTAAGATCCCTATATAGGTTATGCGTTATTTATCTATGTCCTTTCGGCTTCAATCTTTCCTATGAGTATGAAATTTTCCAAGACGTCTTTCCTCATTATATGCCCCAGAAATTTTAACTGTATGTTTTTAATGTTAAGTATAATTTCCTTTTTGTTCCCATTGTCTCTTGATCTTCGTCGTCGCTCTCATATTCCGTTCATTATATTCTTAGTATCTTTTTGTAAAACAATATTTCCGTTCTGGCATGTCTTTTTTTTATCCGTAAGGAGGTTGTCTAGGATTCATTGTCATATAGCAGGGTCGATATTACATTACTGCTCAGTAAGCTCTATTTTAACTATATTTTTCTGTTTCTTAATACTACGTTGAGCTTTTGAAAGGCCTATTTCATTAACCCAAATACGCCTTCGGATTTCCTATTATACTTTCCGTCCTCTGTTAATACGCTTTCCAGATATCTAAATTATTTCACCTGTTTGAAAGTAGATTTTCAAATTCTCGTCACTGTGCAAATATTTTTTTATGGATATTTACCAGAATATATAATGGCACACCGGATTTTAGTCTCGTCTGCTTAAATTATGTGACTAGATTCTTACAACATTTTCTTTCTCTTTCGTCATCGATACTAAACGGAATAAGCTCAATTTAACTACCATCTCTTGTCCTGTCCCTTGTGTTTAAAAAGTATACGAATTGACAGGGTATTTATTTCTCATATTTTTAAGAGTAACGTTTAGAGAAACCGATAGACGTCAAAACAAGAGTTATAGAAACATTTTATTTCACCCTTCAGCCGGCAGCACAGTCATCTTTTATCAATAAAATTGCCTTCCTATAAAATATTATCTTCTGATAAAGCATTTGTTAGCTGTTTGGTTTAGTAAATATATTGTGAAAGGACAAAGTTGTCGCAGACTGGCGTCTGCAAATAATATATTCGAATATTTAACAAATCGTATGCAACTTAAAACGTCTAAAGTAGTAAATAAATACGAAAATTAAGCAACATTCTAGTTGGTTATAAAAAAATTCCTAAAATGTGGTACAGAATTTGGTAGTTTTTCTTTTAGAAGAACCATTTTTTTTCGTAATTTGTAAAATAAATAGATAGATATTTATATTATTTACATTGTTTGGACTGTTGTCCTCATCTTTATTGACATATTCACGACGTTTCGGCTGTTGTGCGCTCCTCCCTTCTTCACAAATTTAGAATTTCGTACTGAACACTTTATTTCGTCCACCGGGTAGATTATTCTGTTTCTTCAAGGCGTTGGTTAGATCCAGTGACAGACCCGAAGAATGTGAGTTCAATACCCGGTTAAGGCAGTGGAGAACGTTCAGAGGGAAAATTAGCAGGAGATAACTGATAACTGACATCCATCAAACGTGGAACTAGAACAGTCTACCCCAGTGATCGAAATAAAGTGTTCAGTTCGAAATTCCAATCACCCGAAGAAGGCCGGAGCGTACAACGGCCGAAACCTTTTGACAAATATGTCGACAAAAATGAGTACAATAGTCCGACTAATGTAAATACAGCTATACAGAAGTATAAATTACTGAATATATTAGGTTGGTGCAAAAATAATGACGTAATAATGTCGTTTTTTGACGTTAAAAATACGTCAAAAAGCGACATTATTACGTCATTATTTTTGCACCAACCTAATATTAAAATAGAAATTTCCATTGCATCTAGCTAATCCAACACAAAAACGATGATACCTATTAACCAAACAAGTACTGCTCTTAAAATCACGTGGTATGGTACAATTTTTTTTAGAACAGCTTCCATGAAACTATTTACAGAAAAGGCAGAAGGAAGCTACATTACATCGGTGAGAAAGTTATGATCGATAACATTACATATCTTTCTTTGAATTTGATCAAGAATTTTGAGATATGTAGCTGTGGCAGCCGACCAGATACGGCAACAGTGTCCAATGCACTTGTAGATTTATAAATGTGCATGATGAATTCTAATAAGAAGAAATGTCTGGTATGACACAGTGAACCACATTTCGTAACAGTAGACCTACTAATTGATTAAATAGGATCCCTTCACTTCATGAGAGTAATTTTTGCACGAGCCCACGGGCTCGGATTTCGCCACATTAAGTTTGGCCTTGTGCCGCATCCTACCTAGTGGAGAGGCAGGTAAATATCGTAATATGCTGTCTAAGTAGTCCACCACTAGCGGTGGTTTACCTACTTCACGCCGCTGGCGAGTATAGTATTTTGTTGATGTTATAAAGATTACCATTTCCATTTCCAACGTCCATTTTGCTTATTCCTCATTCAATAACCCTTTCTGGTAACAACAATATCTATAAAACATATGTTTACCGAGAGAGTATAAAATTATGTACAATATATCTATAGTTGAAGGTATAAAATTGAATTCAAAATATATGTAATTGAAGGCATTAAATTTCTTTCATAATATGCAATTGAAACCATAAAATGGCGTACAAAATATTTAGAGTTTGCCATTAAATAACCCATAACGGTTGACATGCCGCTAAACTTAAGCAATGAAACCAAACCAAGATTCGGTTGGGAAGCGCCGCCTTAGATCTTACAGTCATGAGAGACATTTGCCTAAAGCAAGGCTCATTTACTTTTTAAGAAGTACACATTTCCTTCAGTTTCCATCCCTACCGATTGATATATTAATTCTTTCGATTCGCCAGGCCGGTAGACGTCAATTAGACTATTTAAATAAAAAGTGATATTTGCTCACACACTTGTATCTACTACTGGCGCTTACAGTACTTAGAAACTACTGCATAGTGTAGTAATTAAAAACGAGTGGAAAGTGCCGTACAGAAATCTGAAAGTGCATAGTAATAGCAAATAATGCTTTTGAGGAACAGAGGATAGGTTTACAATCCAGTAAAAACAAAATATTTTCCGTATTTGTTCTCCCTACACAGGCCAAATGCCATATATGCCTTTTGTTAATGTAGAAAATTTTGTGGCATTTATATGTCGGTTAGCTGTTTCTAAAAATATGTATATTTTTAACAACAAAATGCCACAGGCGTCATGGCCTGCCAACTGACCCTACACTGTTAGCACATATGGAAAATATTATTTGGAAAACGGATATCCATCAACCAAGCATCCTGTATGGAAAGCGCTGGGTTATTTTTTGTGTTTTATTTTTATGATACAAGATTGCGAATGAAATTTTACCAACCAGACCTGTTTAGTCAAGCAAAGAGAGGCACTGAGTTGATAACTTTAGGCACTACCCTTATAATTAAGGCGATTTCAATTAGTACATAATAAGGTTTTCCACGACTTTGTTTTTCAATGTTAATATTTCTTGTAGAGGTTAGAAATAATAATAAATTTGTATTCGTACAGAGGACAAAAATAGTGTGGATATGATCTTCTGGATTGCTTTCATGACTATCAGTAGATTTACTGCTTCTTTGTAGACTTGCGCTACAGAATCTCAAATAACTCTATCAAATAATAGGAAACTTATCGCTTGTAGTTCTTTAATAGCAGCAACAACTAAAATTGATTGCACATGTATCTCGAAGATTAAATAGTGACGTAATCAAGATGTTGATTTTCCACATTACTCTGTATAAAGGGTTAAGAATTATACCTTGATCAAAACTGGAAAGAGCGATAACAACTACTGGACTTGAGACGACTATTTTCCTGGAAAATTGTTTTATAAGAAAGATTTTATAAATTTTAACCGACAGCAGTACCGAATGATTCCTTATAAGTTTAGTAAAATATCGGTGATTATATTTTTCTGGTTTAGAATCTCAAACAGGAAGTGTTTCTAACTAAAATTCTAAGAAAAAAAAAATTTTCACGTATTATTATTATTATTTGTTAAGTCTGCCATTTTGCTTCCTCGTAAGCTGGGAGAGAAAAAGTATCAAATATTCAATAGACCATAGTGTTATCACGCATGCGCACTGGTCGCTTTGACCTGGAGCTTCCATTTTGTTGAGTTCATTGCAGATGTCTGCAGGGCAATAATTTTAAAGCACGAAATTATACCCACCCCCAAGGCAGATCCCAACCAACTTCCTCAATAAACGACAGAATGGTGTATTTCTTTAACCGTCGTTGGCAGCGTCTACACCGAGTTCATCCTCCGCCATTTTTAGTATTAAACAAAAAAATTGGCGAACAACACACTCCTTCGGGTAAGTCTCGGGAAATGTTTTCTAGATACGCAAGTTCCAGTGTATTCTCTTCAATTCAATATAACTGTAAATCAATGAATATATTTGCGAATCAAATTTTATCGATACTTTTACTCCATCTTATTCATTACTTATAGGCTTACGGCCATATCAGTTTGAGAGACCGGTTCTCGGATGATTAACAACGTTAAGTAACGCCGAGTCTGTTGAGTAACTAGGTGGGTGACCTCTTGAAAATTCCAGGTGTTGTAAACTTGGAAGTGCGAGTGGTGAAATGGATAACGTTCCGGAATTGGAAATCGGTGAGACGAGTTCCAACTCCAGCCGGGTACGTTATATTCACTTACTCACAAACATATTTTGAAAAGCTATACATCCACCTCTTCTCCCATCTGCTAGGTGGTAAATATTAGGGCGTGTCAGTAAAACATTAACTCCGAACAGATCTTACAATCTAAAAATATTTCCTGGATTTAAATAACAGTCAAAATGTTGATAAGTCGTAAAAAATCCAGATAAATCATTACTTATATTTCTGTATTCAGTTTCTTTCTTCAGGTTTATGTATTTTTATATCTATCATAGAATTTGCATCCCGCTTGTACATCTGTATATATACCTCTCTTACAATTCTTTCATATATATGTATATATGTATGCAATGTATATATGTGTGTATGTCTGTACATGAATTAAAGAACTGCTTACGTTAACATGACATTACAATATGGCGATAAAGGAATTGATTGTATTTCTCGCTTGGACGACTAGCTCTACACAATCTTCTTTAAAAATGTGCATTTGTGATCGTTTTATGTAAATTTCTAGTGCAGCACTGCACATGTCTACAAATTTGCTTGAAGCGCTGTCAGTCGTGTACGACTTTCAGTCGAAATAGATTTTAAGGCAGTATATTCACTGTTTACGAAATGAAATTGCACGTATAAATTAAGAGGAAATGAATAGCCTGCAGCAACATACAAAATAAAGATCGAAATCTACAACACATTATAAGAAATATAAATTTAGTCATGTAAGCAATGATTGCTTGAACAGAATATCTAATTTTTGAAAAAATATATTCAAATAAAATTGGGACATATATATACATATATATATATATATATATATATATATATATATATATGTATGTATGTATGTATGCATACAGAGAAAGAGGGAGAGAGAAAGAGAGAGAGACAGAGAGTGAGAGGACAGGAATTAAAGCTGTGTGGTGACTGTCAGTTACATGCTTCAAAACAATCTTCAGGTCAAGTGTTCGAGTTCGAGTTCCAGTCGAGTCCATCGTATTCACATACTTGGGAAAGGTGGAAATCTATGTATTCTCGCCTTCAGCTATGAATGAATAGCAGGAAAGGCTGTCCTGCTTTCATTTCTCCTAGCCTTGGCTTGCAACCCATCTAGGAGAAGGAAAACATCTGAATTAAAATCCGGCCTGGAGAGCGTTGAGCTCCGTTAGGATATCTTGCCCAGGAAGCAAAACTATAATTGTGGCTGCAGTACATCTGATGGCCCTAAGACCCTAATAGTTTGGGGATCTCGTGATTGTCGTATATAGAAGGTTTTCAATGTGGGTCAAGAGGAGTTTAAGCGAGTTGAGGAATAAGAAAATGATCGTCCGCCATTTTCTTTTCATGTGTTAATACTAAGGTTTATACCATTTAAACTTATATATATATATATATATATATAACAAGTCAAGAAAATCCTTAAAAATCCATCTCGGTTATAATTTATTTCATGAATATATTTATAAATTCATCTCTTCAGAGCGAAATTTTATAGAAACGGAATCAATCCGTCCAGACAGATAGAGAAAGGAAAGGGAAAAAAATGGAAAAAAAAGTTTTATAATTAAAAAAAAAGAAGAACTAAAAAAAATCCATATTTTTTTTTAAGTTTAGGGAGGGGAGAAAGAAAGAGATAGAACGTGCAGAAAGAGAGTGAAGGGGAGAGAGAAGGAAGGACGGAGAGAGAGAGAGAGAGTGTGTGTGTGTGTGTGTGTGTGTGTGTGTGAGAGAGAAACAAAAGAAAGAAGAAATAAATGATGAGACAATATCAAAAATAAAATAGGATGACCAAAAACGTAGTTTTTCTTAAATAGCTGAACAAGTTAATATACTGGGGCGGGGGTGATTAGAATTAAAAGAGTTACAACAATATGTCTAATAATCATCTCATTTTAGACCACAAGCATCATCATCGCATAATAATAATCATCACAATCTGAAATTACTACAACTACGAATAATAATAATAATAATAATAATAATAATAATATTCAACATAAATACAATAAAATATATAAAATAATATAAAATATAAGAAAGTGAATTACATAAAAAATAAAAAAAAATATATAATGATAAAGAACAAATTTAGAATATAGAAATATAATAATTCCACTGTTCGAAGCATTTAATTTTTTAAAAAGGGCTCAACATAAAGTAGAGATAACTATTATTTCTTTTAGGATATTAAAACACAAACATATTAAAAATCGCTACACAGTTGCAATTATGTTTCAACACTACAAATGTGTCTACTCGGGTGATGTTAAACTACTAAAGAGTGAACATTTATTTTAATTTCAAAAAGCAGAATATTTCTTCTTTTTACTCGAGAAAAAAAAATAGGGTTGTGAGCGTTACCGTGATTAACCAATCAAATGTGACCAATGCTAAATTCAAACACACCGAATTTTTTCTATTATATAGGCCGTGACACGAAGTTGTTTGTATATAAATCCTAGACAATTTCATTATGGACATATACAAATAGTTACCTTATTTCTAAGATGTATAACAGTCTGGTGTTCAACTTTTCTAAGAAGTAAAAGCAAAAGCGGTGAGGAGGTAAATTAATATAATGCTAAGTAGTTATATGCTCAGTCAGCTATCTAGATAAAATTTTGTAGTTAATGAATAAAAGTCACCTTTAAGAAACTGGTAAATAATTTAACCGTTTAAAAAAACAGATCATACATACAAAACTAATTTATCAAATTAATATACAACCAAAGAGCATCTATATAAGATGTTAATAATAGTAACTAATCAACGCAAGATTTTAATATTAACTAAACGCCTGAACATCCATATTATATGTTAATAATACTAACTAAACTTCAGTACAGAAATATATTAAATCTAAATGAATCTTAAAAATAAAATAGTGATCCATATACGGTGCACCGCAGTTCATCTCTTGATTATTACTTTAAGAAAAAGTATTATTAAATTCAAAGTTTAAATATATTGTAAGGTAGAAGGTAAACTATGCCTACAATTTACTATCAATTCACTTCTTTATTTTTTTATCAGGAAATCTGATAATTTCTATTGTTGTGATCTAAGAAAGCAGTCTTCATTTAAAGATCTACATGTAAGTTTTAAAGAATTTCTATTTTACATTCGGAGTTTTATTAGCTTCTATTAAATTCCAAAAATATTTAGAAAGTGATGTACTATTTTTATAAGTACTATTGTTGAAGGATAAGTTATGTAGGTGACACCTAGTCTTAAAATAACTCTTAGTCCTACCAATATACATTTTTTCAACAGTCGGATTCTCTATTGTAGAAATAGTACTTAGATAAAGAAGAGAGTTGGTTAAATATCTGGTTCGTAATGGCTATTCGTTAGAATTCCTGCATTTGTATTGGTTAATATTATCAACAGTATATATCTTGGAATGTGCATTATTATCCAAATTTCTGAATTGGTTTAAAATTTTATAATTGTGTTTCTTTATAATTTTCTCAAGATTATTGGTGCAGCTATAACTTAATTTTAGTGGCTTTCTGTTAAATATTTTATTAAGAATGTTACTTTTAGGGAAATGTTTATGAATTAAATGAAGGAACTTCTGGGATAACTTAGTACTGACCAATTGGTTAAATGGCGGAGGGCGTACCAAATGATTTTCCTATTCCTATTTCTTTACCTTAGATCAGTATTACCCTATTTTCTATACTTGATTTCAGCGAACTTGTAAACACTATTTAAAAAAACAGTATTATAAGCAGCCCTGTATTTATCAAACACATCTTTGTCCGATGAGTTATTGCTAATCCTACATTCCGTAGATGAGTGTGTATATTTGGTTATTATAATTCTTTTGTATATAAGTAATTCATTTTTAAATATATAAAATAGTATTAGTAAAGTTCTATTTTTAATATTGAGTACTATATGAAAATATATGTTTCACTTTTATATCACAAATCTATCTATCTATCCCTCTCTCTCTCTCTCTCTCTCTCTCTCTCTCTCTCTCTCTTTCTCTCTCTCCATATATATATATATATATATAATGAATCTGATTAAGTCCGGCAATTATTTAATATATTTTCTGCTTATACGTTATTTTTAGAGATTAAATTTATTTAAGTAAATGCTCTGTTTTTAATGAAACTGTATTAATTAAATTTACCGGGCTGAATTTAGTTAAATGAATAGTATCTATAAAATAACGTATAAACAGAAATATATATTAAATAATTGTCGAACTTAATCCACTTCATTTTATGCTGTCATTGTTTACGTTAAGATACCTTTTGCGAGTCTATATGATCGATCAAGAAAAATCGTCGAAGCTTGTTTATGAAGAGAAATTTGGACTTTGCTAACCAGACGCTTCTCTATAGCTAGATGGTATAGCACATCAGATCAAATAATAGTTTTGTATAGAAATACAAGTTCGATACCTGTCGGAGAACGCATATTTTCTACAAAATTTCTCGAACATTCAGATCAGTAAATTTAATTAATACTGTTTAATTAAAAATAGAACACTTAACTTAAATAAATTGACAAAGAGAATAAAGTTTACTTGTGATAATTTACGTCATTCAGGACGTCATTGGACATATTTCGTCCGATTAGGTCCTAAGAAACTTGTCATAAGTAAACACTATCCTCTTTGTCATGCAATTTCCTCAATACTGTCGTACATAGACCCCATAACCATATATATTCTGAAACTACATTACCCAGGATACTTGGATAAGTATATATCATTTTGATGAAAGTGGATCCACAACTCCCCCGCCTCACTGAAAATCTTTTTTCCATTTGATTTAAATTAATTTTAAATTTGAACAAGCGAATGACTCCTATACAAAATATAGAAGGAGAAAGCCAGAATATGGACGTCACATCGGCAAGATCAAAATGCAACTGGACGTCAAGGTCAGCATGTAATCACCATATCAGTGGGTTGTGCCTTACAATACATATTTATCGCGACAATTCAACTATCATATCAATGTTGAAACCTGCTCATCAATTAATTCAATTAAGTGTTGCAAGAAATACATATCAAAATGGGCCAGATAAAACATTTCTTACACATACCCCACTGATTTTTTCTCTTTGATTTAAATTAAATTTAAATTAGAACAAAGGAATGACTCCTATCCAAAATATCGAAGGAGAAAGCCAGAAGATGGAGGTCACATTGGTAAGATCACTGAGTAATACTGAAATGCATCATTTTTCTCCACAAATTATAACAATAGTTTAAAACCAATCAGCATTTTCGTACAAAAAAATGTGACACGCAGCAAGGCTCGTGTAATTTTTTTGTGTTATTAAGCTTAAAGATTACGGCAGACGCTGTTAAATGTACAACGCACGATACAATCCAAAATAATTTTCATTCATCTTTACATTTTATTAATGACGTTCTTTTATAATATCCACTATTGTTACCATTATAAGGAAAGAATTGTTTCATTGGCGGATTTTATAATAAGATTTTTTCGAAAGCGTTTTCTATATTTAATGTAGCAACTGCCTTAGCATTTAGATCTCAGCCCTAGCGTATAGCGTGATAAGCACTTATAAAGATTAATAGGCAATGCTTGTTTAACAGTGTATAATGAGAAGTATATTGTAATTCATCATTTTATAACATACTGTATATGACATAAAAGTAGGTCAGAATGCGTAAGCCTATTAAACTACATTAATTCGGACAAGTTCACTAATATCATTTTCGAATTTAATATTCATGAAACAAACGATTACACAAAGGAAAGATTATTACCCGTACAATGCTAGGTATCATAGCTAGTAATTACTATTCTTATTCTTAATTTATTTGATGTGTGCTTTCAGGAAATGGGTGATCATGCTTCTCCACAACCTCCTATCTTTGCCCAAATTAATGCTGTCTCTTTACAAGCTCTTAATAAAATTAGTTTTCTTTTTTCTTCTTTATTCTAAACCCATTTCCGTAATCAATTTACTCAAGTTAACTAAATAAGTTGTTTTTCTCTGTCTTTCTTGCCTTCAGTCTGCCATGCGAGTATTAGATTTTCCAAGCCTTCTTTCCTCATTATGTTCCCTAGAAATTTCTACTCCCTCTTCTTGATGCTAAGTATGAGTGACCTTTTTGTTTTGATTTTCTCTATAAATCGTCGTTACTCAAAAGTTCCGTGCAAAGTATCTCCAGCATCCTTCTGTTCAACCGAAGGTTCGCTATCTCAAGTCTCCTCTTGAGATTGTCCAGCATTCACTGTCATATAGGAGGACTGATATTACGTAGTGGTTTACTCTGTTTCATGATGATATCAGTGTGAGAAATCTGTCATCATATCAGGGATATAAGCACTGACATTCACCTTCAAGATTAATAGATGAGAAAATTTACATGTTCTCTCAGCCACCAGTGTGCTTATCTAAGTTCCGATCCGAAAGATGTGAGAGTAAGGATGGTAAGATATTGGTTCATATAAGGATGATGATGATTATGACGATTACTACTGTGATGATGATGGCTATTATTGTTCGACAATGGATGTAACTAAATTGATGATTGACGTAATTTTAGGGGCAACGGTAGAAGCGCTGACGATGTTGGAGTTAGGCATAAGCTGATAGTGGCGCGATAGTGTTTCCATCAGAATTAGTTCCCTCAAGTAATAAAAGTAATTGAACTTAAAGATAATATGTCAGTAACATTCAGCGAAAAGACAAATATCTTGCAAGCCACGAGGGTTTCACGTCGTGCAGAATATGAAGAAGTGAGGGACACGAGAAAGTCACAGATTGGGGAATAAACTCCATCTTTGATTTTCTGGAAATCCAGTCTAATGCAAACGCAACTGCTAAGCTGCGTGAATAATCTTTGGGTATGTTTGTGTACATAGGTATGAGAAATAAAGAGTGAAATCAACGAATGAAAAATAAATATTTCTGGTTGATAATCTATGTTAATAGAAATCTTATATGTCATTTTTATAAATCTCCAGATATTCAATTGTAATGTCAATCGACATCTCCAGTTGCTTTGATCTATCCACTACCCTAATCCTTTCTTCTATCACTACTGTCTGATCTTGCTCTAAATTTTCTGTAACCGCTTGCGTCCTAGTGGCTTCCCACCTTGCTTGGGGTGAAATGCTTAAATATATATATATATATATATATATATATATATATATATATACCCAAG
Source organism: Acanthosepion lycidas (assembly GCA_963932145.1). Lineage (NCBI taxonomy): Eukaryota > Metazoa > Mollusca > Cephalopoda > Sepiida > Sepiidae > Acanthosepion > Acanthosepion lycidas. Next base: position 69,504,551 of record OZ010588.1, on the reverse strand, counting down.
TATATGATTGGTGTATATGGAATGAATTCCAATAACCAATAATTACTATTCTTAAAAGAGTGCTCATTACAAAGTAGAGCAGATATAATTATTTATTTTAAAAAAATTGATGACGTTGAATGTAAAATAAAATTTTATTTTACATTCAGCGTCATCACTTGATAAGACACCGAGGGTGTTGAAACAAAATGGCTATTTTTGTAGTGATTTTATAACATATTTATGTTATGAATTTTTTTTAAATAAATAATTGTATATATATATATATATATATATATATATATATATATATATATATATAAAGGAAGATCGATTTCACAACTATTGCGGCCATTGGGGATAGAAACAATATTAATTGAATGACATGAAGAGATCTAGTTAAAAATAAAATGAAAAGATAATATGTTCGCAGAGGTCCTATATATTCACATTATTTTCAGTGGATGCATGTATTTGAGTTTATTTATTAAAAGGTATATTTATTTATTTTCTTCTAACGGCCTGAATATTCGAGAAATCTTATTCAAGAAAAAAAAAAGCGTCCTTCGAACCTACGTTGCTCACTATACCTGACATGATTTGAGCTCTCGGGTACAGATTGTGTCGATGACTAAGCAAAGTTGAATTATGCCTTTAAACAGATTTTTCTCTGGCTTTGAAATAGACGTATCTGCTCAGTTTCCTGTCCCAGCGTAAACACAGCAATTTGTAACGGAAGCGGATTAAATTTTTATTTATTCATCCGATAGAATTTTTTTTTTTTTTTACTCATACTTTATTTTAATAGATACTCATATTTAACAAATACGAGTATACGGTAAATATTACGTTGAGAGTCTTCTGGCCGAAGATACGCTGTGCATGAACTAATACCTTCTAGGCATTCAATCATGGGAAGGAGTCACGTGTTCGGCGACCCTACAATCAAACCTAGTTATGGAACTAATGATGATGCTGATGGTGATGCTGATGGTGATATTGAATGCAACCCGTGAATATGTGACCACCTTCGCCTTTTTGAAATCCTTTATTTTGAGGGTGGTTTCTGCTACTATTCAGACAGATTTGGTCTCTGTCTATATTTCTGAGATGAGGTATTATGTACAGTATTTACATTATTCGGACTATTGTCCTCATCTTTGTCGCTATATTTATCACAACGTCTCGGCCGTTGTACGCTCCGGCCTTCTTCAGGTGGTTGGAATTTCGAACTGAACCCTTTATTTCGATCACTGGGGTAGACTGTTCTAGTTCCACGTGCCATGTTTGATGGATGTCAGTTATCAGTTATCTCCTGCTAATTTTCCCTCTGAAAGTTCTCCACTGTGTGTGTTCAATACCCGGTTAAGGCAGTGGAGAAATTTCGGCCGAAACGTTGTGATAAATATGGCGACAAAGATGAGGACAATAGTCCGAATAATGTAAATACTGTAGATTTGGTCTCCTCCTCCCAGCCCATTGAGTTTCATAATTTGTCTGTTGGTGACACGCACGGTTTACAATTTGTTTTTTTAAGTAATTCACTGTCTATTTAATTCGATTTTCATTACATTTCTTTTAAATGGAGTCTAGAGATTCATTGCACTTTTATATATATATATATATATATATATATATATATATATATATATATATATATATATATATATATATTTCAATTAAAAGGTACAGTTATAACTTATAAATTCATGAATCATTCATACAAAAAACAAATATAAAGGTTAATGATTTAAATACATCGTCGCAAACACATAAATAAGATACACCAACCCCGAACCTGTATATGAATGATATGATCCCTGTTTATAAATTCCAGTTGCATATGGTCTTTTTAATTTTTTACACAAGCTTTCGTCTGTTCCTACAGACATCATCAGGTATGGAAGTAGATTTTGTTCTTGTTTTACTTTTCGGTAATAAGAGGACAACGAAAATAGAGATGTAATCCGAATAAATGCTATGAGAAATGTGTTATTGTTTTGGAACGTGCGGTCGCAACGCTGAGATTGAATTTAAATTTTAAGGGTGTGCGTTTTTGTACAAATATAGCAATAAGAGAATTCTTTTTTACTGGTAGATTTTCCGTCAATATGGCATGAACCATATTGTTCAATAATTACAGAAATGTCACACTTATTATCCAAAAGTTGCACGTTGGATCAGTTATTTTAATTTCAATTAAAGGTGCAATTATAACGTATACATTCATGAATCATTCAAACAAAAAACAAATATAGAGGTTAATGATTTAAATGGCGAGAATACATCGTCGCAAACACATAAATAAGATACACTAACCCGGAACCTGTATATGAATGATATGATCCCTGTTTATAAATTCCAGTTGCATAAGGTCTTTTTAATTTTTTACACAAGCTTTCGTCTATTCCTACAGACATCATCAGGTATGGAAGTAGATTTTGTTCTTGTTTTACCTCTCTCTCTCTCTCTATATATATATATATATATATATATATATATATATATCTTTTGATTGAGGAAACGAGATCTTGTCCTTTTCAACTATACCTCAAGTTACTATATGTAGCTATATAGTGCGACAAAGATGCATTTTCTATAACTTTTCTAATGATACACGTTTGTGAGTTAAGTTCCAAAATTTGCACTTATCAGACAATCATCAATGTTGTTCTGGACCTTCAACCAAATTTTGCACGGTTCAGTGATAATTGCTGATCACTTTTGCATTTTCCTACGTTATTTTTCACGTTTCGAATTCCTAAAATAATTCTCTCCATTTGTTAAATACCCAATATGACAATTATCTTGGAATATTGATTGTCAAGATATTTCATACAAATAGCTGCCATATTTTACATATTTAAAAATTATTTCAACCCAAGAAAGGTGATAATGCCACTAAGACGCAAAGGGGTTACTGGGAGTGAAAAAGAATGTGAAGATTTTCGGAGAAGGATCCGGAAGACCAATCCTAAACAGGAAACAAAGAATAAACCACTACTCCTGCTCAAAAGGTGTGGAACTTGAGTGAACAGTGTGATAGGCGAAAGTATCTATTATATATAAAAAAAAAAAAAACTCAGATTCTACCTAATTTTCATTACATATGAACCAACTACTAGATTGGCGGCGAGGTCTCCTCATTTTACGATTGAAGTGGTTAGATGTAACCGTAAGTTCTATGTTAACGGTTTCTTCTCGCTTGTAGAACTCTTGCTCACATCTCTGCCAACTTTGATCTCCACAATTTTAAACGCGATGCCAATCGTTATCTTCTGTCTTCATAATTGTTGTTCTTTTATTTTCTCATCTCTTTAATAATATATTTTTCTCATATTCGCTAACAGTAAATAATCCCTTGAGTCTTAGTAACTTTATTGCCTTGCTTGGAGCAAAAATGATGAAAAAAAATGGTAGATAGATGTTTATATCATTCACTAAATGAAAGCTTTAGTTTCCATGCATTGACATGTAGCGTAAAATCATACAAAAAAGCAATGTAAAATATTTTATGAAAGAATAATGAGGCTATTAATGCGAACAGTTCATTTCAGTAATAATTGCTTGAACCGTTAGCATTAAACTAAAATTGAGTATGTATATATATATATATATATATATATATATATATATATATATATATATATATATATATATATATATATTCCCTTTTATACATACTTTTGAATGCATCTTTCCTTTAAAATGTGGTCTATAATCTCGAATGATGAGTTAATTAAATTTGGTTATTCCGTGATTCACCCAAATTAATCATATATGTATTCTGCCGTGTCAGCACGTTTGAGCTTTGTTAACTTCCGCTTTAACTTCAACGCGCGATAGCATACTTCCGTTATGTCTACGTTTCCGTTTCCTATCCTTTCCCAATCTTACCATATTATTAGGTTGGTGCAAAAATAATGACGTAATAATGTCGTTTTTTGACGTTGAAAATACGTCAAAAAACGACATTATTACGTCATTATTTTTGCACCAACCTAATACTTGCCAAACAAACCTTTTTGTACGTTTTTTTTTTTTTAATTTTTTTTTAATTAAACTAAAATATGTCATAATTTGCCATATTCTATTTCGGATAATTAAAGAGGGTCTTTCTTCAACATATGTAAAATCTGCACGCAGATACATTTCTTTATTTTCATTTACGAAAACCGCTAAGAAGTTAAATGAGATATTTCGAAAATGCACTTTACTTTAAAGACTAATTTGGCAATAAGACCAATGTATGTTATCCTTTATTTCATGTATTTTACTCCATTTTATTGATCTGTAAATTTAATTTCTGTCGTATTTTCAGTGCTTGTATCTGTCATGATTAGTTAACTTTATGCTACCGAACACATCTGATTATTAATTAAAGTTGAAACAT
>OZ010588.1:69470179-69495179 GCA_963932145.1 Acanthosepion lycidas | reverse complement strand
GAAATCGAAGGAAAAAAAGAAAGAAAAAGAAAAAAAGAAATCGACAAAAAGAAAGAAGGAAAAAAGAAAAAGAAAATAGAAAGTAAAAATCAAAGAAATAAATGAAAACGGAAAATAGAAGAAAAGAAAGAAAGCTAGAAAGAATCATAGAAATCGGAAGGAAAATAGAAGGAAGAAAGAAAGAAGGAAGAAAATGAAACAAATCGAAAGAAAGAAATCGAAAGAAAAAAGAAATCGAAAGAAAAAAGAAATCGAAAGGAGAAGAAATTGAAAGCACAGAAAGAAATAAAGAAAGATGAAGAAAAAAGAAATTGAACCAAAAACACGAAGCCAAGAAAGAAAACGAAAGGAAAATAAAAAGAGGAAAAAAGAAGAAAACAATGACAGAAATCGAAAGGAAAATAAAAAGAGGAAAAAAGAAGAAAACAAAGACAGAAATCGAAAGGAAAATAAAAAGAGGAAAAAGAAGAAAACAAAGAAAGAAATCGAAAAGAAAATAAAAAGAGGAAAAAAGAAGAAAACAAAGACAGAAATCGAAAGGAAAATAAAAAGAGGAAAAAAGAAGAAAACAAAGAAAGAAATCGAAAGGAAAATAAAAAAAGGAAAAAAGAAGAAAACAAAGAAAGAAAACGAAAAGAAAATAAAAAAAGGAAAAAAGAAGAAAACAAAGACAGAAATCGAAAGGAAAATAAAAAGAGGAAAAAAGAAGAAAACAAAGAAAGAAATCGAAAGGAAAATAAAAAGAGGAAAAAAGAAGAAAACAAAGAAAGAAAACGAAAGGAAAATAAAAAGAGGAAAAAAGAAGAAAACAATGACAGAAATCGAAAGGAAAATAAAAAGAGGAAAAAGAAGAAAACAAAGAAAGAAATCGAAAAGAAAATAAAAAGAGGAAAAAAGAAGAAAACAAACAAAGAAATCGAAAAGAAAATAAAAAAAGGAAAAAAGAAGAAAACAAAGACAGAAATCGAAAGGAAAATAAAAAGAGGAAAAAGAAGAAAACAAAGAAAGAAATCGAAAAGAAAATAAAAAGAGGAAAAAAGAAGAAAACAAAGACAGAAATCGAAAGGAAAATAAAAAGAGGAAAAAAGAAGAAAACAAAGAAAGAAATCGGAAGGAAAATAAAAAGAGGAAAAAAGAAGAAAACAAAGAAAGAAATCGAAAGGAAAATAAAAAGAGGAAAAAAGAAAACAAAGAAAGGAAACGAAAGGAAAATAAAAAGAGGACAAAAGAAGAAAACATAGAAAGAAATCGAAAGCAAACTAGAAAGAAACCAACAAACAAAAAATCAATCGAACGAAAAAATATGAATGAAACAAATAAAGAAAGAAAAAGTGAAATAAATCGAAAGAAAAGACAAAGAAACAAGGAACTCGAATGGAAAAAACAAAGAAGGAAAAATAAACAAAAAAGAACAAATGAACAACGAAAATTGGATAAAAGAAAGATTGATCGATTAATTGGTTTTTAAGATGATCGATTAATTGGTTTATCAATATTTACTCGTTATTTAAATCCAGAAATTATATATAGGTTGTAAGAATTTTGGTGGATTCATATATTTCCTAAACGTATATGCGTGTAAGTAAATATAACGAACCCGACTGGAACTGAAACACGGCGGCTTCCCGAAATCAAATCCCGAGTGGTCACCCGTTACACCACCCGCACAATTAATCATTACATTACTCGCAATGGAGTAATGTAATGTACCTATCAGGCTTAACGTTGCTTAACTTCCATGATTACCTGTGTTTCAACACTATATGGTTGTAACACGAAAGAAAAAAAAAAGAAGTAATCGTAAAGAAAAGAAAATGAAGACCGTAAAGAAAGAAATAAAACTGAGGGAGAAAGAACATGTACGGATAATTATAATGTATGAAAACGAATATGGTTTAAAGTAATTTTAATTAAATATAAAGCGTATAAGAAAGAAAGTATAATGCACTTAGAAAGAAAGAAAACAATCTTAGAACATTAAAAAAGAATTTGGTGACTGAAAAAAAGAAAGTCCCAGAAAATTAAAGAAATAAAACGAACGATATAAGAGAGGAAGAACAAAAATGGAAAAAATAGTAGCAACCATTTTGTAAAAAAAAAAAAAGAAAGAAAACTATTGCATTAATGATTAAAGAAAAGAAGTAACGAAAAAATAAAAAATAAAAACAAATATTCAATTAAAATATAAAAGTTAACGAAAGAAATTAATAATTTTTTGCTGACTTTTTCTCGTGCCATTTTAGGCCGGTCTCAACTCCCACAGTCAAACAATTGTTCTAGAGTGTGAGAATAATGAATCTAATGTCAAATTTGTTTGATAATGAGGCGTGGGTCGAAGTCGACTTGTTTTGCTCTTTTCACTCACAACCGCTTTGCTGTTTACTTCTCATATGGTTGCCGGTGAAACAGGAAAGTTACAAAATGGCGCCAGTATCCGCTTTCTCTTGATACCAGAGAAGCGGAACTAAAAAAAAGAAAAAGAAAACAACAAAATAAGGACCCTATATGCTGACATGTTACTTTCTTTCATTAAGCAGCTGGATCTTTCAAAGCGACTTTTGAAAGTAAAATTGGGTCCGGGGAAAAGTAAGCGTATCCCTATCGTCAAAATAAGCATATATTTTGAATTTCTCGCTCTAATTATTTCCATAAATGCATTCGTAGACATCTTTAGGAATTCTTTTTCAGAATCTACCAATTTTTTTTATTTTTTTATTTTATTACCGATAAGCATATATGAAGAAAGAGATGAGCATATATGTAGTCAGTAACAATCCTTCCTTTTTTTCAAATTATATCTGATATTTGCTGGCTACGCGATTCCTAGTATGCCCATTTACGCGTGTGTCTAGATAATCCTTGTTGCAGATCCCTGCTCGGGCGCATATAGATTTCTTCAGCACCCACAGAGCCAAATAGTGCTTTATACTGTAAATATTGAACAGACCGTAGTTATAGTTTCTGGGGTAGAACGTACAATTAGTAGTTGTGCAAGGCCAGCACGCTCGAACACTCAGTCACGATGACTTGTGACTTTGTGTTAGGAAAAACATCAACAGATTATAAACTGTTCTGTCTATCGAGTTTGACTCAAAAAGATGCTCTCATTTTCAAGGACTTGCCAAAGACGCGGCCCGCTTGGATCATCTCCATAGGCCGATATCATTGTCACCTTCTTGTAAAATAGATCATGTTAGGATTCGATCTCGGCCTCATTGTGGGAATATGCTACCAAATAAAATTTTTAGCAATACATTTTTCTTTCATGCTCTTGATTCGCTGAAGGGATATCGTATTAAAAATACGCAGATGAAACCCGACTTTGGTTGGACCAAATTATTTTCTGCGCGTAGGTCTTAGCTGATTTTTTTTTCTCTCTTTATGTGTATATAAAACCATTTCTAAACTTTTAAAAGTTTGTTTACCGATATATAACATTAGTTGAATGCCTTTCTCTCAGCAAAAGATTCATTTAACTTTTATTTAATTTTTTGTTATCAATATGTGAAATTTGATGTTATTCTCAAATAGAAACTTCATTACAATGTAATTAAGAAGCTATTTTATTAAACATATTTTACACACAATGACGAACTCAAATCTATAAACAGTAAAACTCAAATCGTAACCGTTATCAAAATTATTTAATGAGTAAAGTAACGTCATTAATTAACATAATGCATAGCCGTTCAATCAAATTTGGGAGTTTTGTATACACGCAAGCACACACACATATTTTTATAATATGATGTGTAAGATTATATTTTTATAGCAAAATTACCATCAATACATTTTATTATATACAATATATATATATATATATATATATATATATATATATATATATATATATATATATATATTGTGTGTGTATTTAGGCAGCATCTTTTCATTCATACACGTTTCATTAAATAATATAGACAAGTGTTGTCTATTTATTTTATGGAAATTTTTTTCGTAACTTCTGATAAGTTTAATAACATTATCGTTGAAGGAAGAAAGAAATTCACAGTAGTGATCCATATTTTTTTAATACAATCTAAGCTTTCGGCTTACTTAAGCCATTATCAAAGATGTCAATTACAACATATTAAAAAATATACGGACATGACAGTGATGATAGTCTGTCAATGTTTACATAGAAGATTTCTAAGCAACGATAAACACGTGCATATAAGACGCTAGAAGCGAAAATCGCACCGCATGTCATGACGTTACACATGGCCACACAAGAGTGAATTGTAGAAGTATGAATCGAAAGCCGTTGGTATAAACCAATGGCTTTTGTTACCAATTATAGACATTTAAGAATATTTTTAGAGATGCCATAATTGATTTTGTTTAGGTTGGGTTTCAACTGTTTGATGTATAATGCTTCAAGGATTTTTAGTTTTTGTCTATTGTTTTCATGTCGAAGTATAATTGTGTTTTTGACAAGTATTTTACGGAATTGTGTGTGCGGGCAGGCATGTTGTTTTAAATGCCTAAAAATGTTAGAATGTATATATATATATATATATATATATATATATATATATATATATATATATATATGTATATATATATACCTGTCTATATTTCTGAGATGAGGTATTATGTACACTATTTACATTATTTGGACTGAAAGTTTAAAATTATGTGCAGAATATGTGTAGCTGAATGCATAAAATTAGGTAAAAAATATTCAGATTTCAGTATTAAATAACACATGTCGCTAAACAAAATCAACCAACCATCCATTCATTCTTTCTTTCTTTCTTTATTTATTTATTTATTTCACTCTTTTACTCCTTGTCTTTTCACACTATCTTTCTTTCTTACTCTCTATCTTTCTTTCATTCTTTCTTTCTAAATGATGTCTTTCATCCTTATTCGCCCGTTTCATTTCTTCTTTCTATTCACTTTAACATTTTCATTCTTCCTTTATAAAACTTCATTTCTTTCTTTTGTTCGTTCTTTCAAATTTATCGAAATCTTATCTTACATCCTTTCGTTTTCAATTTCTTCTTTCTATTCCAAATTTTTATTTACTTTATCGCAGAGGTTAATCATTGTTTAATGCTTAGTCTTTATGTCTTTCATCCATTCTTTAATTTTTATTTTAACGATATAAATTCTATGAAATATAAATGAAATGCTACGTGAAGTCGAACAGTTTTTTCTCACGTTATGATGATTATTACGATGCCATAGACAAGGTAAACTTTGATGACCCCGTTGAAATATCCTTTTCTGCATTGAGTGATTTTGTTTATTTCAGTATATCCTAAGGAATTGCCAAATTAGACCCGATTGCGTATTGTAAACTCTATTTTTCTTGTAATTAAGAAAAAATGTGGTAATGTCTTGTTTATTTTACGTATATTGTAAGTTTTTTTTTTTTTTTGCAAGAAACCGACCTTATCGCTGAAGAATACAGTTAAAGTGCATTCTATTTACGGTTTTTCAGATCACGATCTCTCTTTTTTGTCGTTAAACGTACTGTAATCAGGCACTATTGGTATTTAGCGTGTTCCCAACCTTCTCCATATTCCTATTTTCTCTCCATATTTTTCCCAGATTATTTTTGTTTCTTTTCACTTATTTTACGTTTTTCATCTTCTTTTTTTTTTTGAATCTTCGCTTTTCAGTTTCAAATGTTTCCAGTTTTTCTTTATTTTACGATGCTTGCTACTTTTTATTTCTCTTCCCCGTCTTTTATATATATACATACATATATATATATATATATATATATATATATATATATATATATATATATATATATATACTAGGGAGACTTAATCAAAGCAAATGCGATGATATTATTTTGTAAATGTATTTATAAATATTTCTTAGAGAATATATAAATTTTCATATACATACATACATACATACATACATATATATATATATATATATATATATATATATATGTGTGTGTGTGTGTGTGACAAACTGGAAAATTTCGTGACGCGTTTTAATAAATTTTACAGTTTGTCTTATTTTTGTAAATACTGGTTTTTGATATATAAAATTATACAAATTTATATATCGTTATCTTATATCATATATATATTTGTGTGTGTGTGCGCGTGAACGCGCGTGTGTATTCAAGCATGTTTCATCAAATAATATAGTGATATTATGTGTATTTTTATAATATTCCATCATGTTTCTCTAATTATCTTCTTGATGTTCAGTTGAAATTTATTAAGGACGGCGCCGTATTTTTTGTTAAACAAAGAACATTCGATCTAATCCGAGTTCATCCGCAGGTGTGAGTTTCGAAAATAAACTTAATGTAACTGTAATAGTTGTGATGGTGACTTTTGTAAACCCGCGGGAACGTGCTCTGTTAAAATTAGGTTAACAAAAACTACGGAACCTTCCTTGATGAACTTAACACCAAGAAGCCAAATAGAGTACTAGAAAGGATCATTATAAAAATAGGCATAATATTATTTAATAAAATATGCTTGAATGAAGCTATGCTACCTACATATATATATATATATATATATATATATATATATATATATATATATATATAGTTGTCTATTTGGGCAGCAATCCTTCCGTTATGCATGTTTCATAACAAACTACAGACAAGGTACTACGGTTAAGCTTTTTATTTATTTTTTCTTGTGTTCTAACAAGCGCTTTCTTTTCTGGAGTAGTACCTTGTCTATCGTTTTTAATGAAACATATATATATATATATATATATATATATATATATATATATATATATATATATATATATATATATAATAACTCGGATCAATTCTGTGAACAAGAAAGACAAATTGGTATAAGACAATAATTGGAAAAAAAATCTTAGTTTTTTGTCGACGCCTTTCGTCTTCCGACATTTCAAGACAAAAATGAAATCGAAATGTTTTTTGTTGTTATAGTTACATTAAAAAAAAATCAAAATTCTGCGTATGCCTCTTCCTGGTGAATGTAATTTTCCTTTATACTAAGAGTATTTTTTTTCCTTTACATGTCGACAATATAGTTAAATTCCCCGATCAATTCTGTAAACATGACAAATTGGTATATGATGGCAACTGGAATAAAATTGATCTGGGAATTTGTCATAATTTTACCATATATATATATATATATATATATATATATATATATATATATATATATATATATATATATATATATGTATGTATATATATATAATTATTTATTTAAAAAAAAATTATAACATAAATATGTTATAAAATCACTACAAAAATAGCCATTTTGTTTCAACACCCTCGGTGTCTTATCAAGTGATGATGTTGAATGTAAAATAAATGGTTTTAAAAGTTTCAAATTAATTAACAATGCTTCGCAAGGGGAAAACGTTGTTACAAAAGCTAGATGGACCAATCAAAATACAAGTATAGGAAAATTCAAAAAGCTTGACAACGAAGTCATGTTATAATATCTATTCAGATGTTTAAAATATGGGTAGTATTAAAAAAGAATTTATTCTAACCAATAATTACTAAATTATATGATAAAATTTAATATTAAAATTAAAAACTGCTAATTTCAAAATCAAAATTTAAAATTTAATCGCTATTAAGTTTACAACTTTAAAATTACTGAGGAGAAAAGAAGAAATATATATGTTATTCAATTTATTTCTTCATTGAAGTTACTTTAGTTTAGCTAATTTTTGCTCTGGTCCTTTGACAATTTATACATTCTAATCCTAAGAGTGTGTGAATGGGGTCCTAAACTCATATATATATATATATATATATATATATATATATATATATATATATATATATATATATATATATATCTTTATATACTATTAGTATAACCCGTCTTCGACCAGGAATTGTTGCCATTCAATTGCAGCAGTTTAAAGTCAGCCCACAATATTAGTAACAACAATTGGGTGCAACTGAGGCACATCGAAATGGTGTGTGGGTTAACGATTTGAATGGGGGTGACCCTGAAAAGGGCCGTTTTAGCGTTCTCATTCTTGCAAAATAGGAACCTCTTCCATGGACCGTCATAATAATAATTTACGATAATTTTATTCATAATAAATAAATATATTTTTAGTTCTAATAATCTTTTGCGTTAGATTTCATCTCTGTACATTGATTGTATGCTGTTTTTTTACAGACGTTAAATTTTGACTTTGATTTGCGCAAAGTGTAAACAATCAGTTTTTTTCGATTTTTCGCCTTCAAGGTTGTATTTTTTTTCCAGCCAATTTGGACTTAAAACCGCCACTGAAGAATTATCTATCAAAAAAAAAAAAAAAAAAAAATAGAAAAATAATCGAAATAGTATGAAAACTGTGGAAACGCATATATATTAGGTTGGTGCAAAAATAATGACGTAATAATGTCGTTTTTGACGTTAAAAATACGTAAAAAAACGACATTATTACGTCATTATTTTTGCACCAACCTAATATATATATATATATATATATATATATATATATATATATCAAGAGAGAGAGATATTTCACAATATGTGAATAATATATACAGATAGATAGATATATTTGTCCTTTCTTTTTATTTATATCTTTTTGTCGTTATTTTTATTTTACTTTTCTGTCTTTCAACACTTTCCCTTCATTTCTTTCTTTTCATATTATTTTCTGTCTTTCTTCCTTGGCATTTTTTTTGTCTTCTCTCTCTCTCTCTCTCTCTCTCTCTCCCTTGGGTTTCTCTCATGAACAAGATTTACGCAAGACTGGGTGTATGAGTGGCCGTGCAAACACTATATTTCTCACTATTCTTATATTTATTATGATCTACCATGTTGCGTCATTGCCCTTGAAACTGGAACTATTAAAGTCGTCAAAGGGCGCGCCATGGGCTTTGCTATAAAGTCTACAACATTCGAGATGAGGTTTAGATTTAATCGTTGTTGAAGTTGTGAGGGCGGACGAGAAAGCGAAAGTGTAAAAACGGAGAGTAACAAACAAGTACTATCAATGTCGGATTAGTATTAGGTTGGTGCAAAAATATGTCGTTTTCTCACATAGTAACATATGTGAGAAAACGACATTATTTTTGCACCAACATAATATATCTGGTCTGTATTTTTAGTTAACCAAAACGTATTCCGAATACCTCTGTGTCATTCTATGGAACAGCTTTCATCTTAAAAAGATAGACTACACCAAAATTATGATTTATGACAATAGTCAGAAAAAGTGGTCCATTTGACATCGAACTATTTACAGTGATATCTTTACAATGTTATATACCAGTTCTAACAGCAAAATTGTCCAAATCGAGTAAAAGCAAAATTATCCATTTGTTAGATTAAGGTTTGAATCGTTCTATCTTAGAAATGATTAAAATATCTCACTGAAAATTTCCCAGGGTTTTATAAAGCTATTGTACTCTACTTTGAGTTGATGAAATCGATCATAAATGACATGTTCATTAATTAATCATAGCTAAGGATCGGAAGATCATGAAGGATTGAAATAAAGTTCATATATATATATATATATATATATATATATATATATATATATACACTAGCAACATGGCCTGGCGTTGCCCGTGCTTGATTCAAAAATCGTATGACTCATACAGCGATCGCTATCACTTGGCTTAAAATATTTTTGCCCTTCCTTGACTTTAAAGGAGTGCCCTTTGCCGTGCTGATGTTGCTACATGCCTTACTTCTTACTTCTTACACTGCGAATTTTTTCTAAGCTCTATACTAAACATTAAATCTGTTACGAAAAAGTAAACAAAATGAACGCAAAACGATCAGCTTCAAAAAGGGACTCGTAACTGGAAAAAACCGAATGAAAAAAGAATGTTAACAACAAATACTTTTTCACACCCAACCCAATTCTGCGGAATCAGAATCAACGCTGAGTTTAAGCAAGCGAATGAGCCAATTGGAGTAAAGTGCCATGCAGATTTAAATTTTTCCCACTTGTCATGAATGCAGCTATCGATATTTTTTGCATGCTAGCATGCTAGTTAACATTTGTGTCAGTGAGCTGTTGGCTCTCACGCTGGCTAATAGAATCTTCCTGCCTATTCGTGGCAGCCATCTATTGGCTCTCACTCTGGCCAGTACAAAATGACCGCAGACTACATAAAAACTGCCTTAGAAGCCTGAAACAATCGATTATTTCAACTATGGATGGGAGTTGGGAAATGCAAAGTCGATCTTGGCATTCTCACTGATTTGGAGCATGTGCATGTAAATTTTGTTGCAAATCCGTCGAAAATTGCGGCCGTGGATTCGTTACACACACACAGACACAGACACACATACATACACACACATCCTGTCCTATATATATAAATATATATATATATATATATATATATATATATATATATATATATATATATATATGTATGTATGTATATATATATCTGTGTGTGTGCGTGTGAGAGCGAGAGTTCAGATATAATAAAATCGGACGTGTTGAAGCAAAATTGCTATTTTTGTAGTAATTTTATAACATATTTATATTATATTTTTTAAATAAATAATTATATCTGCTCTACTCTGTATTGAGCACTGTTTTAAGAATAGTAATTGTTGGTTATTGGAATTTATTCCGTATACACCAATCCTATACTTGTATATATATATATATATATATATATATATATATATATATATATATATATATTACTTCAGGATCATTTTTTTAACTTATTCGAGATTATTTTTGCCCTCTCTAACCGTTTAACTTTCTGTCCTGGAGTAACAAGGTGCCTCACAGGTTACACGTAAGATTTAATTTTCAAGTCATTCTTAACTGCCGTTTGAACCGTCTTAGCTGAAACTCCACTCTCACGTTGCAAGCGTCTTAAAAATTGAGTTGGATCTTTTCTAATTCATCTCTTAAGCTCTGAGTGAAATGATGATCCCTCTTCCTGTCGTGACCTTCTGATCCAGTTTCCCTCTCTACTTTTCCCTCTTTTTAAAATTTATTCATTGATCTTTCTATGGTCTTTGAATGGACTTTCAGGATGAAAGCAGCGTATGAATGTTAGTATCATTACAAAAGGCCTGAATGATCTTTTTCCTCTTATCATTGCTCATTTGAGAAGACAGAAACAAACAATTTTAACCTGTTCTCTTTCTAGTTGAATATCTCAAAGAATATTTCAGTGATTCTTAAGAATAATTGTTTTAAGATGTGTAAAGAACGTATCTGAAAACCTGGAAAAGTCTTAATTACTTTAGTGATTTTTTAAAATATTAAAACTTATTTAGAATTGACAATTTTGCTGTTACACGATTTTTGTAATTTTACTGTTACAGTATATATATATATATATATATATATATATATATATATATAGTTACAGTATATATATATATATATATATATATATATATATATATATATATATATATATATATATATATATATAGCCTTAATGATTTAACTGTTTTAACTTTTTGGTGATCTGACTGATCGGTGTTTGCGACTTTTCTTTATGGTGGTGGCGGTTTGGCACTTTTCTAGTAGCTAGATTCCGACTGGTATTAAGTAGCCTGAACATTTTGGTAGCACTTAGAGAGGCTGCTCTTGTCAACAATCACATAATTTCGGCATATTTAGAATGTCATGTCGCATATGGATAGGTATCCCTGCTATGGGAAATTGAACGATTCCCCCAAACAGAGTTGTAGCTTGATGAACAAAGTGAGAAAATTGAACATTGTAAAAACATAATTCATGCAATGGTCACAATATCTTACTAGAATAGGGGATTACTAAAAAGTATTCTTTTATCGGTTAAAAGTCAAAGCATCGGGAACGAAATCCAAATACGTATCTGTTTGAAATTGATGCTACCCTTATCTGTATGGATTTAATATTCTGCTTTTATTAGCTGCATTGCTCTCGTAATCTGGTTAGCTTGTCCATAGCATACCTGTTCTTGAGTAGGCTTGAGTCACGTCTCCTTCCTTCCAGTTGAAATTTTATTTTGGGCCTAATTTTTGGTTATACCCATTATCATCAGTTTAATAAACTCTTCTCTTTATCAGCAGGAGCCATCTACCAAAGGGATTTTGCCTATAATTTTTTTTTATATATACAGGATGTATTTCGGTGGACAATCCTGAGATCATGTTAAGCTTTAGTTTTACACACATTCTGGTCAGTTTGTATTGCCATAGACAATGGAGAGTGATCATTATATTGAATATTTTTACTCGTGAAAACATAACATTTTTCTCCTATTGATCTCTCTCCTTAATAATGTTTTCTTTTTCTCATATTCTCTTATACTCAGTAACCCCCTAGCGTCATAGTGGCCTTAATGTCTTGCTTGGGATGAAATAATTAAAAATATGTTGATCATACTTTCCACAAAATAGAACTTGTGCATGATATTTGGGAAATACGATGTGGGACTTCTGATACTTCCAACATTTAACCCCGTCGTGTAGTTGTATATTTTCCAAATAATTGCATTCCAATGTATATGTATATATTCAGGGGCTATAACTAAGAACTTACTTTGAGAATTTTACTTTTTCAAAGGCCAACAAGATGTTTCTTTCTTGGGTATTCAAAGTAAATATCGCGTGACTAAAACAACGGATATATTATGTTTAGTTATAAATAGTTGACTGTTTTGTTTATCAAAATCATTCTTAAAATAAAAGGATAATTTTATTGTATTAAATATTCAGTATAATTTGCAATAACTTATTACTACTTAACAGGTAGCTGATCCATACTTCTACCCAGGTATATGACGCTTGCGAATACCAGGTGCGGTAAACTTGGATGTGCAAGTGGTGTAATGGGTAATAGGTGAGGATTCTTAAACGGAGAGCAGAGTTCCAATTCCTGTTGGGTTCCTTATATTCCGTTACACACAAACAACTCTGGGAAATGTCTGAATCCACCTCCTCTCCCCTAGCTATATGACTTGTATCCATAAACAATAGTTATCTAACAAAACAAAAATTCTTACAATCTAAAAATATTTTCTGTTCTGAAGATGTTCAGGTTCTACTGGACCATGTGAACTCAATAAGATCTTCGTTACAGTTCACAATGGCGAAAGAGAGTAGCAATACACTCCTGGATGTTCTAATATCTCGAACATAGCATGGGTTCAAGACATCCGTATACCGTAAACCGACTTTCACCGGACAATACCTTAATTTCAACTCCCACCATCCATATAGCGTAAAGAAAGGGGTCGTCCGCTGCTTACAACACCGAGCAAAAGTCATAAGTGGCGACCGAGAGACATTTGATAAAGAACTGGTCAGTATAAGTAGTACCCTACAACGTAACAACTACCCTGGGTACGTGGCAGCAACCCCCAAAACTGGGATAGGTGGGTACAAGAGGAGGACAACAACACTCAGAAAACAGTCTGCCTGTCTTATGTGAAGGGGCTATCAGAGAAAATACAAAGGATCTGCGGTCCATATAACATCAGGACAACCTTCAAAATCTGGGTGACACTTCGCAGATATCTCTTCCGAGTAAGACCCCAATAGAGGAAAACATGACCAAAGGCTGTGTGTACGCTATCCCGTGCAGCTGCGGAAAGAACTGTAAAGAAGAGACAGGCTGCCCCCTTAAGGTAAGGCTTCAAGAACAGCAGAAAGCTGTAACACAAGGGGAAGTGGAAACATCAGGCGTGGTTGCTGACCACATATGGAGAGAGAAGAAAGATCACCGCCCTCTGTGTTGAGATCATAGACAAAGAACACCATTGGAAAATCCGTAAACTTAAGAAATCAGCACATATTCTAGGCCACAAAATTCTCCTGAGCCGACCAAGCATAGAAATGAATGCAATATGGGAACCAGTAATAAGGTGTCCCAGAGAAAAGCGATAATAAAAACAAAACTTGCAATATGAGCTCTGGTAAAAACATGGAATGATAACATCAAAAATTGCAATATGAGCACTGGTAAAAATTGTTGCTGAAGACATTAGGTTTATAATACCCGGAAATCCATACGCAGATGTCCTCAAGGAACCATGGCAGAGTGGATAAAGTTGTTAGATCCAGTGACAAGGCCCAAAGAGTGTGAGTTCAATACCTGGCTAAGGCAGTGAAGAACTTTCAGAGAGAAAATTAACAGGAGATAACTGACATCCATTAAACATGGCAAGTGTAACTAGAAAAGTCTACGAACGAAATAAAGAGTTCAGTTCGATATTCCATCACCGGCCGAAACGTTGTAATAAATATGGCGACAAAGATGAGAGCAATAATATAAATGTTTTCTGGTTTTAAACAATCTACAGATAACCAGTAAAAACTGAATGAATGTATCAATCTTCAATATCTTCTGAGAAAAATTCCGCTGGTTTGATGGGAAAAAATGTTTTTCATTCTTGAATCTGGTTTTCAATACAGAAAATTTTAAGTGACTGATAAATGTCGGTTGCTGATTATAGCGGTTTAGTTAGAACAGGACAACCGAGTTCCAAACATTTTTCCTGTGTTTTCCTACATGTGTGTAGCTCTGCGTCGTCACGGAGAGCAACAATAGTTTGTCTTTAATCCTCTCTGTACGATTCCCTTGCCTTGCAAAATCTAAGATACTAAATCTACTTGAAACTTCTTAACTGCTGCGTGTAGTCATCATGGCACATTTGTCCTTACAATTGGTCTCCCAAAACTGAAATGACTTATGATTCAACCTAAGAAATGTATTTAGAAACATAAAAAATCGTTAGAAAGAAAGAAAAAAGTACTGAAGTCTCATGTAATATCAATCTTCTATATGACATTGAATGCTGGATAATCTCCTCTCAAATAGAGAAGAGATATGATGCAATAAAAATGAGACTGTTCTGAAGGATGTTGTCAGTACCATAGACACAAGTGAGCAACATGGAAATTTTATAGAAACTGGAGACAAAAAGGACACTTATACTTAGCATAAAAGAGGGAGTTTAAATTTATAGAGCACATAATGAGGAAAAAGGAGATGGAATATTTTTGAAACTTCACAAGACAGAATAAGTAAATGGATGGCGGGACATGGCTTAGGCTTTCTATTTCTAGTTTATAGAAACTGGAGACAAAAAGCACACTTGTACTTAGCATAAAAAAAGAGAAAATATTTATGAAGTGCTACAAAGGACAAGAAATTTTGGAGAGCCATGACGACTAACGTACTGAAGGGACACAGCACAAAGAAAAAGAAGAAGATCTTGAACATATTTATATGCTATTTATATTGTTTATATATTAATGTTATTCTTAATATCCCGACCGAAACTGAATGCAACATTCTGTGCAAGATGTGCACGTAATTCTCTGGCTGCATTTATTTGTTCATAATGGATTCGTGTGACGTTTGTTGTTCCGATGAAATTTGATTGGGTATTTGGCAAACTGCCAGTCTCACGTGACTGTGTCCGACCGTTATATAAAATCCGCCAATCAGCTTTGACGATGCCATCATAAATAATCCTCCAACTGGGCGGAAGATGAGATTAATTCATAACGCAATGACAGCGGCTTCGCTCTGAACATGTCCAACGTTTCAGCAGGCCGCTGAAAATGGGTGGGCTATTAAGGGCGAGCGAAAGACTTCTTCCTCTCATCAGTGCTTATCAGAGGAAAGGATAAAGCCAAGGAGTACTTTAAATCTAACAATAAACATATCCTTCCTAGCTAAACAGTTTATATTTTTTTAAGTGCCTTTCTTTAGGAGTCGTTTTTTTATTTTTTTATTTCAATGATTGGTAGACATCTCTTTGGTCACAGTTCTCCACAAAATTATTTTTGTTGTAATGAAGAAAAATCGATGCATTTTAATATAGAAATGTTATCCTTTTGATCCACTGATATAAGCGTTCATAGGACATTCACTTTCTTTTTCTTTTAAGGTGATATGTCTGTTCAGGACGTGAGTGATCATGGCCTTCCACAATTTCCTATCCTTTGTAACTAAGCAATCTTTTCCCCTTTAATATCTATCCATTATCACAAGCTTATTAGCTAAATAACTTGAGGGTTCCCTTTGATTCTTTTGCCTCCCACAAACTTTACACACACCCTTTTTCTCGTTATGATAATTTTCTAAGCTTGCTGAGCTTTACACCACATCGAGGTTCCCAAATGATTTTAATCTTAGATGTGAAACAAGGCCGAAAGTATGGTTCACTCTGTGAGGATCGATCTCACTACTTAGTCATAACTGATCTCGTGAGATAAGCTTGCTAAATCATTGCACAACGTCGGAGTGCCTTTTGGTGGTTTTCTAAGCGTAGCTTAGATGTGGCACAAGGCCGAAAATATGAGACACACAGTGACGTTCGAACTCACTATTCGGTCGTAATTGATCTAACGAGAAAAGCTTGCTAAACATCACACTACGTCAAAGCGCCTAAAATGATTTTCTAAACTTAGCTCTGGCAGAAGGCAGAAATTATCGTTCCCCCAGTGAGTACTGAATTCACTATTCAGTTGTAATTTATCTAGCGAAAGAAGCTTGCTAACCATGACATCACGTGATGTGCCCAACTCTTAATATGTATTCTAAACATTTGATCTGGTTCTTTCTGATTTTGAGTAAAATTGTCCTTTTTTGTTCTCATCTTCCTTAAAACAACCTGGTTGATCTCATGTTGAAATTCTATATCTTTGGTTATTTTTCAGATTAAATAAGGACCTATGTGAAATACTTCTTGAAAAGTAATGTCACAATACCTTTCATGCTGGTTCTATTCTTGAACTATTAGGAAGTATTGATCGACCGACCTTTTTTGTAACGATAAATAAACGAAATAAATTTTTCAAATAACACATGAAAAAGAGTTAAGCTTCGACGAGCAATCGTGTGTCCTGTTCCAAATTTAGCTGAAGATTGTACGCTAAACATTTCCTAAACCAAGGAAGACTTCGGATAAACTTTTCCAAAACAGAAATTATGATCTGAAAAAGGAATAAAAGCAGTGTTGAGACATACTCTAAATCTTTCATGAAAGTTCAGAATTTGGAATTAATAAATGCAAAACTCTTCAAATTCATTTAATGTATTTATAATTCTAACATTCGTCCTTGCTTTGAATATAAAGGCCACATAGTTCGTGGGAAGAAGCAATTCGAGTGGGACATTCTTCACACCAATGGAATACGAAAGGAATGATGGTGATTTCCTACAATTTGTGAGGCATACCTGTGAAGGTAAGAACTGACGGAATGCAGAAAAGCAGTTCGCCCGAGCACTTTCTAGCGACATAGCAGTGAGACGCTTGCAGCATCTCGTCTGTGTGAGAAAGGTTGCATGATTTAAAATAAGTTTTAAAAAAGGACCCCGGAACTTGTACTCTATCCAGGCAGGAAAGTGAGGGCTGGTTAGCTCCTGTCAAAATATGACAACAATTCTTCATTTTAGGCCTGATCTGTCTCTTTTAAAGATAGAGGATAGAATGAGGAATCAGTTACCTACAGTAGCGGTACAGAGAACCGACCATTTTATCTGCATCTTTAACGATAGATCGTATGCACGAGATCCACTTGACGTTAAGGGTGAGTTTATGGCTCAATATTATCTCAAAGCCCAGGGCGTCGACAAGGGGACATTCATTCATCGTGTCTGGTGTTAGTTCGGACCCCGATTGGCGTTCATGGACTGTTTCTAGTTAAGATACGAGGCATTTATGTAACCAGTCATGTTTCTTCCACTGTGAAGTTAGAATGGATTCTTAAGGCGGGTGTATATTCGAATGTTTACGTTAGCGTTTAAGCATGAAACACGGGTTTCGAATCTCACTATGGTTGAATAATCAATGACTTCTTAACATTATTGTCATAGGGAGAGAATCCCTGCATGCAGAAATGTTCTGAAGTGCATGAAAAAACTGAGATTGGACAGAAGTATATGCTTATGACTGGCAATCTATCTAGAGCTTCCGATTCTATTAAAACACTCTTCTCGCAATCTTTAACAGGCTGGTGTAATATGGTGTAATATGATTGAAATATTTTAGTCATATGAGATAGGTGTAGATACCGTCATCTCTAATCTGAACAATATCTTCAAAATATGTTGTTTCTCCCGATATATTCATCTAGGTGCACAGGCACACATTAGGCAATAAAATTACATTTGAGTCATTGAATTTTTTTTTTTTTTATCAACTATTAGCAGGTTATTTAAAGACGCATAATATTATCTAGATAGTGATTTTTTTTTTTAGAGAAATTTATTGATAGTAGTTCTACTAAATAACCGATACCCGGGGTGGGGAGAAGAGGTGGATACATACATTTCCTTGGTGTATTTACGCGTGTGTGAATATAAAGGAAATGTTTGGTATTGAAACTCGGCTCTTTAAGCCTTTCTACATTACACCATCCGCACATCCAAACTTACTGCACGTGGCATTCTCATGTAGTCACTCATCTAGACACTGACCAGACTCAACGTGACTTAACTTCGGTAATCATATAAGAAGCCCTAACAAAATCCGTCTTACAAAAATAACTGAAATTGCTGAATTTCACTTCAATAATTTCAACTGTTTAATGTCTTCGAGAAGAATATGTAACGAACGAATATTGGATAAAGAAAAACATTCATTTTCGACTATGTTTTTTTTTTTTTTATCATTTCACACCAAGCAAAGCAATAAAGTGATTAAGACGTAATTGATTACTGAGCGTGAGTGAATATCAGGAGAAAAAAAAACATTATTAATGAAATAGAAGTATAAAAGAACTGGAATTAAAAAGCAAAAGTTAACGATTGACATGGCATTTAAATTTTTAAAGATCAAAGTTAACTGGAATGTAAGCCGGAAGAGCGTTTCACAAGCGATAAATATGTAAAAAAATATTTTCAATGCATTTTATATCCTTGCAATCAGGTCATGTTACATACTACACCCATTAAGTAGCATTGATTGAAAATTAACACAAAATTACAATTTGAAGTCTTATTGGGGGAAAAGAAACCAAACTCACATCTGGTATGCTTTAAAGAAAAACTATTAAAAACGGAATAGCTATTTCTTATAAGAAATGCTGACAATTTAAGACCGTTAAAATGGTAGAAGATATAAGCAAACCATATGCCATAGAGAAAATCGAATAGGGAATTCGAACTTCAGTTTCTCACGGCCCATATCAGCTAAAAAATATTTTCGTCCATGTTATATGAGCTGTAAGTGATCGCTGAAGCGAATTTACGTAAGTTTTTTCGTGCTTAAAATATTTATGTCGCTTAATTCATCTCCGTGGAAAGAAAATAACTTGAGAGTTATTAAAAGACACATAATAAATAGAATGAAAGATAAAGTAATCGGTAATTAATAATAATGAGATAATAAGATTCATCTGATAAAGTTGGACAAGACGAGACTTCCCTTGAATTAAACGGAATAATAATAATAAAAAAAAAAAAAACACGCCGGAGATTAAATAAAGAGTTAAGTTTGAAAATTCTTGATTCTTAGCCGGATCGATAGAGGCTTGACGAATGCCAAAGGTTACATTTATCGAAACGTTTTAATAATCGCAACAAAGTCTGATACGAAATCGTGTAAATTTGCATTAAATCTATTCATGTTTGATCGAACCGAATAGGAAAATGTGAAGTAAGCTCTAGTGGCGTCATCATTTAGATACATACATACATAGAATGCCAATTCCAAGCTTAAGGTGAATTACTTTAAATAATTCTAAGGTAAGCTCTTTCTCCATGCATTTGCCTAAATTCTTATCGGAAATATCCTAGGAATAATTGTCTTTCACTTATTAGAATTATGCGTTCAAATATAAATAAATAATGATTTCTAAAATTGTTCAACATAAGGACCACTTACAATCGCCAGGCTTAGGTGCAGTTGGCTTTTAAAATCTAAATCTGCCCCGTAACTGAGGTGTTTACGATTTTCAAGGAAATAGTAAAGATCGGTGATCTACTCCAGAAAAATATTAATATATCCAACGATTTTTAGTGTTGTGCGGGGAAGCTCAGAAGATTGCAGAATTACAATCTTTCTACCACAATTATTCTGCCATTTAACCTAAAATGATATTTTGAAATACAGTAACCCCTCGATTAATTTGTATTCGATTAGTACGCTAACATTTTATATATCAAAATTTGATTAGTGTATATGTAATACTCGATTAGTGCGGTAAAACATACTTCCGTTTAACCATAGTTTGAAGACTGATTTTTTTTTAATATTTACCGATGCATTAAATTAAAATTGAAAATACATTGTAACCCGGATATAAGAGAGTTGTCGGGACCGGAGAAGAAGTCTCTTATATCCGGGTTTGGTCTATTTTGTTTAGGTAAGTATGGCTCTAATTTGGCACCAGAGAAAATCTCTCTTATATCCTGGTATCTTATATCCGGGTTACACTGTATTTAACTATTTTGTTTGTCAAGTATTTCATTATTTAAGTAATTACAGTAATGTTAAAAATGGACGATTATAAAGAGATAAATTTTATAATTATATAAAATTTATCTCTTTATAATCGTCCATTTTAAAAATAATAATAAACAATATATATTTGAATAATACAATAATAAAAATACATATTTGAATAATACAATAATAAAAATACATATTTGAATATTTGTCGCTATTAATTTTTTTGTATATTTTTTATGTTTATTTTGAAGGTCTTAAAAATAAATTTCTGAATTTATAAAAAAAATGAACGATTGGATTCGATACAGAAATGTTCATTTATAAAAATATCGACATTTAAAAGATGTATGCATTTACTATAGAAATATTATAAATAAAATTTTCAATTTAAAATATTAATGATTAGATATATATCATATTAGGAAAAAGTTAAGTTGTAATTACCCAGAATCACCACTTATATGAAGAACACGAATACAATGCGGCAAACCACTCTGAATAAGTTTTTTCATAAACAATCAGATTAATAATCATTAATTCATAGCATTTTTATTGTACCTTCTTATACGTGCCTATATCTTAATTAAAAAGGACGCAAATTAGAAATTATGAATGAGACTAAAAACTGAGGTACAAATTACATCATTTCCTATAAGTTATGATAGTTGATTAATGCGTTTTCGATTAGTGCTTATTAGAATTCAGATTTTTCATTCTTTTATTAGATTGGTGAAAAATTAATGACGTAATAATATCGTTTTTTGACGTTAAAAATACATCAAAAAACGACATTATAACGTCATTATTTTTGCACCAACCTAATAGACGTTGCTTATGATTCGTTGTCTAGGGCTTATCATTATTTTGACTGTAATTTTTTTAAGGTAATAGTGATTTAGTGATAAATGTCATCCTAATTAATCCGTGGCTGAAGAGAGAAGAGGAGGATTCATAACTTTTCCAGTGTTACTGTTGTAACCTAGGGAAAGTTACTGAGTAGAATAATCAAACGAAGGTTGGTAATGTACGAAAATATTAGGTTGGTGCAAAAATAATATCGTTTTTTGACGTTAAAAAATACGTCAAAAAACAATATTATTTTTGCACAAACCTAATACTTAGGACAAGAACACCAGAGGCGTGTAGAAGTAGTCAAGTGAATTCCACAATGAATCGCAAACTGCAGGATATGTACCAACCGGCCTACGTGGTCAGATGTGCCACAATGCCGAATTTAATGTGAGGCACCCTAGTCCGTAGGATCGGCCAAAAATTCCCCGTAGAACCCGTATAAAACGGTGTCGGGTAGCTGTTTCCTGAGACGAGACTCTGCCCTTCCACAAAGCCTCGTGTGGAGATCCTCTTTGCTCGGAGGCAGAAAGTTTGACCAGCACAACTGGAGACGAATTTCCAACTGCAGGATATCTACCAACCGCCCCACGCAGTCAGATGTGGGACAAGGCCGAATTTAATATGCGGTATTCGAGCCCGTGTGCTCGGCTAAAAAATTCCTCATAGACCCCATATAAAAACGGAGTCGGGTAGCTGTTTCCCGAGAAGTGAATCTGTCCTTCAACATAGCCTCAAACACAACCCATCCATCCAAGAAGATATCTGTTACACAACCCATCCATCCGAGATAATACCCGTAAAACAACCCGTCCATCTTAGATAATACCCGTTACGCAAGTCATCCATCCTAGATAATATTCGTTACATACCCCATCCATCCTAGGTAATACAGCTTATAGAACCCAACCATCCTAGATAATACCCCTTTACACAACCCATTCATCCTAGATGATACCCGTTACACAGCCCATTCATCCTAGATAATAAGTGTTACACAACCAATCCATTGTAGATAATCCGACTTTATCATATTTGAATCTCTTTTTCCCCACAAAAAAAATTTTTGCTTTATAAATAAACATTACTTGACAATGAAGAGACATCATATTTGATTTTCATTTTTCATTTGCCAAACTAATTCCGAGCAAATATCAAAAAGAGGACATTGAGAAAATTTGCACATTGACATTTACATAAGCAGCTGATCATTTGTGTTGTCACACATAGTGGACACGTCTACACACGCAAAAGTCATAAAGAAATATCGTACATATATATACTTTTGCATGCAGAAAATCGCGTCATTGTGTCCAAAGCGTACGAACGTATTTCATCATGCAAGATTCTACGCTCTCTCTTAGAATTTGTAACAAAGGTCTACTTGGTAAACCAAAGGTTGGCTCACTTGGTCATGAGGAAATAAAAATATAACTGAGCAAGCATCTATAACAGGGATTAGTTAGACACTCAAAGAGACAAGTGTACTCGGAAAAAAACAGCCAGCTATTATATGCTTATATATATATATATATATATATATATATATATATATATATATATATATATATATATATATATATGTAAGCAAATATATGTATATAGATCCGACAGTATGAAGAAAAATATACAGAAAAAACAAACAAAAATCCTTATATGCAATTATGCCGTTTTAATGTTAATATAATGTCAACGTCAGACGTTTCGGTCTAATAAACCATCTTCAGGACATATTCATAAAATATAATTAACATTATCAATTCAACATGACAAAGACGATCAGTTATCTGTTTGGATAAGTCTTGTTCTTATGTCCATCGTCTTTGTCATGTTGAATTGATAATGTGTATTATATTTTATGAATATGTCCTGAAGATGATTTATTAGAACGAAACGTCTGACGTTGACATTATATTAACATTAAAACAGCCAAATTGCATATAAGTATTTTTGTTTGTTTTTTTCCGTATGTTTTCTTCATATATATATATATATATATATATATATATATATATATATATATATATATATATATACACAAGCAATCAGATGTCTAGCCACACTGATGAGCAGTGAAACAGAGAAGCATACTGTCTGCGAATGACAATATATATATATATATATATATATATATATATATATATATATATATATAAAGACCACATGATATTAAGCGTTTTTATTTAATTTTTCTAGTGTTCGAAAAAGTGTTTTCTTTTCTGGACGCAGAGTGCGTACAAAATGTCCAAATATTCTGTAATTCCGCGCGCTTTCGGCTATACTTCTAGCCATTATCAAGGTTGATTTTATTTTTTTTATTTTTAACTGGGCATATGGACTGTGTGTAATAGGGATGTTTTACTTTCCGAACACAGTCAGCTCATTTTGGCTGTGTTCGTAGTTAATATTATTGAGTGCTGACTTTTATTATTATTATTATTAAGGTTTCCATTATTTTTTTAATCTTTTTTTACAGGTGGATGAGATTATTATGCTTGTATTTTTTACTAGTATGTTTCGTATGGTGTCTGTTAAGTTTGTATGTGAGTTCAGATGTGTACTGGTGGAGCTTTGGTCGGATAGGTGTAACGTAACTCGTCTGGATAGTGTGACCAATGTAATTTTTCATGTTCGGTTTGATCAGGAACCCGGTTCATTAAGGATCATGAGCGAAATATGCAATATTATATATATATATATATATATATGTGTGTGTGTGTGTATGTGTGTGGTGTGTGTTTGTTTGTGCTTGTATGTGTGTGTCTGTAAAGGTTGCAATAGCTAATTTAACGTCAAAATTACGCTAAAATGAAAATAACACTGACATCAAATTTCAACAGATATATTTACCAAAAGTTATCTTAATATAGCAAAGACTAAATTTATTCAATAAAATCACCAGTGGCTTCAAACACGGCCTTCAGATGACCTCAGAATCTCCTGCAACTCTTCTGGACGGTCTCCTTGTTAGAGCTGGTGACAGCTGCCACAATCATTGCATTCAATTCATCTTTCTTGTTACAAGGAGTTTTTTTTTTTTTTTGGTCTTTCGCTCAACTGTGCCCCACACATAACAATCAAGAGGTTTGCAGTCTGTGGTGTTAGATAGCCAGATGTAAGGGGTGATGTGGTCACAGAAATTGTGACTGGGTTCTCCTCCGTCTGTGGCATGATGCAGAGTCCTGATTCTACACATAGAGTCTCCCAGCATCCACCATCCTGACCCAGTGAAGCACTACCCGCTCAAGACACTTGATATAGACTTCCGTGTTGAGTCTGAGGCCCTCACCAAAAAATTCAGGAGTCCTTTTCCAAGCTGTCGTAACTTCATTAGCAATATTAGACTAATCTAACTCTTTCCGAATCATTTGTACTGCCATCTGGTTGACACCCAAATACTCTGAAATGTTCGTATTGGAACTTCCGGTAAGAATTTCAAGCGGTACAGCATGCCATTTTCTAATTTCTGGTGGAGTGAATTGCGTCATGGTGGTCTTTTTCTCACGAAGAGTGACCAAAAACCCTACTATATTGTCCAAACGACAAAATCAAAAACTAACAACACGCATGCGCGAAATTAAAAATAACAAATGATGATAATTTACCAATCGCACCCTGTATATATGGTCTGATGATTGCGTTCAAGCCTGAAATGGACTGTCACCGCACGATCCTCATTTCAATGGACACTTTCTAATTTACATACCATATATTCACCACTTTTACCCATAAATATAGCATACCTAGATTTTTATCTATAGAGGTTTTTTAAGATTTTACTTCTGCGTTTAGAAAGTATTTCTA
>OZ010588.1:69450179-69467679 GCA_963932145.1 Acanthosepion lycidas | reverse complement strand
TATACCTAATATAATACTAACTTTCCTATCTTCGGCAATAATTTTACACATAGTAATCCGATTTTATACTTCAGTACCTCACACTTCTTCATTTAACCAACCACCCTTTTTACATTCAGCCCTCAAATCGAGTTTTTCGTAGACTGTCCTTGTTGTAATTGTTCGCTTCACACATCAGGAGGTTTGCTTCATTTTTGGTGTGACATTTTTTTTTAATATATTCCGTCATTGTATATAATATAATTCCATGTATATCACATTTTTTGAATGGATTTCTTTGGTTTATTTTGGTCCTTCTTATTATCTTTTTAAGGTGGAGGTATATAACGGAAATACTAAGTGATTGTAGAATATATTTTCTCTCCGTTTGCGAGAGCATTTTTAGCATGACTGATATTGGTACAAAGATTAAATTTACTTGCTTTCCGACTCATTGGTACAAATGAATGAACAGGAAAAGCTAGATAACCATCACTTTACAAATGCAAACCACGATATAAAGTATTTTTCTACAATTAAGCAATGAGGCAAATAAATAATTAAACGCATAGAATAAACAGTACAGTTTTTCATTACCATCACAATCATAAAATCTAATTAACTAGAAATGTGAAAGCAAGATAAATGTATAAAGATAATACAACATATATAAGATATGTTTTAAATTGAAATATTAAGTTATTATCGCTTAGCTCGCATTCTACATACTAATATATTATTCACACACACAATAACAGAAAATATAATTGCAAGTTCTGGGCAAAAACATTCCTTTTGATATAGGGTAGATAATGTATATGTAAACGGGTGCACATCTAAATCTAGGGATAACCAGAGATTGGCAGGTGATCTCTTCTTCGATTGCAGCGGGAGAACAAATGGCTAGTCACATTCAATGGCTTGAAAACCTAACTAGTTACCAATCTGACCCGGAACTACCACTAGTCTGATGATGAATGGATGACCCCATCGGGAAGGTCCCGTGCCTGAGTGATTAATGTGTCTTAAACTCAACCCTGGTCACAAGTGTAAGTCGTATATACGATCCATTGCTAAACAAGAGCCAGATCAGGTCTAAAATGGAATGCAGCTGTCAGGAATTGCTGAGGCCTCACTTTTTAGTCTTGATAGAGTTCAAAAGCAACCTCTGCGTCCTTGTGGGTGACAAATTATTTTCCACACTGCAACCCATCTCTCGTAGACATGATGTAGCAAACCTCTTACTGCTCTATCTTTTCTTCCATGGAAAATGATCGGACGAACTACATCACGAGTAAGTCCCGCCATTCCACTTTATTTGTAAAAAAAAAACAAAAAGAAACTTATTCCCTTCGTATTCCATTAGTAAAATTAAGTTCCACTTGAACCACTTTTTTCCGCTAACTACTGTTCTGTGGAACCAAATCCCAAGAGGAACTTTTCCCGATCACTACAATCTTAAAGTGTTCAAGTTCAGGGCTTCCCTACCTATTAACATAAACTGTGCCTTTTACTATGTAACCCTCTACTACGAGTGGCTCCCGGGCCTTGTATATGGTGAATATCACTATAAAAAATAAAACGGTTAAAATCATTGGTGAGAACGTTAGCGACCACACGACCGGTTTTTAAATTTCACTGCGGTCAATTTTTAGTATATTAATTCGATCTTATATGCTAATTAAATAAAAGTGCATTTTAAGATAAATACATCTTTTATACAATTTCTTGTATATACAAATAAATATTTTTTATGATTTTTTATTATTTTAATCTTTTTAAGAATTTTTTATTAAATTCTTAGACAACAGCTAAACAAAACTGACTTTTTTACTGGCAAATATCATCACAGGTGTGTAGATAAATGACTGTACAAGTTTGTTTGTATAGATAGGCGTGTTCAATGTGTAAGAGATTCGGGCTATTCCATTGGCTGTTGATATTTCCCCTCATTGTCAAAGTTCCGGGTCTTGCAAATTATTTAAATATTTGTTTATCAGATGTTTAAGAAAATGTGTTTTTATTAGTCGTTGAAGTTTTTGACTCATCGTAAAATCCGGGTTTTACAGGGGAGCCGGTATTGGAGTTGCAGATCAAAGAATAAGAACGTGATAGAAAAGATAGATAAAAAATTTAATTAAGTGTCCGTTCTGACTTTGCTAATGATGGGAATATTTTATGTTCAATGTTAACACTCTTGTGATTCCTAATTCTGTCTTTTTTTTTTTTAAAAAAAAAAAAAAAAAAAAAGGACAGTTTAATTTATTAAAGATCTTATTGGATGTACAAAATTTAATCAATACTATGAAAACAGACATACAAACAAAAGGAGACGAGAAAATTTCCGGTATGCCTGTTTTAACTTATTTACTCCTTTTATTCAATTAATTTATTCAGTTATGCGTGATTAATTTATTCAGCCATGCCTGATACACGCTTAGGCGATCATGTACCTCCCGATTGCCAGTAGGTTGCCATTTCCCTTCGGTGAAAGACTTGGTCTTTCCTGCTATTTACCCATAGCTTGGAGTTGGGAGAGAAGAGGAGGATTCAAACCTTTTCCAAGAGAATTAGCACGTAATGGATTTTACTAGAATTCGAACTCGGCTCCCCAATTTCTCAATCCGAACCACTAGCCATTACTCCACAGTGCCTCCTTAATTTGTACATTGGCATACTCATTTACTTCTATTCACTATATTGTATCAATTGTGATTATTATTTATTGATTTACTGCGAAATCATTAGAAAGATTTAGATATTTTAAATATACAGGGTGCGATGGATTAATTGTCGTCGAAATTACGCAAAAATGAAAATAACACTGTCATCTCATTTTTACAGATATAGTAACCAAAATTACAAATATATATATATATATATATATATATATATATATATATATATATATATATATATATATATCTTGAAATAATAAAGAGTAAATTTATTCAATAAAATCGCCATTGGCTTCAACCAGTTCTTCAGAAGACTTCGGAATTTCTTGCATCTATTCTGGACGATCTCATGTTTTAAGTTTTTTAAATCCTTCCATAATCTTTGTATTCAGTTTATCTTTAGCATTACAAGGGGTTTTCTTGGTCTCTCGCTCAACTGCACCCCACACATAATAATCAAGGCGGTTGAAGTCTGTGGTGATAGGTGGCCAGATGTAAGGTGTGATGTGGTCTGACAATTTATTTGACAGCCATGACTGGGTTCTCCTGCTTGTGTGTGGCATGGTACAGAATCCTGTTGTCAGACATAATGTCTTCCTGCATCTATTCTCTTGACCCATTTCACCACTAACTCCTCAAGGCACTTAATGTAGGTCTCCATATACAGTTTGAAGCTCCGTGGGAAGATGCACAAACACTCTGAAATATTCGGGCTCGAGTTTCCGGCGTGAATTCCAAACAGCACAGCATGCTGTTTCCAAATTCCTGGCGGAGTGAATTGCATTATGGTACTCTTTTTTCTCACAGACGGTGCCCAACTGACCCTTCTATATTTTCAGTCGACAAAATGTAAGACAAACAACTCACATGTGCGAAATTAAAAATATCAAATGTCGACAATTTTCCCGTCGCTTCCTGAGTATCATAAAATTGTACATCTATTCCACAATGTTCAACTCATTTTCTTTCGCAAGCAGCTCAGGAGCTTACATTTTTTATATACAGATATGATGAAAAAAGCCCAAATTTAATAAAAAATAAAGTTTTATCGTCAAAATCGTTATGTTATTATTAAGAAGAAATGTCAAAGAATTTTTTGATTATTAAAATGTATTTTTTATCTGTTTTAGAACGTTCTAAATTTTGGTTATTTTTTTATTTTTTATTTTTTTGCGTCAGCGGGAACCAAAAAATAGTATAATATTTGTTAGTGTTTTTGAACTGATATGGAAATTCTTGCAAAAATCAAAAAATTGTCCGATTTTAATAAAACTTCCAGGACTTCTTCACAAATGAATTAAATTATTTAAGAAATGTTTTCTATTAGAAAATGTTGGTAAAACATTTGTTACCCTCAATTATTTAATTTTATTAAATTTCGAAAAATATAGATTTTAAGCCGCTTTATGTTTGTATTAGTTAAAAGCATATCTTCTGGGAGAATTTAAATCAGCAATTTCTTTTTATAAAAAAGATTCCTCATTGTCGACAATCTGCTCTGAATCGTAAAATAAAGATGCAACAAAATTAAGACATTATGTAGTTAGAAATACTTTTAATTCTTTTTATAATTAAACTGAACACTATTATCTTAAGAAAAAAATTGATGAATAATGTATTTTTACAAGAATTGGTTTCATTTAAAAAAAAAAATAAACTTGAATAATTCATGAAGATTAAAATCTTTTAACATTCTGTTTTAATTTGTCCCGGTTAGTTGAAATTGTTAATAAATAACAACTCTATTTACTATTCATAAAAGTTTATTACAATTTAGCTACCCCGATAGTTTAAATATATATATATATATATATTTTTTGTATGCATAAAATTGTGCCGATTTTTGCAAATACGATGTCTAATGACGATATTATCAGGAAATAAGAGCAATAACTATAGTAAATTTAAAGCCAGAAAGTATCTAAAATTCAATAAAATATTAGATTGATGAGAATAGTTTCCTAATTTTTTATGATAGTTAGTTACAAATTATATACTAAAGGCGCTATCGTTATATTCCTCGAGTAAATTTTGCAGATATATCCTCCATAAAAAAAAAAATAGATAACCTGGCGTCTGTCAGTCAAGCTGTCATCCTCTGAATACGTTAAACAAACAGCAATGCCGTGTTAAAAAATGCATTATTGCGGTATTTTAAACTTGAAATATTATTTGATTTCCATTAGATTATTTAAACTTTAAATCGACTATTACCACTGAAATAAACTTTTAGAAAAGTACATTTTATATTTTATTTTTATATTTAATAAAGAGAACTATATCGTGATGACAGATGGCTAGAAATAAGGCTAAAATCAGCGATTTTAGCAATATCAAAACTGCTTTATTGTACTTTTCTACGGCACGTGATCAGTAAATTTCCACCAGTCTCTTACGTTAGCTATACCCTTTATTCTCTTCTACTTAACATATGTAAATAGGTAAAATCCTATTTACCAAATCAGTAAAAAACGAAAACACCTCCCAAAGAATTCATATTATTTTGAAATAGAGAAAATTGTTTTGCTTATTGGAAATATTAAATTGAATCTATTAGCTTTAAAATAAAACAAAAATAAAAGCTTCAAGAAAGATTTTTCAATTTTAAAATTCATTTTAAACCTTTGGGATCGTGCTTCTGTATAGGTACATATATATATATATATATATATATATATATATATATATATATATATATATATATATATATATATATAATTATTTATTTAATTATTTATTTAAAATATGATTCCAACACGCTACATAAGAGTTCTCATGTTTCAAAACAAGAGCCGAAAACTTCAATGTTTTGAAATAAATAATTATATTTATGCTCTACTTTTGTATCGAGTACTATTTTTGTATAATAATAACAAAAATGCTAAAGAACTTTGGATTATTTACCTAACTAGTTCTTTCCTATTTTCTATATATTTTCATATATATATATATATATATATATATATATATATATATATATATATATATAAGGTTGTAAGAATTACTGGCACTTGTCTGCCATGGCAGCTGCTAAGTGTTGTTCTTTATATGAATATACGTATAAAATTACTTTTGAAAATTTGTTATGAAAAACCACATTCAGAAACAATTTTGGAACATATACAAAATTTTGTTTTGTAATTTTGACATTAAAATATTAGAAAAATATCCACTATCGACTATAATAAATAAAATGTTCGAAACTCACTTACGAGCGTTGAACTAGTCGATCTATTTTCTTTATAGATCCTATTTTTAATTTTGTTCCAGATTTTATAAGTATATAATAACATTGGCCCATTGATAAAATTTCTTGCTGATTCAAATATTGACATTTTAAATAAATAAAATGTCGCCTCACCTTTTCAAAAATATACTTACTAATCTCCACTGGATGATAGGAAAAATCCTTACTAATCCTCACTGGATTATATGAAGAATCCTTCACAATTCTTCACTGGATTATATGAAAAGTCTTTATTAATCTTGTCTGGATTATACGAAAAATCCTTACTAATCTTCATTGGAATATATGAAAAGTCCTTACTAATTTTCACTGGAATATATGAAAAGTCCTTAATTTTCACTGGAATATATGATAAAACTTTAATAATCTTCATGGTTTATATGAAATATCCTTACTGATCTTCACTGGATTATATGAAAAATCCTTACTAATCTTCACGGGATTATATGAAAAATCCTTACTAATCTTCACTGGATTATAGGAAAATCATTACTAATCTTCACTGGATTATATTAAAAATCCTTATTAATCTTCACTGGATTATATGAAAAGTCTTTACTAATTATTTCTGGATTATACGAAAAATCCTTATTAATCTTCACTGGATTATATGAAAAATCTTTTCACGCTTTCAACTAAAAATATTTAAATATACAAGTCGTGACGATTGTAAAAAACGTTAAATAAAAATGACTTTCAATTCTTAAAATTATGTATGAATATTTCTGTCTAATATTGAACTTCTAAAATAGATTTTGTAAGACAAGAATGCATCTTTTCACCAAAACATTTAAGCGAGGCCATTTTAATAGGATTCATTATTGCCGGCCACAATATTAAAAGCATATAGATATACAGAAAACACAGTGTTGGTAGCAGACACAGAAAGGAAACTACAGAAGATAAAGAAGGAAAGGGAAAAGAAAGGATTAAGAATCAATTACAAGAACACGGAATGCATAATTATTAGCAAAATGAACATCCATACATGAAAATTACAGATGAGAGACATCAAAATGAAATAGGTGCAATAATTTAGATATCTGAGTAGTGTATTTACAGAAGACAAAAATGCGACACGGATATCCGAAGGCGCAATGGACTAGCGAAATATGATTTCCGAAAGCTGAGCAAAGTATTAAGTAACAGAAAATAAAGTCGTTAGAAAAAAAAAATGTAGTCGTTACTCTATATTGCATTGAATGCTGAACAATCTCCTCACGGATCAAAAAGAGACTTATAATAACAGATGTATGATTCTACAGAAGGATGATGAGTATACAATGGCTAGAGCCCCGACGAAATTCTAGAGATAATGGCAAAAAAAGTACACTTATGATTAACGTCAGGAAGAGTCATTTGAAATTTCTGGGTTATATAAGGAGGAAGTGGGGGCTTGGAAACTTTGATTCCCACAGAATAGATTGAAGATAACAGGACCAGAGGAAAGCAACGGACAAACTATCTAGCAAGCCTGGGCGAAATGATGAGCAGGTTTTGAGAGAGATGACAGAAAGGCATAATTATCTAAGAGCGAAAATGCAGAGGAACTTGTGGAGAGCTATACTCGCAAACGTCTTGAAGGGACAAGGGATGCTGAAGAAGAATGACCAAAGTCTTTAACGCCTCTTATTTCGGAGCCTATGTATATACCATTTTCCCGTTGCCATTACATTTTTTAATATCGAAGTAAACATGTTAATTGTCAGATATAAAAAAAAATTAAGCAATTTACTTGTTTCATCATTAATATTTAACACCCATCAGTACTCAGTAGACCAAATTTAGATTTTTCTAATTCCTGGGCGTTCAAGTTTAGGATATTTCCAATTTCCAGACAGTTCTTGAAAGTTTTTAACATTGTAATAAAACATATTTCCTTGCACAAATATAAAAAAAATTCAAACGTATATCGTATGAGGGCGAATATGAATATTTATAATTGTTCAATACGCGGGCAATGGAATTTCATATATTTTTTATTCCATTCCCGACAGACCAGGATGACTTTTCGTGTAACTCTGCTTGAATCACTGTATTTGTTTGACCAGATACACTTTGTCACTCGTATATAGTTAGTGTCTGTTTCATACATTTTCCCCAAAATATCCCCAAGATATGAATATTTGTTTTGTAGTTTTATAGCCAAAGGTACCCCAATTCTTTTCAGCTACTTCATATAACTTTACCAATATTTTTATATCATTTTTATTGCAGTACCACTGATGAACAACCTCTCAACGTACACTACAGTTCAAAAGTCTGAGGTCGCACTTGGTATTTTGTAAATTGGCCCCCTAAATAGTTGTTTTGTACTTTAAATAAGAGAAAATTATTGTACGTTGTTAAAAAAGGAGACATTATTTTTAATTAGAAATTCTATTATGACAAAAAGAAAAAAAAAATCATGATTAAATTTGCTCTCGTTAAAATATCCTCCTTTAGCCTTGATTACTGCAGCACAAATGTTTGTCATTCGTTTTAAAAGTTTCTTAAAGTATAATCTTGATAATTAATTCCTTTTTTTTTCAATGATTCTAGGAACGCTCTTTTCCATTGTTTTCACTCTTCTGTTATATTCATCTCATGCCAATTCTGGCGGTGGCTTCAAACTTTTGAATTGTAGTGTATCTCAATGACGAAACTACACATGTATTGGGAACTAAGAATCCTTATTTCTAACGCAATGTCACTTTTATTCAAATGCCTGAAATAGATTTAAAAGATTGAGGATTCAAACATAAATACCATTTTGTGCTCTATGATAAAATCAGTTAAGAGAATATGTCTAGCGGATATAAAAATGTAATTATATATTTACAGGGTTGCCGGGATTATAGATATGTTTTTACGGCTTATCAACCATTTATAAGTTACTTAAAGCTGGAAAATATATTAGATTGCTAGAATGTTTTGGAGATAATAACAAATTCCTCTTATGAGCCCTACTAAATAACACAAATCTGGCGAGTATGTGTAGAATCGTGCATTTATCAAGGGTACTTGCGCGTATGACAAGCCTGACTGAAATTGGAAATCGGAAAGCCGAGTTTCAAATCCGAGCCATTATCCATTACACCGCCCGCACATCCAAGCTTACCGCATCTGGTAAGCTGTCATCCGTCTATATACTGACCTGTTTCAATGTTGCTTAACTTCGGTTTGCTTTAACATTATATGCACCGTAAGTGTTGGATTGTATACATTCTAATAAAATAACAATATTCAATTCGAAACTGGTGGGAAACCATTCCGTTATTTTTGCCAAGAATTCATGGTAATTCAAAAATAAAAATAAGGAAAAATCTATGGTTCTCTGTGAGGGAACAGAGATTCTGTTCTGTAGATTCTCTGGAGAGTCATAATCGTCACTGTCCGGGATATTGCAACAGAAATAAGGAACATTTCCGCTTTATATTTACATTTACATACACCCTTGTGCAAACTAATTGAAACGTCCGCTTTATTTTCCTTTCTTTCACCATACGGTCAGTTTTAGACCCACTGGAGTAACAGGTTGTAATCGATTTCTGTTTTTTCTTCAGATTAGGTTATTTGTAGCGGGGTGCTGTAATATTAATCTGTTTTTAGGGTGTATGGTGAAATTTGTCTGGCCTTGAAAAACATTACCTCATCCGTGATTGCATCAGATTTTTATCACGCCTAAACACTATTGTCTCGACTGTCGATTAGTTCTCCTACGGCTATTGTCTGTGATGGATGTTACACGAAGAAAGCGTACGAAAATTGTAACGCTGCGTGAACACACTGGCAAGCCTTACTAGTGAGCAAATCAAAGTACTGGCCCGGAAACTGTCCTGATTTAAATCCAATCAAGAATCTGTGGTCAATCTGCAAGGAAGTACTTCTTGGAATGACCGAAGCTCCAACATGTGCATTGAAAAAATACGAAAAAAAAGTAAATAATAACGGAATTATTCGTTTTGCTTCAGTTAATTTGCACACGGGTATATTTACATTTATATTTATATTTTCTTAAGACCGTTCATTTTTCTTCCACGTTTTTCCGTGTTCTATTCTATTATCTTTTCCTATCTTTAGAAGTTGACATGCACGTAGGTAATTACTTCCCGAATCTCCGGGAAGAATAATCCTCATCACATACATGATTTATACGCGGACTATTATCCTCATCTTTATGTTTCAGCCGTTAAGCCCTCTGGTCGTCATCATATGCATATCGATCCGCGTAATCTTCAAGGATTATTATTTAATCTACAAGTCTAGATTGTTCTCTTTTTCTTTGATTTTTGACATTATCCATATACTCTTATGTTTAGGCATATCCCGTCTAGTAATTTAGCACTGATCAATTATTATTTTTCTTTTATGTGTCATATCCCTTCAGGAAGTAGGCGATCATGGCTCTCCACTTCTCCCTATTCCTTATAGCTCTCAATAAGTTTTGACCCTCCCAGGTCCTGTTCTGTCACCCACTTGCTTAAGCCCGTTAGCTATGCCACGCGTTGCTTTCCCCTGTCCATCTTTCCCTCGATTCGCCATGTGAATATCAGATTCTCTAAGCCCCCCTTTTTTATTACATGTGCCAGAAATTTCAGCTGCCTCTTCCTGGTGTTAATTATAAGATTCCTCCTTGTTTACATCCTATCCAAAACCTTATCGTTGCTCACATGTTCGGTCCGTGATATCCTTAGCATCCTTCTAGGGAACTATACCACTGTTGCCTCGATCTTGTTCTTCATCTTTGAGGAGATCATCCAACATTCGCTGCCATAAATGTGGACAGATATCACGTTCAGTACTCTTTTCTTTGTTACCAACGAAATCATCCTGTCTCTGCCTAACTTTTGGAATACGCTTTCGGATCAGTTAATACTATTAGGGTGGCGCAAAAAATAATGACGTAATAATGTCGTTTTTTGACGTATTTTTAACGTCAAAAAACGACATTATTACGTCATTATTTTTGCACCAACCTAATATTTCCACTAAATTTTAAGTCTGTATTACTCGGCACACGGACTGAAGACATTCATCAAATTCACGAACCAAAGATTTAACCAAACACCCATGGGAACAATCCTCAGTGTAAAAATTGGAGCCTTATACTCAATCTTCCAATACTGGGTAAACTAACAAGTCCGTGGACAAATGGTGAAAACATTTCATAGTCTGGCAATGAAGGAGGGATGCTAGACCCGATCTTGCATGCATTAGTTTCAACCCTCCTTATTAATAACTGCATTGTTTCTCTCCCGGTAAACTGACAGCTGACAGTTAACATTGAAAAGAAATAATACAGTTGTTAATAAGAAGAGTTACAATTAATGCTTGGAAGATTTCACAGCTTTGTCATCACTCATAATATCATAGTCAGCTTTGAACTTTTCAGCTCATTCTCGTATTTTACAAATTAAATATTTATTTGATAACAAACTCTCCTTCTTTGCCAATGAAGTTAATTCAATCTTACCTTTTTAAAAAAAATGGTCAAAAATTTCAAATATTAGGTAATATTGGTGTATACTGTCATGGACATATTAAGGTAAATGTTTATTAGGGAATATTACCTGCATATGTATAGAATGTATCTTATAACATGTTTCTTATTATTCAAGTATATCATATGTATGGATAAGATTCTCACTCAAGTCTTGTATACTTCAGCTGTAGAGGATGGGACCACACGCATCAACACAACTAGGCGTTGATGCTGTGGATTCCATAGGAAGACTTTCGCGGGATAGATTTGCTAGACCATTTGCTAGATCATTTCACCCCAACAAAGGCGAGAATGCCACTTGTACGTAGGGAGTTACAGGGAGTGAAAGGGAGAGAAAAGACTGAGTAAAAGGAGGATTGAAAAAACGTCGAAAGATAAACTGGATTCAAGATGGAGATTGATGTTGCATTTAACATTTTAAGATTGCATTTATCAGAGAAGCAATAAGCGAAAGTGAGTTCCACAGGCGCGAAGTACGAGATAAGCAACTGTTGGAGTAGAAGTGGTGGTTACATTTAAGTATTTCATCAGTAAATTGGTGGGACCTAAAGGCCAATCTAGTAGCACGCTTAAATTCATGTAGTCGTGCACCGGGGTGCGGAGCACATCAGAGAAGTTGCCAAGTTGCGTGTAGAAAAGACAGAGGAAGCAACGACTCATCGGTGAGGAAGTGACTGAAGTCGAGATGTCAAGTCAGGTTCGATTACATTACAGATTCTTCTTTAAATTTTGTCAAGAACCTTTAGATGAATAGCAGGAGCAACAGGCCAGATGTAGCAACAGTATTCAATGCATGGACGAATGGGTGATTTCTTAATGTGTAAGACGGACTCCGACAAGAAAAGTTTTCTGACACGACACACGTTTTAAATTTAATGTTGTTGTTGAGGGGTTCTCCCATTTTTACACAAATGTACTCACCAAGTATATACATATACTACGGCTACGTGAAGACTAGAGAGAGCAAGACCATCGAGTCTAGCTTAGTCGTGATACAGTCTTTGACTGTAAGCGACAGCTGTCGGACTCTCTGCGTTAACAGAGAGGAACCCGGCGGAAGCTTTGCCGAAGGGCAAGGTTTCGTCCGGGGAGGTAGACAGGGCCTGAACACGTCTAGGCGGGTTCAAAGGCTATATTTTTGGCCGAGCCTACGGGCTCGGAGATACCCACATTAAACCGGCCCTGTGCCACATTTGGTGCTCGTGGGTGGATCGATAAATAGCGAGCAAGACCGTCGAGTCGAGAGTGACAGAGTAAAAGGTTGTAGGTAACCGGAAGAGTGAGGGTGAGGTAACAGCGTTGTAGGAGCCACAGTGAGCGAGCACGTAGACTCAGTAAGAAGTCATACAGCGATACTTCATTACCAATGACTGTATATATATATATATATATATATATATATATATATATATATATATATATATATATATTGCTACTAACACGTATTCCTGGAACTACTAACCTGCTTTACCAGTTTGTATTATTACGTTAATACATTATTTTCATATATTCATTCCTGGCGTTTATTATTGGTACTGGATTTAAACCTGGAATCCACAACAGTTGTCATTCTTCTAAACAAGCAAAGCTGATGTGTGTAGTCTACCCTACAATTTAAATCTTAGCTGGTGGGAAAAGAGATGCATTCCCCAATGATATCGGAGTGAAAATGAATGTAATTAATTCGACATGAATTCTAACCCAGCTTGCTGATCTGTTCTTCCGATTTTCTAACCCTTATACAACCTGCCCATTCAGGGTGTATAGTTTCACCCTCAAATTGTAATATCCATTTTCAAAATATTCGTTTTCGTTTTCTCTCTATTTTTTATTTAACTGTTATTTCGCATACTCTGAGTAACGAATAGTAAATGGTTATCTTTCAATGGAGATCTTTGGCATCAATAAATTCTCTATGGATTTTAGCAGAATTTCGAAATAACTGCAGTTTGGAAAATATCCTTTTCGTTCACAGATTTATTTTGTTTTAATTACCCTTCTGGAGGTGGGCGATCATGGCTTTCCTCTGGGTTTCGTCATCTGTGAAGTGTCATGCATATTTTGTCAAGTATATTGGATAGGTTTTCCGGTTAGCTTATCCACGATTGGGAATTCACAGTTTTCCTTCTCTTACACTGGTTGTCATTCAAAGCTAGAGAATTGCGTCTACACTGTTATTTAACCTATAACTGGGCAGAGAAAAACGGATTCCTACCTTTTCCAAGATTTGTGAGAAAGGGAACGCAACAAACTGTCCCGTATTTACATTTCTTTTAATATCTTTTTTCGTTTTTCTTTATGTTACCTCTCAGTTTAGCACATGTTTTCAGCTCCTTAATAAGGTAAACATATTTATTATATACTTGCGTAAGTTTATATAATTCTAAATCTTTGTTACTCGTAGTCCCCTCCAGAAATGGAAACCCTGCATTGATTTCTTTAAGAACTGGTATCAGAAACGGATATAAATATGATCCAATGTGACATTGCCTGGAGTTCCATCTAACGTACATAACGCTGTGCATTATGAATAGTGAAAAGATAGACTTATCACACAGGTAAATACGCGTACAACAATAGTATTGCAACTTCTCACTTTCTATTAACTGTACTCTTCGATCGGACAGAATGATGATTTTTACGATCAAACAGATCTTGCTTTCTTTATCTTGTGTGTCGGATTAAGGGATTGTTTGTAGTTCAACGTCCCAAAAGGTTTCTTCCCAAACATGATTCTCTTTTGTCTTTGCTTCATTGATTTGTATGGCTAAATTAACGTTCTTCTAATTTTATGCAGTGTTTCCCTTCAGGACGTCTACAATCATGGCTCTCCACAACTTCCTTTATTTTGTTGCTTTAAGTAACATTCGAACTATTATTAGGTTGGTGCAAAAATAATGACGTAATACTGTCGTTTTTTGACGTATTTTTTAACGTCAAAGAACGACATTATAACGTCATTATTTTTGCACCAACCTAATACAATCCATTTTTTTCTCTGTTCTGTCATCCATTAAAAAAAAAAAAACTCATGGAATACTGTTGGACTGAAGCTGCCCAGATCGCATTCTTCAGTCGTGGTAGAGTCTAAAAGCGTCTCACAGTCCTTGTGGGTAACAAATTATTTTCGATTCTCAAAACACTCCAAACACAAGGGGGACGCCTTTTACCGTTGTATCGCTAATTTTTACTCTTCTGCGCTTCCCCCGGGCAATTAAAAATCAATTCATTGCAAACTCTTCCATCATGTCTCTAAAAATATTTTTTAAAAATGGAATCAAATTAGGTCTAAAACTTGAGTAAATCATAAGAATGATTATCTACCTTCCAACATCTCTCACTACTCTATAGTTACTTCCATGGGAAGTGCTCGGACGAACTGCCTTCCTTGG
The DNA here is from genome assembly GCA_963932145.1 of Acanthosepion lycidas. Classification (NCBI taxonomy): domain Eukaryota; kingdom Metazoa; phylum Mollusca; class Cephalopoda; order Sepiida; family Sepiidae; genus Acanthosepion; species Acanthosepion lycidas. The sequence goes on along the minus strand of OZ010588.1, from coordinate 69,452,898 downwards.
TTCCAGCAAGTCTACCCTCACTGCTAGGACCTCCCCTGCCTTCACATCGTATCAAACCACCCACATTCCCTCTGTGTTCCATTAGTAATAAGTTCTACTCGAACAGTTTCTTCCTACGAAACACTATTCTATGGAACTAACTCACAAAAGGATGTTTCACCGATCACTACAATTTTAACCTGTTCAAGTCTAGAGTTAACCCCTATCTTCCACTCATATCTGCATAAACTGCCTCATATTATAACCTTCCACCTCGAATGGCCCCTGTACAATGTACGGAGTTAACCTTACTATAAAAATAAATATGTTATTAGCTCTATCCCCCTGCTTTCAATGATTCATGTGGGTGTTAAACTCTCCAAGCTACTTTCCTAATTTCAAAAACATTCCACATAAGTTTCTTTGTAAGGCTTACTTTCTGTAAGCCAACTCGTTGAACATATGCCCTGCCCTAGTAATCATATCTTACGTTAATGGAATTAAATCACAAAAATTCCAAGCATCTGCGAGTGGATAGTGCAACCTTCCTTGTCCTTTTCAGCTCTATTTTATTTACTTCTAGCGGTATTTACCTATCTCTTATTCTTATTCTTAGTTATTGAAGACAAACAATTATTCTGTCAAATTACCATTCTGTTACAACCTCTTCTCAGAAATGGTAATTTTCATCACCTTCGTACTTTCCCCACACAAGAAACATTTGCCATTTTACTGTTTTATTTTGGCCTTGATAAACGTCGTTCGTTCGTATACCTCCTCTTCATTTTCTAATAAAGTTTTTATAGACTCGTATTTTTTTCCTATTATTTAGTGTTTAATTGTAATCATGGCTCATTTAACCAAAATAATACCTCATAAATATCGTCTAGACTGTATCATTTACTAAGAAGTTTACTGATTTTTTTTTATATTCCCTTCTGAAATTGGTGTGCGTCTTATACACCCGTACGTCTTTTATGTCGGAAAATACATTTTCTCAAGTCAGACTTAAAAAGCGAGTTATTTTCACTCCGTAAATATCCTCTGCGCAGTTATGTCTATGACTTCCGATTTTTGTTCAGTTTTTTTTTTTTTAACCAGTTAATTTTCTTAGTTAAATTTGTCTTTTCATTTTGTAAGCCTACCTTTGTTCTGTCGTTTGTCTTACTACAGTTAGCTGTTCTTCGTAACATCCTTAATTATTCTGTCAAAGGTCAAGTCACATGAAAGCAATATCGACATTATACCCTATGATTCTTCAGCCTCGTTTTTTTTTCTTTTCATGTGAGTTGTCAATTCATCAGCATTAACCTCGTAGTCGCCATTTACGAAGTTTCATACTTTATTAGAGACTTCTTTGTATGCGAATGTGTGGGTGCTGTAGCTATGGGACCCAGAATTTGTGATCAGCATGACAAGTTTAAATTCAGTCCGTGTCGTTACATTAATTTTCCCACATGTACCGTTTAAAAATGTTTGAATCCAGTTCGTCTCACCCAAGGGTAAAAAGCAGGGTAGACAGGACTCGTCAGCCTTGGTTTTCATCCACTCTGGGAGAACTATAAATTTTGATTTTAAAACAGTTTACATGACGGGCTTCGAATTCTGAGCTTTCGTTTTTTGTGATCAGATGATGCTTACTCTTCTTCACTTTCTCCGGGGTCATTAAAAATCAATTGTTTGCACATTCTTCCCTCATCTGAATTGACATACTGTCTAAGTAAGAAGTGGAATCAAATATGGATTTAAAACCGGAGATAATGAAAAGAATTATTTTCCACTATCCACTCTCTCTCTCAGAGGCGGAATGTAACGAACCTCTCATTGCTCTGTCACTGTTTCCCTGGAAAGTACCCAGGCGCACTACATTCCTTGGTTGCAGCAGATCTAAGTTTCACGGCTAGGACCCGCCATCCCAATTACATTGTAGAAAAACCACCCACATTCCTTCCATTGGTAATAAGTAAGTTCTACTCGAACAGATTCTTCCCACGAATCTCTGCACGCTGGAACCAACTCCCAAGAGGATGTTTCCCCGGTCATTTGAATTTTAACATGTTCAAGTCTAGGGTTACCCGTCATGATCCCCTTCTATACATAAAAATTATCGCTTAACTTAAACCTCAATCCTGGGCATTATACAGGGTAAAACTTATTGTATAAATTAAAAATAAGGATAAAATAAAAAAAGGTATAAAAATTTATCATATTTGGCTTTTATTAAAGATTCAGAGGATTTTTTTTTAGAAATGATTTATAAAAAAAAAATTCTGGTACTCATTAGTTAGATAAATTTCATGTGTTTTTGTCTTATGGTTTTAATGACAGAGAGAGAAAGAAAGAGGAAAAGAGAGATATTTTTGAGTCTGGCAGTATCTGTTTAATTACTGAAGATCTTAGTTCGAGCAAGATAGAATGGTGGATGTACCCCTCTCTCTCCCTCTCTTTCTCTCTCTCTGTGTAACTGTGTGTGTGTGTGTGATGTTGCGGGAATTGATAGTGCCGGTTATTGAGTTGATTGCTGGTTGTGTCGATACGGTTGATGATTGTTGGTTTAAATATACGCTTTTTTCTTTTAGTCTAAATTCAATGTGTTTCGGGAAATTTAGCTGTACGTATGTGTGTGCGGATTTGTATTGGTTTAATTCTGTCATAAATGTTATTATTGCCATTCTTATCATATGACTGAGTATCAGCATTATCAGTATCCTGAAAATGTGAAGTATTTTCAGTGTTCATA
>OZ010588.1:69412679-69435179 GCA_963932145.1 Acanthosepion lycidas | reverse complement strand
TCGTCAGGCCACTCTAGACTCGAATATATATATATATATATATATATATATATATATATATATATGTATGTGTGTGTGTGTGTGTGTGTGCTCAAAATAAAATTAAAAATAGTTAGGAGTTCAGCGGAACACGCTACCCTGAATTCTAAATTTCGGTATCTTCAGTCGATGCAGACTAAATAATTTCTTAACACTTTATTATTTAATAAGCGTGATAGAATGGGAAAAGAATTGTATCGGGTGTGGGTTATATGAAATGTATATACTTTCATCCTGGTTCGAATGAACTCAAAAGGCACTTTTTGTGTTGATGCATCGGGTCATTATTTCTGATCACACGTTCAGAAGGGTTTTAATTATTTGTTGACTTTTCTTCTAGGCAAATATTGCTGATATCACTATGATTGTAAGTTTTGGGTTTTTAAAAAAACAATTCCAGTTTACAATCTTTTTTTATTTAATTTCTACTCGTGGTTGGTTGACTTGTGTGGTAGAATTCCTAAGTCTTTCTAGGTTAAATCATGATTTGTGAGATATATATATATGTGTGTGTGTGTGTCTGAGTTTGTGTATAAGGTATTTCGATGTTATGTGTCTACTGTATTTATTTGGTTTTAGATGACCAGTTGTAAATATCTCCAGTTTTCTGAAGAAGCTGATCTCCCTTTAATTGTGTCAACGCTTACACTATCACCATAAAAATGCTTTTTTCCCATCCAGTGAAAATAGAAAATTGTATATTACCTGAAAATGGCTACTTTTGATTGGTTTTCTTTGAAACTGGGCAACATTCTTCTGTTTATCTACCGAGCTATAATAGCTGTGGAGGTCAAATGGCCGAATGGAGAAAAGTAAGAGAATTCAGGAAGAGATAATATCAGTAACAATGGGAACATTGGGAAAAGCTTCGTATTTAAGCGTTCAGGTTTGCAACCGGCATTATTTATTAGAAACGAATCCACTTCTCGTTTTATTTCTTTTCTTTTCTCTTCTTTGTTCAGGTTCTTGTTTAGACTGGTCACGTGGATTAAGACACAGGGGTCCATCAATCACTAGGACGAAGGTATCCCTTTGCTAGAGAACGAGGATAAATTTTTTCTGTATGTTGTCCAAGGATCTTTTCTGGCAACATGTGAGAAAACGTACAATTAAATGGAGATGCAAGTAGCGGGTAAACTCTACAAGGTTATGCAAAACAATATCAAAGCCATACACGCTATTACATACATTCGATTTTACAGTCTTATGCATCACATAAAAGAATAAAGCAAACGAATATGCAAACACGAATAGACACATGAACATAATCTGAATATATATGGTGATAAACTGTAAATGTAAAATTGCAATACCAAGGAGTGCATCATGCTGTTTCAAAGTTTCTGGCAGAGTGAATTGCGTCATAGTGCTCTTTTTCTTCAATTTACCTATCGTACAGTGTATGTGTGTGTATATATATATATTAGGTTGGTGCAAAATAATGACGTAATAATGTCGTTTTTTGACGTAATTTTTAAAGTCAAAAAACGACATTATTACGTCATTATTTTTGCACCAACCTAATATATATATATATATATATATATATATATATATAAGGAGATAGATAGATAGTTATTAAAAGAATAAAATAAATTCGTGATATATTAAATGTGAGTTCAATCCCAGGTCTAAGGAGTGTGTACTTGGACTCAATAGAAACAGCTGAAAAATGACTGAGCTGTATTAAAAATAAAAAGGAGCAATGATGTCCATGGAGGTGAGCGGTGAAACAAGAACAATCTACAAACAAAATTGCATCAGTTTTCATATTTCTCTTCTTCGCCATGGAAAACATAACGGATAGTTTAAAAGAGGGTACAGACTAATTGCACACCGTTCATATTTATATATATATATATATATATATATATATATATATATATATATATATATATATATATTTCTTGATCGATAAAACGAAATGAATATAAATAGAAAGAATTAAATATAAATAGATAGAATGAAATATATATATATATATATATATATAGATAGATAAATGGAAGGAAAAAGAGATATAGATACACAGAACGAATGAAAAATATAGATAGATAAATAAGAAATGTTTAGATAGAAAGAAAGAAATATAGATAGGAAAAATAAAGCATTATAAATAGATAGAAAGAAAGAACACCTGCTAGATAGATATGTGTCAATTTGAACAAAATATGTTTGTGGAGAGAGACAGATGGAAGATCCAAAGACAGATATATATAAAACTTACGTGTATCAATAGAAAGAAATACAGAGAGAAAAAGAGTAACAAAGAAAAAAACAAAACAAAACAAAACAAAAAAAATGATATACTATGACTGTTGCTCGCTAGATAGATGTTCTTTTACACATAAAATTACCAAGAGAAGTGAATTACTTTCATGTACTGCGCCCCTCCCCACCAAAAAATAGTTATTGGTTTTTCCGACAATGATCCTTAAGAGGCTGAGGGAACAGTAATAAAAGAATTTAGAATTCACGCATATCTTTCGATCTCACATTCATATCTTTACCCCCCCCCCCACCAAAAAAAACCTGAGCCAAAAAGAAACAAACATCTTTCCTTTCACACGGACAATTAAGATATTTTCCGGCACATTTCAATAAAACTTGCACATTCCATATTTATAGTATATAATTGTAGTTTAGTTAAAATGAAAAAAAACGCATCAATTTAAAATGACGCCAGTAAGATAGATGTTGTTGACAACATTTTTTTCTATTGGTAATTCTTTTTCAAAAGGAAATATTCCGTATTTTAAACTATCTTTTATTATATTTATATATATTTTTTTCTATGAGGACCTTCATTTTTCCTTCAGACGAATCCGGAAGGAAGGATTAGCCATTAACAGCATCGCATGAAGAAAAAAAAGTGGGGGTTAAATGTCCGAAATAAATTGTGTTGAATTACTTCTATTTAATTTACGAAATCAACTCAACCCACAGAAATATAGACACGCGTACCGATAGAAAATATATAAAGCAATTTTCTCACCGCAAGTTATCAGCAACTCGTAACAATTCTTTGGCTTCTTATCGAGAAATCACGCTGAAGTCTCTTAAAATCTCGTTTCCATTATTGTCGGGAAATGAAATAACGTACACTGCCACATACAAGCCCTTCTCTTTCTTTGGAATGGTGGCGATTACAATCACTTTTTTCTTTCCACTTTGGTGTTAAAAAAAAATAACTATTCTAATTTCGGACACAGAAAAACAGAAAATAATTACTCTGTAAGTCCAAATATTCAAGTTATAACAACTAATCAGAAATTATTTTGAAGGTATATTTTCTTGGCTTCGTGTATTGTGTAAGTAGCTAAGGAGAGCGCAAGTTAATTATGAGAAATAATTCTTATTTCTTTTTTTAAAAAAATATGATTCCTTTGCATTGCAACTAATCAAATTGTGGATATTAATTTATTCTGAAATATCTCGATAAGTGTTCTTTTCAAAGCGACGCCAGGCTTCTGATTGATAAATCTGACACAGTCTTATATATATATATATATATATATATATATATATATATATATATATATATATACATATATATATATATATATATATATATATTATATATATATATATATATATATATATATATATATTGATGCATGTTTCATTAAATAATATAGACAGGTTTTGTCTATTTATTTTAAGTTACTTTCATATTGTTTAATGAGCTTTATAAGATTATCATTGAAGGACGAAAGGAAATCTCCATATTGATACATTTTTAAATGCAATCTAAGCACTCAGCTTAGATAGGCCAGTATCAAAGATGACAATTACTTTTCAATATGTCAACCAGTATATTATATATTATGTAACTTGTCTACATTATTTAATGGAACATGTATCAATGAAAAATTGCTGCCTATGCATACATACATACATACATATATATATATATATATATATATATATATATATATATATATATATATAGTACAGGTGATCGATCCGTTGGTACATAATCCGTGTGGCTCCTAGTAATATTAATTGTTAAAACTGGCTGAATAATGTTAGACAGCTGTAGTACAAAAAACATTTATTGTGAATCCAAGAAAACACACGGGGCCTGTATAGGTAACCCCACGTAGTAGAAACTGATATTGAAGTATAAACAACAAAGGTTCTGGCCATAAATAAACTCCAACCACAGACAGCTTACCCTAGGATAAGATATCTTACACCCCCACCAATCGCTAACACAAACCCATTCTCGTTAACAAGGCGTCTACCAGAGGAGGACTGACAATGAAACTCTATTTAAAACAATGATCCGAGACAGACATTTAGAGGCTAATGATAGCCGCGCACAGAACGGCTAGAAATATACTGTCTGTATGTTGAGGTAATTTTTTTTTTTTGCTGTAAAAAATTATATATATATATATATATATATATATATATATATATATATATATATATATATATATATATATATATATATATATATCATACTTTTATTGATATATTTACTAAAGTTCACGTAATACAAGGCCCAAGAACCACTTATGGTAGAGGGTTACTATGTGAAGATGAGCCAGAGTTGAAAGGGTAAGAAGTGAAATCTTTGGGGCTATACACTAAAACGAACTGTTAATTCTCGTATCGAAGTTGTCAAGATTTTATTAGTGAATAAAGATTTCAGAGTTCAGACGTCGACGTTAGAAGTATAGAGTTGAAGTAGACTTTAGAAGGAACCGGAAGCCCAATTCTATACGGGAAATAAAGGATAAAATTCAAATCCTTTACAACAGTGGAGACGAGAACGATAGGCAAATTGGAATATTTCAGGCGTAGATGTAAAGAGAACAGATTTGAACGAACCGGAAAACCAGTTCGAAAAAAAGAAAAACATCTACTGGGAGGAGTATGAACTGGGTGACAGGCGAGCCTATCTACTCCTGTTGGGGCGGAGATTAAATACATAAGATAAATAGTAAGTGAATAAAATTTCAGACTTCAGCCGGAGACGTTAGAAGTATTTGAACTCGGAAGGTGTGTGAATCGAAATGTAGGTTAAACTATTCGGGTAGAAAAAAAGAAATAATAATAAATAAATAAAATTTTGGTGTTCAAACGGAGACATTAGAAGTATATAGTTGAATTAGACTTTCGAACGAATTTGCCCCAACGTTAGGCTAGATTTAGTTATGGAAACTGCAGTATAATATTATCTATTAAGTTTTAATATATATATATATTAGGTTGGTGCAAAAATAATGACGTAATAATGTCGTTTTTGACGTTAAAAAATACGTCAAAAAACAATATTATTACATCATTATTTTTGCACCAAACTAATATATATATATATATATATATATATATATATATATATATATATATATATATATATATATGTATATGTATATGTATACCGCATTAGCATCCACAATAGAAAAATATCCCAAACTTTATCATCGGGTAGAAAAAAAGAAATAATAATAAATAAATAAAATTTCGGTGTTCAAACGGAGACATTAGAAGTATATAGTTGAATTAGACTTTCGAACGAATTTGCCCCAACGTTAGGCTAGATTTAGTTATGGAAACTGCAGTATAATATTATCTATTAAGTTTTAACTAATATATATATTCAAATAACTTCCACCAAACCAAAATCGAGCAGGGAATTAATATTATTTGTTTTCTTTGTAAAAAAAAAGAAAATATAGAATTTCTGGCGAGATATACATACAAATAAATGCAACTTTTCGTGTTGTAAACAATTGATTAACGAGATATGAAATATATTATATTACGTATTTTGCCCCTCGACAGGACATAATAATGTAAGAATAAAGACCAAAATAAACAACTTTCTCTCATACTTATCCATCCAGAGAATTACTGAAGGTGAGGGACGGTTAAGTTTAAATTTAAATTTCTGTGCTCCGATGGGTCTAGATATACAGCCTCACCAGCCACATTCAGTTTTCTACAGCTTTCGCTTGTGTATTGATGTTTTAGATATCCCGCGTTGTGAACAGTCAGACATTAATTCAGTTTAAAAAATATAGTCTTAATTAAAATAAAAAAGTAACACATTAAGTCGAAAATTTATAATTGGTCGACTAATTTCTGATAAATCTACGATAAATTGACGTCCAGTATCATGGCGTATGTCATCTATATTTTTTAAAAAATACGATTATTAATAACACAAATATGCAAACTACGGTTAATGGTGACACTATTTTGATTGGAACTTAGTTACAGTTTCTAGATGTGAGTGTATAGTCTTGTACAATCAGCAGTTTAAACAAAGCCCGAAAGCTATAAATCCTCAAGGCCCTTACGCTCAGAAACGCATAACAATACGCCCAAATCCTCAAGGCCGATAAGCTCAAATCCCCAAAGAACATACGCTAAAGATCCACAGTTACGTATGCTGGAAAACCACAGTGCCCGTACGCTCAAATACTCGAGGTCAATACCATCAACTCCTCACGACTAATACGCTCAAAATATCAAGCCCGGTATTTAAAATCCTCATAACAAGTACACTCAAATCCTCAAATGCACACAACTCTAAGAAAGGGATACTCAAATTCTCAAGACGTGTACGACTAACGTCTCAAGGCCAGTAAACTTAAATCCTCAAGGTCGTAATACTCATATAATCAAGACAGGTATGTTCATATCGTCAAGGCCGTTTTATTCACACCTCAAAGTCGTAATACTCATATACTCAAGACAGGTATGCTGAAATCGACAACGCCTGTATATTCATTTCTTCGAAGTCGCAATACTCATATGCTCAAGACAGGTAAGCTCAAATCCTCAGGGCCGTTATATGCACATCCTCAAAGGCGTAATACTCATATAGTCAAGACAGGTATATTCATATCGTCAAGGCCGTTATATTCACATTCTCAAAGTCTGAATAATCATATACTCAAGACAGGTAAGCTCAAATCGTCAAGATCGGTATATTCACATCCTAAAAGTCAGAATACTCATACACTCAAGACAGGAAGGCTCAAATCGTCAAGGCCGTTATATTCGCATCCGCAAAGTCGTAATATTCATGTACTCAAGATAGGTAAGATCAAATCGTCAAGATCGGTGCATTCACATTCTCAAAGTCAAAATACACACATACTTAAGACAGGTATGATCAAATCGTCAATGCCGGTATGCTCAAAATTTCAAGACACGTACAAACAAATTCTAAGCCCATTACGCACAAAACCTCAATGCTCGTACGCAAAAATCCTCAATGCAAGTATGCTCCATTCATCAAGATCTGTACGCTCAAATCGGTATGCTCAAATCATCAACGTTCAAAACATCAGGTCCGTATGCTCAAAGATTCAAGGCCGCTACACTCAAATACTCAACACCAATGCGCTTTATTCCTAAAGGACGGTATGCTAAAAGCATCAAGACCGGTATCCTCAAGTTTTCAAAACAAGAACACCCAAAACATCAAGACTGATATAGTAAAAACTCAAGATCTAAACACTCAAATCTTCAAGACAATTACGCTGAAAAGAACAAAGGAGGTACAGTAATATCCTCAAGACCAGTACGTTCAAATCCTCAAGACCAGGACGCTTTAACCCGCAAGGCCCATATGCTCAAATGTCCAAGACCAGTACATTTAGATCCTCAAGCCCTGTAGGCTCACATCATCAAGACCACCATTTTCAAATCCTCAAGTTCAGTATAATCAAAACACCAAGACCTGTATGCCCAACAAATCAAGGCCGGTATACTCTTAAATCCTCAAACACCGTACGCTCAAATCCTCAAGACCAGTACACTTAGATACTCAAGACCCGTACGCCCTAATTCTCAAGAACAGTACGCTCTAATCCTCACGGACGGTATGTTTAAAACCTCAAGGCCTATGCACTCAAGTCCTCAAAACCAGTACGCTCATATCCTCAAGGGCCTTATGCTAAAATCTTCAGATAAGATACGCTCAAGATGCTAGCAGAATCATTGCCGTCTTATGTGTCAAATTTCACGCACAAGGCATCACGTTGAATGTGTTTTGCCGAACGCTGATCTCGTCTTCCGCCGTAGATATTATCATGAAATAATTTGAACATGTACGAAATGCATACGCATATATATATATATATATATATATATATATATATATATATATATATATATATATATATATATATAACCACACTTTTTGAAGGGCCGAATAATATAGATGCCTGGTGCACTACCTGTCATAAGGTTCCCAAACGATCGTCCGCAGGTGGCGAATTCACAGCTGTCCTTCTCCAAGAATTGTTGCTATCCAAGGCTATAGAACCCAGTCTGTACTGTTATTTACCCGTAGCTAGAGGGAGAAGGAGAGGATTAATAACATTCACAAAGGGTATTAGCACGTAAATGAATGTAATACGGATATATATATATATATATATATATATATATATATATATATATATATATATATCAGTAACAATATTGCGGAAAATGTATGGCAAATGGAAAAAGTTTGGTGTCGCGTTTCGTCCGTTAGGGATACATCGGAATAAATTTCTTACCGTGGTGCGACTACAAACGAGGGATGCCGGGATTTTAAATTTGATTAATTAATTAATAAATTAATTTTGGGGTGGGGCTATATAATCTATACGATTTCATTTAGATCTATTTCTTTTTTTCCAACTTTTGTTATTAGGTAATAGAAGATCTGCTATGAATGGTGATATTTTGTAAGATCCAAGGTGCACATTTAAAGTTTTCTACTTTAATCATAGTAGCATTTATTTATGCCAAAATTTTGACCAGTCTTGTTACCGGGAGAAACCAATGCATTTAATGTATTGATTTGTAAAATGTCCCTTTTGTATTCGTATAATTTTTTACTTAAATCCCGTGCGGTTTATCCGATGTATTTTAATGACAATTATTACAGATTTCACGAAGTTTTCGCATATGTTTTTTTTAGTACTGATTAAGACTTTATTGTTTTAGATATTTTAGTGATAAATGTTATGTCGAATTGTATAGACTGTACTCCACCCCGAACAAACAGGCGGTTTCTATCAATTTGGTAGTGTCAGGCAGTAAATCTGCAGATCCCTCAATATGACGGTTAAAAGATTTTCAAACAAATTTCACATCAGATGCATATATATATATATATATATATATATATATATATATATATATATATATATATATATATATATAAAGAAATATAGTCTTAAGGTGTGCTATATTTATGGAATAAAGTGCTCAATATCAGAGATAGAGCGTGTGTAAATATAAAAGTGAACATAGAAGTCAACACTTAGAGGCGACAGTCTGTTTCATGCTATATTCAATCGTCAGGCCATATATATATATATATACGCACACACACACACACACACACACCCATACATAAGGGATTCGATATCATGGGTGTGCATCATTTTTTTCTTTTGACCAGTTGCAAATATTTCCAATTTTCTCAAGGTGATCTCTTAATTGTGTCATCACCTACATTAAAAATCCTTTTGGCCTATTCCTGTCTTATATTGCCTAAAAATGGCAGCTTTTGATGGGTTTTCCTTGAAACTGAAAAACAAATACATATATATATATATATATATATATATATATATATATATATATATATATATATATATAGGATAATCAGTACGTTAACTTACCTAGTTACTCATGAGGTACGTAAATATATTTATGTCGATAAACACCTTAATAATAGCAGTAGTAATAATAATAATAATTATATCTCCTTCGATATTGACCATTGTAATTACAAAGGTTATTTGCCTAAGAACGGTGTCTTCCATATATAAATAATCCTTTTTAGCATATATACATGCATGTAAATATATATATATTAGGTTGGTGCAAAAATAATTTCGTTTTCTCACATAGTAACATATGTTAGAAAACGAAATTATTTTTGCACCAACCTAATATATATATATATATATATATATATATATATATATATATATATATATATATATATATATATTTCCATATATGTGTGTGTGTAGTGTATATGTATACATATATATTTGTATATATATATATATATATATTATATATTATATATATATATATATATATATATATATATATATATATATATATATATATAGAGAGAGAGAGAGAGAGAGAGAGAGAGAGAGAGAAATAGGGAGAAATATAGAGATTTACTAGGCATAAAAAGAAAAACCTACTAATTGGTACCAACATTGACAATAAAATCGACATTTTTTATATGTTAATAAGGTGACTAAATTGAAGCACGAAGAGAAAGATTTTAATGTCGGAATATTCTAACTCACCTGTGTTCTTTTTCAACAGGCGACAAGAATGACTCAGATAGTAGTTGAAATTTATTTTCTAAATAAATTCACACATTGAGTCATTAAACAGGTATTTGGGTTTACTCAGAGAGTGTAATTTCCACAGGGAGAATTCTTCTGGCAATCTTTTATCCCTCTCTGGGGGATCTGCAAATATAGGCTACTGTTGAATTTCAGTTTCTTACCAACAAATATTTATCTTATGCAGTGCCTCCATGTGTCAAAGATTTTGTCTGAAAAAGGTGATTATACTATGAAGCAAATTAGAACCAGGATTTTAAATAATAATTTTCAATTAGGAAAGTCATTCATACTGAAAGATTAACAAGCGCCTCTTTTCCTCTTCCCATGTGTTCTTATGGCAGCCGACAACAAATGATTAATAACTGCACGCATTTACTGATACCATTGTCTTTTGTTTTTCTGTTTGAATTTTGCAAAATTGAAATTAATTTCTGTTTCTGAATGTTATACATGAAAACCTGCAAATGCGAACATACAAATTGCATAGGCTGAGAAGCGTACGTACATACAAAGATATTCAAATGGATATATGTGTTTATGTACAATGGCCGGGAACTAGTCTTTCGAGTGCATCCGTCTACTAGGGCTGCTATGAAATCCAGCCTACAACTTAGGCACATGTGTGTTTATTCAACACTCCTCCAGCCTACCTGTGGTTTATACTGCAGCCATGCTGACGGAACTCAGAGGTTCTCGGAGAACGCGCACAATTTGTCGTGAGCAACAGTTTGAACAACGTTAGTACGCTAAAAATCTCGGTCACGATGACTTGTAACTTCTTTCTAGCACAGCCTCCGATGAATTTCTAACAACCGTCTATTCATAAGGCTTGGGTCAAAAGGTAGTAGTGGTTTTCGAACGCTTTCCAAAGGTTCTGCAAACTGGGATCGCCTCCCCGGACCGATAACAGCAAAAAGTCATTTTCCAAATTGATGAGATTCGAAACTGGGTGTGATCGTCGGAAAGCGAAGCACTCGGCCATATATATGTTATACTTATGTGGTATGTGAGTGTGGGTGTCTTAAAGGGTAGACCTCCCGTTTTTGAACAGTGTGTATTACGTCTACCAACCTGCACACAAGAGAATATATAGTAAAGAAAATATGTTCGCCGGCAGGGTTTTTGATATTTCCCGAAAACCCTATTCCGCAACCCATTTAGTCAAACTCACTGTAGTTTCCTCTGTCCTTCTTTCCGTCAATCTGTCCTGTGAGCATCAGATTTCCTCTTTCCTCGTTATGTAGCCTACTAATTTTTGTTGTCTCTTCCTGATGTTAAATATAAGTTTCTTTTTTGTTTCCATTCTTTCTGGAACTTTGTCGTTGATTCCATCTTCTGTCGATGGTATCGTCAACATCCTTCTGTAGAACAAAATTTCTGTTGCTTCCAGTCTCTTCTTCATCTTTGAGACTATCCAGCATTCACTGCCCCTATGGGAGTGCAGATATAATTACACTCTTTGTTTTTAAATAAGATTTTTTTTTTGCTTCTTAGTATTCTTGCTTAGCTCTTAGAATGAATAGTTGCCCTTTTCCAGTCCGCCTTCCGATTTCAGTATGGCACTTATCGTTCTCTTTAAAACACTTCCCAGATATTTATTTTGTTTTACTTGGTTGATTTTGATATTTCCGATTTGTAATTTGCATTTTTGAGCTCATTATTTTACCACATAGAAATCGCTAAATACCTAAACAAAAAAGGTTTTGATTATATATTCATATTAGCGTTTCAAACATCCGCAACGTTTGCTATAATCGTATAACATTTTCTTATTCAATGGTAACTATCTAATCAAAAATCGTACGGAAATTGTATGAAAATTAAATGATAGCATTATAGTTGTGAATGGACCACCTTTGTCTCTTGGTAACCAATATTTTAGACCCAGTCCGCCACGGTTTTTTATAGTGATAATATGAATGTAGTCATGTACAAAACTTGGAGAAAAAATATCCCCTTTTAAGTAGACAAAGTTCATAGCAAAGTGGACAGTAAAACGAAATAAGCAAATTTTTATGACTTCTCACTTAAAATCATTCTGCATTATAAACTCTTTGGTCCACCAAGATCAAATGTCTGAGATTGAACTCAAGACAGTTTGATTCTAAATTAAATGCTCTTAGAAAAATTCAAAGATTGAAATACACGCCAAACGAATGAAACTTAATTGCATTGTTCTCTAAAGAGAACGCATGATAACATGCGAGATTGAATACAAGACCTAAAGACCTCAAATTAACAAATCGACTCTCTAGGGTTCAGCGGAGAAATTATTACGCTTAATCCAATATTATATGAATTAGGTAATTCCCTTATGCAGGCAACATTACGAACTTGAGGTTAACACTCGCGGGATTACTATTCGATTCTGCATGAATACTTCAGCGAAACACTGAATATTCATTCGGATAATTCATATGAAATAAAAGGCATGAAAGAAGGCAAACGTTCGCTAGTCTTTGTCACTCCTGGGTTGGACGATAAGCTACATCCGGCAGTAATGTCTCTGATAGGAAGATTGTACATGTTGAGGAGAGTGGAACATCATCATAATTGCTGTTGTTATCAGGTCCAGCCTGACATGGGGTGGTAGCACTTGTCGGAGTTCCAGCTATGCGAACTAATGACCCCCTTCAACAAAAAAACTAAGCACAGAAAGTATAAAAATACATTTATATTGTAAAATTACTAACAATACATATTTATATAATATACTTTAAATAAGTATTGCTAGTAATACTTATTAAAAGTAAAATGACCAACAGTACATTTTATTTTTAGTTGAAGACATGTAATTGTATTCAAAATAGATTTAGCAGTTGAAGTCATAAAATTATGTTCTCAATATTTTGATTTCAACATTAAATAACACAAAGAGTTTTATATGACCAAAATCAACCAAACAACGATAACTATTTATAGTAAAATTATCAACAATATATATTTATATTATTTACATTATTCGGACTATTGTCCTCATCTTTGTCGCCATATTTATTACAATATGGAATGTCGAACTGAACCCTTTATCGCAAGGACACATGGCACAGTGGATAAAGGCGTTGGTTAGATCCAGTGACAGAACCCAAAGAGTGTGAGTTCAATACCCGACTAAGGCAGTGGAGAACTTTCAGAGGGAAAATTAACAGGAGATAACTGATAACCGACATCCATTAAACATGGCACATGGAACTAGAACACTCTACCCCAGCGATCGAAATAAAGGGTTCAGTTCGACATTCCAACCACCTGAAGGAGGCCGGAGCGTACAACGGCCGAAAAGTTGTAATAAATATGTCGACAAAGATGAGGACCATAATCCAAATAATGTACATAATACCTCATCTTAGAAATATAGACAAATATATATTTATATTGTACCAACAATACATATTTATTGTACAGTTATCAACAATACATATTTAATGCAAAATGATCAGCAATACATTTTATATGTAGTTGAAAGCATGCAATTGCGTTCAAAATATATTTAGCTGACAACATAAAGTTGTGTTCAGATTATTTAGATTTTGGCATGAAATAACCCAAGATATGCCGCTAACAAAAATCAACTGACATTTTCGCCCGGGAATTAAAGGAAAATGACGCCCCCTCCACACACAAAGGAGAACGATTAAACATTAGCAGGTGCCTTACTATTGTATTTAGAACCTGTACGATTTTCAGAGCAAGGTACTATACCCTGTAAAGTACATAACTCCTGATCCCAGAAATTCAAACAAAGTCTGAAATTCTGGTATGAGGAATTATTACTTATATTATTTTCATGGGGATTATTGTTCTCATATCTGATGTCATTTAGTTCTGTCTTTCCTGACTGATTTGTTCGTTTAAAGGGCATATCAATTCCTTTATGGGCCATATAATTTTCTTGGGTACTTGAAAATAATGGAAATGTGGTTATATGTTATTAGGTTGGTGCATAAATATTGTCGTTTTCTCACATAGTAACATATGTGAGAAAACGACATTATTTTTGCACCAACCTAATATTATTAACTGATACTCAGCTTTTGTTCATATATATGTTTGGGGAAATATTTACTAGAAGCTGATTTGAATGAAAAATATGTGTACGTGTTGTTGGTAATTTTTTTTATATAAAAATGTATTACTGTATTGTTACCATAAAATGTATTTTTATTGCTTTTGTTTAGGATTTATCAGTATTTAACCATACCTAGGACCCTAATAGATGCTTTCACCACGGGTCATTTGTATATCGTTTCTGTTTTAACGTCAGTACGAGCCAAATGTTTTAACCATATTATCTCTATTGTCTTCATTTTCATCTTTTTTATTACTATCACAGAGTTCCAGCCATCTTCCCTCGGGTTTTAGCATATAAAAAGTGTTTTAAGAATAAGATTTTATCTTCTTTATGATGTAAAAGGCTCAAATGATTATTAGTTTCAACTTTTAGCAAAACATCAAGAATATATAGATGGTGTGATGCTGAATTGAAGAACTAATAGACTGAGCAAAAATCTTGCTGCCAAATGATGCTTAGTAATGGACGGTGTTGCTGTTAGTCAAGTTTTTAGCGAGCTGAGGTGGAAAACTTTCAAGGTAAACGAAAAATAAAACCTTTTCAAAAAAATATTTTTCAACATATTAAGAAGAAATACATTCAAAACGTAAAGGAACTTTATACATATATTTCCATAATAAAAATAACATAATTCAAGAAAATAGAAAATATACTTGTGTACTGAAAAGAGGAAGAAAAACATCTGTTGATTTTGATGTTAGAAAATATGTGTGTGAGTGTATGCGCGCGCGGACGTGTGTGTGTGTGAGAGAGAGAGAGAGAGAGAGATGTGCCATGTGGCTTGGTTTGAATTTCAGGATTCAGCTCAGCAATGAAATAAACCTATCGAATTCGTAAGTGAAAAAAGAGAAGCGGAGTTATTCCTTCCTTATATAATCCTCAGAATACAGACAAATAGCGCCGGTCCTAACAGACAAAGTAGGTGTAATTCCCACAGTCTCCTCGTTGGTACATTGTTTGAATGGGCGTTTCAATCTCAGTTCCACTAAAGCCGATTTGATTATTCAAGTAAATGTTTTCATAATAAAATTGGTATTAGTGGACTAATGCTGACTAAATTCACTGGATAAACTTAAATTCGATACGATAAGCCGTGTGAATTTCAGTTAATAATATCTAGTTTCATGAAACATATTTGGCACGGCGAGATTTGATGAATCAACTCAAGAATTGATTAAAATATGGTAAATATATCTGATAGCAGTTAAAAATATATATTATTTTTATTTACGATATATAAAGCATGTTATTAAAGAGACAACCTCAAAAAAAGAAGTCTGATGGTGTAGAGTTATTCAAAGACGTGAACACATCTTTGGGAAAGGCGTAAAATTTGAGGAGAGATTACAGGATAATCAAAAAAGAAGATTTTTTTTATGAGGACGTAAGAAATGGTTACAAGAATATCATAAATGATATTCGAGAAAAATTAAAATAAGTTATAAGAACTTAGTTAGATTTTCTCGGAAAAAAGCCCATAATTTGGCGTGATCAGCAGTTTAACCAAGAACGGTGTACTCAAACACTCGGTCACGATGACTTGTGACTTCGTGCTAGCTTAACCATCGATTTGCGTCAAACTTAACTGCTCCGACGAGTTACTTTCGCTAGTTCCTAAACTGCATAAATTCAAACGTGTCACAAGGCTGGCATCTCAGTCCCGACCTTTCACTGTCGAAATTGTTAAATGCAACAGTCCCATCTACTCCAATAGTTTAATGTATCGCACTTCCCGTGTATGGAACTCCCTTCCTCTTACTTGCTTCTCTAATAGCTATAATCTCCAAATATTCAAATGCAATGTCAATCGACATCTCCAGATGACTTAATCTATTCCCCGTGCTTCTCTTCACCCTTTCCTCTATCACACCTCTGTATTCTTGCTCCCCATCTAAGTAACCCCTTATGTGATAGTGGCACTCCCGCCTTGCTTGGAGTGAAAAGCTTTAAAAAAAAACCCGTAGTATGGCTTTTACACACTTCGCTAACTATACCGAGCGCTGAAACCGTTTCATTATGCCGATATTTTGTTTTTAATCGATTTTATTTCAAACAAGGATATGCATATTTCTAAGACACTAAAGCGAAAGAGGAGTAGAGTTTAGGGAGGAAGACGGGCAACAAAAGAATTGGTTTCACGACCAGAGAAGATGGATACTGGTGTTTTTATTAAATCTTTGGAGATTGCAGAGTGTCAGGGAAGCGAGAAATCGGAGGAGAGTTCCACAGTGCGAGAAAAGAAACTATTAGAATAGAACGGTTACATTTAGGTATTTCAACAGTAAAACGACGATACATAGTTGCCAGTCCTTTATACGCTTAAATTCTTGCGGTTGAGATAGCAAGAAGGTGTACTCATTAGAACAACTGCCAGGAAAATATTCATAGAAAAAAACAGAGGAAAGCCATGTTGGGTAGTGGGAAAACGACTGAAGTCGTGATGCCATATGATTACAGAAACTTCTTTAGATTTTGTCGTGTTTCTCGTGATGTATATTCGGAGAAATAGACCAGATATGGCAGAAATATTCCACGCACGGATAAATGGTCGATTTATAAATGTGAAAGATGCATTCTGATGAGGAAAATTGTCTAATGTGATACTATTTGTTGTTACCGCGGTAAAATAAAACCCATGAAAGTTTTCTTATTAATAGAAAGTGTAATCGCTGAGAGAAATTGAACAGAGAAGAGTTAATACCAAAAACCCATAAACGACTTGAACTGTATGTTGAGCAGTTTGTGGAATGGAAAAGCGTGGATTTATGAATATGCAAGATGCATTCTGACGTGCAAAATTGTCTGATGTGATACTATTTGTTGTTACCGAGGTAAACTAAAACCTATGAAAGTTGTCTTATTAGTAGAAAGTGTAATCGCTGAGAGACATTGAACCGAGAAGTGTTAATACCAAAAATCCATAAACGACTTGAACTGTATGTCGAGCAGTTTGTGCAGTGGAAAAGCGACCCAGACTTAGGGGGCAATGTTGATTGATACACATCTACAAAGGAAAGTTGTAAAGCGAAAAAATATCATTTTTTTGTAAACAACGAATTTGGAGTTGATTCTACCTATCGAAAGCTGAGTTAAAATCCCAGGAGCGGATGGATAAGCCACCCACCCTCACTGAAGATATTTAGCGAGATGTGATAATATGGAGAGAAGAAATTCCCTAAAGTTATGACGTAAGCCGGAATGGATTCACCGAAATGCTCCTACCTCGCCATACCCCCATGCCAGTTTGGGCGAATGTCCATAATTACGAATGCGCGAAGCGAATTCAGCAGAAGAGAGGAAACAGAGAGAGGAGGGGGAGGTGGAGACAGAAGAGAATAGAGAGACAGAGGAGATGGAGGCGGAGACAGAAGAGAGATGAGACGCAGAAGAGACGGACACGGGTCGCAGAAGAGATAAGAGGGGCAGAAGAGACGGAAACGTGACCAGAGACAAGGGAGATGCTCACGTGATTATCTACCGTAGAAAGCCCCCGACTTCAGCCTTGTGCCAAATTTTACCAAAACAGCAAATCAGATTTTGACAAGTCAACAAGGATAGTATCACTTCCGATTTAGATGCGGGCTGGGCTGATAATTAATTGCAGGCGAACTCTGATACAAACCAATTATTGTACGGAGGACTGATATATAAGCAGTATTTAATTTTGTTCAATTTATTCGAGTGTTATTTTTTTCCTGTACGTTATCGCACTGCTTGGACCAGCTCAACACGAAGACACCTGCGACGATTCGATCTTGGCTGCCTTATGATCAAACTTAAATCACAGCGTGGAATAAGGTAACTCTGGATTAAAGCTGGTCGCTGAAGTGACTTCAGCGACCAGCCGCGGTGTTGGAAATCTTGGACGACCGGGGAATGTGTTGTATCATTACGGCACAGTGAATCAGATTTCTTAGCAGCAAAACCTAGCAATGGATTCAATATAATTACGCCATTTAATGCCAGTAGTAAACAAGAAATCAAGTAGGTTCAATGAGTTGCTCTCCTGGAATTTAGCATCAGCCATGTTGGTGGAGGTGTAGTTTTTTTATGATGTTTAAAAGATAGCACTTTTGTTTGGGATTACAAGACATTTTCCCCCAGTTAAACAATGATTAGATACCAGCTGCCAGTTTTACTTTGTCGGGACTGTCCTATATACCAGACTGGATGAAATAGTTGTGTCATCTGCATAAATACTTATTTGGGTACTGACGAAATCTGGAAGGTCGTTCGTGTGCATAAAAAAACAACGAAGGTCCAATGATAGAGACGTCATCGCAGTAATGTTAAAACATCTAGATGCGTCGCCATTCAACGCACCGCTCATTATACCATTTGTTAAGAACGATGTGTTTATATCAAAAATTCGGTCAGAAACGGTAAAGCACTTATGGTTGTGAAGAAGGCTAGCATGCCAAAGCCTGTCAAAGGCTATTGTGACATATAAATCCACAGCCCCGAGCCATTTATATCATTTCTTTGTTGCCAACATTCTATTGCTCTCAATTATTTAATCATGTTTTTCTTTTGTCGTGATAGCAATCTTACCGTCAATATCTGAAGTAAAAATTAATGTCAATAAAATTATATATATATATATATATATATATATATGTGTGTGTGTGTGTGTATCAAAATAAAAAGAAAGAACAGACAAATTTATTATCCACAGTTCTTTAGCATTTAATTTTTAAGACCAGTGCTCGATACACAGTAGAGGATAATATTATAATATTATTTAAAAATATGTATTCATCCTGACACCAAAATTAACATGTTTCGGAAGTAAAGCTAGACATTAAATTTTAAATGAAAGTTTTTGTTCCCTTCACAAGCAATGGTGAATAACATTAGAAAAAATGATTTCCTTTTTTTAAGCTGAATAGTATTATATAGTTTAAGTTAGAGGGGGAAAGGGATTACAAAATTTTAAGTGGGTGAGGTCTTTTTTGACGAATCAGGATACAAGTTCAAATTTAAGATGGCAAAGTGTAAATATAGATTAAGGGTTAGGTGCGGGTTTGTACTTTCTGTCTGTCGCGAGTGGGATCCCTTATATGTGAACGTGTCATTCTGTCTGTTTTTTAGGGATGTACATAAGAGACACTGCAATACATTGGCATTTTTTATTTATTTTTTTATTTTTATAAAATACACTGGGATTGTGTGGGTCTCTAGTCTTTTTAATTTATTTTGTTTAAATGTTATTTTTAATGGATACTCATATTCGAGTGCTAGGTCTGTCTTTTAAAACAAACATTATATATTCGAGAAAACTTTTCAGAAAAATCTGCGTCCTCCGGCTACTCAAATATGAATATCCAAGCAAAATAACATTACATCGCATTTATTATATATATATATATATATATATATATATATATATATATATATATATATATATATATATATATATATATATGTATATATGTATGTATTAACTGATTTAAAAAGATGGGTCCTTCGCTACACAGGAATTACCATGTTTCAAAAATAGAAACTAACAACTTCAAATTCAATTAATTAATTTAATTAAAAGGACTAGTACTGTTTCACCTTCAAGCGAATTTTGGAATAACTTATTTTGAAATTTACTGAGTTTTAAAAGCACATACATTCATAATATTTGTTTTAAAGGATACGGAGAAATCCAATCATTTAGACAGGGGCCGTAGCGTGTTCATTTTTTTATTAACAACTACTATTAATTAAAGTAACTCAAAATTGATACAATAGTTGTTAATAATAATAATAATAATAATAATAATAATAATAATAATAAGTTGCCTAATGAGATTTCACATCAGTTTATTTTAAATATTACGAATAATAAATATTTCAAATTATAACAGATTTTATCAGCTGAATTTCAATTGGTATATTTATCACTTGAATATTGATCATTGACTTGAAAAATCCATAAAAACTAAATCAGTTTTAAATGTGATTTTTCATCCCTTTTAAATAGTAAACTTTAAGATATCAGAAAAGATTTGCATTGATGAAAGCAACTATCATTGTCTTCACATTGCAAATCATTCGTAGCGGCTTTTAATGGTCAACACGACTTGACATTTTATGGTATTTCCTGTAATAATAATAATAATAATAATGATAATAATAATAATAATGGGAACAACAATGGCAACGACAATAATAATATTAATAATAATAATCAGAAGAAGGAGAAAATGAAAAAGAAGAATATGTGTGAAAAAGGAAACACAGTTCTTTGATCACAAACCCTGTTCTACAAGTAATATTCATTGTATCATAAAGGTTGACATCAGCCGACATTCAGAAATATCTCTTAAAAGGTCAAATGTCATGACGTAAGTTCCCTTTTAATCCCATTCGTTTTTTCTTGTTGTCCTTGAAGTTAAACAAACGACATAATTTTCTTTTCCTTGTTTCCATTTACTATTTACATGAAAAAAATTACTCGTCCATTTAAAATGGCAAATTTGAACCACACTTGAGATCAATCGATTTAGAAATAGACTGATATAATTCAGTCAGCTATGATACGGAAACAACTGCGTTTTATACTTGTTCAATTATTCAATCGTCCGGCAGTTATATTAGGTTGGTGCAAAAATAATGACGTAATAATGCCGTTTTTTGACGGATTTTTAACGTTAAAAAACGACATTATTACGTCATTATTTTTGCACCAACCTAATAATTTTGTAGTCTGTTTATATAACGTCAGTTTTAATGCAAATATCATGGTGTATAGCAATTATATATGCATCTATAAAAGGCATGAAGAGATTTAAATAAAAGGTGAATGAATACATATGTGCACACATAAAACAAACACACATACAAACACACACACACACACATATATATATATATGCATGTATATGCCTGCTGATTGTTGGTGTGCTCGCTTCTGTGTCTATCAATGAATCTAAGCAAATATACACTCAGATAGGAGGATGAATCAATTCAATCATCGCTTGATAAATATTCTCTGTAAAATGTTCTGTCACCTCGGGAAAAGGAATTATTGTTAAAAAATCAGTATTTTCATTCTTTTCATTTATATTTTTAGGAATTATTTATGTACCCACGGACGCACACACAAGTTTGGTTAAAGACGAATGAACGTTAAAAGTTTGTTTATTTATTTTATTGATTTTAATTTGATACCTCACGACTTATACATTTTCATATTCAGGAAAATATATTTTAAAGAATAACCTGGAACTAAATTAAATAATTAGGAATGTAGAACAAAATTTACAACTGTCTTTTTTTGGTATTTAACCAAACTTGTAACATAGCAATAAACAATCTCTAAACACACTTACACAAATTTAAAATAAATTTTATTATTGAGTACTTGTTTTATTTTTCAAGCTGAAGGAAACGAATTGCAAAGATCCTCGAGAAATAAAATCCCACAAAATATTTAGTTATTTTTTGTTCTTTAGAACACTGACAATAAATTGCGTTAGTATAATAGAAGAGGATGTGTCTACATAAAAAAGAGTGTCACGTCACGTATTTGCGTTGTTTTAAGAACGTGTGTAATTTTCTAGTTGTCAGCACTAGAAACTGTGTTATAAATATTACTAATATATTAACATAAAACCCTGCTCAGAGGTTTGCTGAAAAAACTGAAAACTGAATACTAACTAAACGCCACGAATATTTATAGAATATACATAGGCTCGAAGAAGCTAACAATTAGCTTACTAAACACTAAAGTTTATTGGTTAATAAATATTTTTTCCAATTTTGAAATATTTATTGATTCGTTGGTAAATGCGATTGTCGAAATTCAAATTGGAGCCTAAATTTTGCCCAAAAATGAAAATTTTAATCATGTTACTTCAATATATTGCATTTTTCTATAATAAATCTATTTGTAACGGGTTTCGGCACGCGCCACACACATACACATGCACACACGCTCAAACACACACACACACAAACATATATATATATATATATATATATATATATATATATATATATATATATATATATATGTGTATATATAATGGACTTTCCCGTCGGTTTCGACGTATG
>OZ010588.1:69362679-69407679 GCA_963932145.1 Acanthosepion lycidas | reverse complement strand
CTGATTGATGTTACCATCGGACTCGCAGCTACAGAGTTCTTTACAAAGACCCTTCAGTAATTACTCCGTTTACTCGTCAGGGTGTATCAGCAGGTAATAGAGAGACTCAATAAAACTCCTTGTAACACCAAAATTGAACTGACATCAAGGATTATGACAGCATTCATCAACGTAAACAAGAAGGTTGTCCAGAAAATATGCAGGCGATTCCGAAGTCATCTGAATAAATTTAAACATTAGTATTTTAAGATATTTTTGAGTAATTCTGATAAATATATATACTAAAATGAGAACTATATATATATATATATATATATATATATATATATATATATATATATATATATATATATAATTATTTATTTAAAAATATTATTCCATAGCTGCATAAGAGTTCACATGTTTCATAAAAGAGACGAAAACTTCAATATAATTGTTTAAATTAAAGTGCCAAGCTCTGTTCCATCTTCAAGCAATTTTTTTTATTTTTTTTTTTTGAATAACTAATTCATGAAATTTACGCGTTTTTTAAGCATATTCATTATTAAAATTAAAATTACTATGGTTACGGCTAGAGGAATTATTTCAAAAAAAGTGTCATATGGGTTAATAATTTGTATCAATATCTCAGTTACATTCAAAGAGGTCAAGTCAGGGTAAGGTTGGGGTGTCTAATTTCAAAGCGGAAGATGACATCGTCTAGTCTGGTTAAGTGTCTATAGAGATTTATTTATTTATTTTTTATTTTATTTTATTTTTTTTAAAATAAGAGCTTGGTACTTTAATTCAATTTAATTCAAATAATTATATTGCAGTTTCGGCTCTTGTTTTGAAACATGAGAACTCTTATGTAGCGATGGAATCATATTTTAAATAAATAATTATATTTAAGCTCTTCTTTTGTATCGAGCACTGTTTTTAAAAAAATAATAACAAAAATACTAAAGAACTTTGGATTATTTACCTAACGATTTCTTTCCTATTTTCTATATATTGTCACACACACACATACACACATACATATATACATACATATATATATACATATATATATATATATATATATATATATATATATGCAATTTTTGGGTCCTGTCTCTGGATCTAACTAACGCTTTTATCTACTGTGCCATGTGTTCTTGAGGATATCCATTAGACATGGCACGTAGAATAGTCTGTCTACCCCAGTGAGCGAAATAAAGGGTTCAGTTCGACATTTCAACCACCTGAAGAAGGCCGAAGCGTAAAACGGCCGAAACGTTAGAATAAATATGGTGAAGAAGATGAGGACAATAGTCCGAATAATATATATATATATATATATATATATATATATATATATTACTTAGCTTTCCATAACCTGCAAAGTTTAGATAAGCAGTAGAAAATAAATGAATGAATCAATAAAAAACTGTTTTGAAATCTAATATTTTTCTCTTAAAATGACTGTGATCCAATGTTCGTGAACTCAATTTATTTATCCTAGCTGGGAAAAGAAGAACGAATTGATACATTTGTCAAGACCATTAAAAAAGTAAACGCAACAAATTAAGCTGGTATTTGAAGGTGTTTTGTCTGTTACATTTTTCGTACATATATAATTATTACAGACCTTCCACATTCTATAATTCTGTGTACATGTTTGTATTAACAGAAAGCCCTCGTATTAGTGCCGCTAATGAGTATTAAAGGATTCGCATTAATCGAATATAATAACTTATAGGAAATGATGTAATTTGTACATAAAATTTAATCTCACTCACAATTAATTTCTAATTTATGTAATTTTAATTAAAATATCGGTACATAAAAGAAGATACAATAAAAATGCCATGAATTAATGTTTGTTAATCCGATTTTTTATGAAAAACTTATTTAGAGTCGTTTGCCGAATGGTATTCTGTTCTTAATTGGCGGTACTGAGAAATTGCGCCTTCAAATTTTTCAAACATATTATAATCATTAGTATTTTAATCTGAAAAAATTAATTTCTATAGTAAATGCATACTTCTTTTATATTTCGATATTTCTTAATAAATGTAAATTTTTGCATCTAACTAAATCGTCCATTTTTTTAAATAAAAATTAGAAATTTTTTCAAGATAAATCTGAAAAAAATCAAAATATTTAAAAAAAATTAATACAGAAAAATATTCAAATATTTATTTTTATTATCGTCTTTTATTACAAAAATTATCTATTTTTAACCCTTCATTTTTAACACGAATTTTATAAGTTAGATAACATAATGCTTGAATAAATAAAATAGTTACCCATTTTTCATTTTTAAATTTTGCATATTTTTTTAATTAATCAGTATCTATAAAAAAAATCAATTCTGAATTACTGTGGTTATACTAAAGAATGTTTTACGGCACTAATCCAGTATTATGTACACACTAATCGAATTTTGTTATATAAAACTTTTAGCGCACTAATCGAAAACGCATTAATCGAGTACGCATTAATGTAGGGATTCCTATATACTGTTTAACTTAAATAATATTCTGTCACCTAATTAATTAAAAATTAACTATCACCTATCTACTTTTTACATTAATTTATTTGACAATATATTAACCCTGAATCAACCATAAAAAATGAGGATGCAGATTTAGTAAATACCAAACACTTCAAATATCTCGGCGTATTGATCAGTTATAATAAACTCAGTATAGAGAATAAAGGAAATTGAAGAGAGAGGCATTTTCGCCCAGCACCGCAAACTCCTACACAACCAAAATATTAACCTGAAATCTAGAATAATGTTCTTAAATAACATCATCAGATCAAGACGTATGAATTATCTCAACTGACACATGTATAAAACTGTTTTTTAACATCAATAGATAAAAATGGTTTTGAAAGTCAAAAGCGTTTGATGTTTAAAAGTGGCTTGAGGACTATCGCTAGAGAATCAGAAAAGACAAACTGTATCAAATAACAAAAACCACATTATCAGCAATAGCAACAACTAAAAAGGATAGCACATGTAACTGGACGAGAAAATAATGGCATTATGAAGAGCATGACATTACACATTATTTCAAACAAAACCACCATATATACTGGAAAGACAGATAACTGTTACTGGTCTTGATAAAACTATTTTGTCTTTTTAGTTCTGGTTGTTTTTTTTATTTATTTTTGTTTTTTAAGCATTTCACCCCAAGCAAGGCGGGAGTGCCACAAGCACGCAATGGGTTATAGAGAGTGGGAGCAACAGTAAAGATGAATGCTTGGGAAAAGGATAAATAGAAGGACAGTGATCAGAAGATATCGATTGACATTACATTTTAATATTTGGAGATTGTAGCTATCAGGGAAGCAAGTGATAGGGAAGGGAGTTCCACAGGAAGGCAGTGAGAGATATGAAGCTTTAGGACTAAAAGAGATAGCTACATTTAACCGTTTCGACAGTGAAAGTATACCACCCTTGTAGTACGCTTAAATGCATACAGTTTGAGAACCAGTGAAAGGAGCTCGTCAGAGCAGTTTTCATGAAAATACTTGTAGAAAGACAGAGGGAAGCCACAGCACGTCTGTGAGATAGCGACACGGGATATCAGATCAGGACCAACTACATTGCTTATCTGTCTCTGGATCTTGTCGAGGATCATAAGAATAACAGCGGGAGCAACAAACTATATATATGGCAGCAGTATTCCGTGCAAGTACGAATGGTTGATTTATGGATTTGAAGGATGGACTCAAGCGAGAAAAACCTGACGCGACACAGATAACAAACTTTCCTTGCGGTAGATGAAGCTATAGATTCAATGTTGTTGTTCCACTTCAGGTCAGTGGAAAACGTGAGACCAAGCAGGGACAGAGAGGCGCTCTCTTGGACTTGGGCATTAGCCATCCTGATGGGAGGCAGAGTGGGTTCTCTTTGGTGGATAACTGAGAGTAGTTTCGTTTTAGAGGCATTAAATTTTCAAGCCATGTCCTGCCACAGTCAACCACAGATTGGAGGTCCTTCTTGAGGCCTACGGCCACGTTAGTTTTGTAAATTAATGACTGATGAATGTTTCATTATAAGGAAACGACTAGTATTATTATTACCATTATCTTTTGTCATTTTTCCGGTTAATTCGTAATTCCACTATGCATGCCCTTTCTTAAGAAAGAACTGCCCCGACTAAAGTTGCTGTTTGAATTTTTTTCATCAAAATTAGATCAAAATAAATGGTAACCAGAAAAAATAACGTAATCTAGTATATATGGCTGAGTACAAAGCTCACTTATATTTTTTGTTATATCTGTGACTGGTCACAAAAATGGTATCGCACTATTCTGATAGAAAAATACATTATTTGAGTTACTCTAGTCATGAAATAATACATTGATTAGCAGTAGTAAAGAAAAATAAGAAACGACTATGTAAAAGCTGTAAAGATATATCACGCATTCCTGTCAGTAAAAAAGAAAATCCATGATAGGATATATATCGTGGGGACCTGGAAAATCAAGCAGGGGTGGAAATTTAACAAACTTGATATTATTATAAAAAGAAACGAGGGATTTTTAAAAAAAAATAATGTTCACCCTATACAAGTTCCAAGTGAAACTCAAGGTAGAAGTTACTGAAGGCAGTTGTTGTGAAACGCGTAAGTGTAAAGGGATCTCTTTATGTGGATATACCGGAAGTATAATGATTAACTCTAAACATTAAGAGGTTAAGACTGTAGTGGTCGGAAATCCTCCTGGGATTATTCACCACAATGTAGCAGTTCTTGGGAAGAAGCTATCCGTACTAAAGCAATACCAATGATAGTACATAAGCGTGGCGGGCCTTAGCGTGGCGGGTTTTAGAGTTGAAGGAACTAAGAAATGTAGCACGTTTGAATATTTTCTATGAAAATAGCGATAGAACAGCGTGAGGATGGAAACCTTTCTCGTGTGGGAAAGGGGTTGTAAGAAAATAATTCATCACCCACAAAGACGCGTAGACGCATTTGGACCCTTTCAAGACTGTAAACAGAAATCTGGGCAGCCCCTGGCTAGATATGGCAGCACTTCTCTATTTTCGGTCAGATATGTCTCCGGTAACAGAAAATCAGAACAAAACGTATCTTACTGGAACGGTACAGTGAACCGGCCATTTTCCCATCATCTTTAGCGATGGATCGTATATAAGAGTTCTTCTTGATGTCTGCGTTGAGTTTAATTCCCGATATATGTTCATGTCAAGGAGCCTCCTACAGAAAATAAAGGTTCTTTGCGATAGAGGAAAATTCAGAGTCTGTTCGAGGATGAAACGTTACAAGTTTGGTTCTTGTGTTATTCAATGACTAACCAGTCTCCACCATACCAACCATTGAGCTATTAAAGCTAAGGTGAGTGGAGAGATCATCTTCCAAGGCTTTTATTATCTACATCTTCGGAGGTCCACCCATATAACATATATATTCACAAGAGTTCTGAGTATACTTTTAATATTAATCAGTAAGTATGATAGACCGAGAAGCGAACCTTAGATATTTAGCACAGAAATCCGAACGCGCATTCGAATACAGAATGTTGTATTCTCGAAACTGAACAAATTATTAAGAAATGGGAAAACTATTTAGAATCAAAAACAAGAGCGGTGATCTAACTGCTAGGTAACATCTGAACAGCTGTGTATGCCAGACAACCTATTCACATGAAGAAAACAGAGAACGCGGATGATATGGTTCTGCAAAGTATGATAAGAATGATATTATGGACGTGAATGTTATGACGTGAATGGTATGGTTCTACAAACGAATGATAAGAATGATACTATGAACGTGAATTTTATGATGCCAATGGTATGGTTCTACAAGCGAACGGTAAGAATATTATCGATGGTGAATGGTATGACATGAATGTTATGGTCCTACAAACGAACGGTAAGAATGATACTATGGATGTGAATGGTACGATGTGAATGATATGGTTCTACAAAAGAATCGTAAGAATGGTACTATGGACATGAATGGCATGACGTGAATAGTATGGTTCTACAAACGAATGGTAAGAATGATACTATAGACCAAACACATGAGCAATGCTAACTATTAAGGAAACAAGCAACTAAAAGATCCCTTATACTTACAATAGTAATTGGGATATATAATGAGCAAAGAGAGCATTGCTGACTTCACACTCAATAACCCAATGTACCTTCGTGACTTTGGTACCTGGTTTGGGATAAAATAATTAGAAAAAAGTCACTCGAAGGGCATATTGAAGGTAGGGGAAAACAGGGAGTGAATTACCTAACGGTTTTCTGGGAATGGATGGCTGAGACGCAAGAAAGATGGTGGGAGGACTAAAATATATTAAAGCAATAAAAGCCAGGATGACGCGCGGGACCATATGTTTTCCCATGTCTTTGAAAGACAAGGAGCAGAAAAGAAAAGCAACGTCCTTTATCAGGCCTTATATATACGCAGCATCACCGACACGGTTCGTAGTGGTTCATTTTGATTGCTTGACGGTCTGTTATGGCCACATTATCCATTTTTATCAGTTGTCACGAACTGGAACATTTTCGTTCGGCTTAAGTGGCGAATCGCATACGGTGATACGGCCCATCAATTTCTTTTTGCTCGTTGAACTTAGAGAAAACCAAACAATCAGGTTCAAAAGTTGTTTTTTTGTTTTTTGTTCAAAAGTTGATTGAGATATTTTTAGCATGGTGACTATCTCCCGCGTTGTTTCGCGTTGATTAATCGAAGCTAAAATCTTAATTTGATTGTTATCAAACACGTCTAGTCTAATCGACCGTGGAGCATTGTGCAATTTCGTAAATGACTTTTAACGTTTAATTATTCACACTACCTTTTCGATAAATTGCACACATTCTTCTTGTCATTGAAGTGATTTTTTCAATTTCCTTATAAGAAAACAAACTTCAAAGTTACACACAGCAAATAAATATATGCCGATTCTGAAATTCTAAAAAAAAAAGATGTATATCGATTCTACAATTGTTTGCCACGACATCAGAAGTGATTTTAAATGCATAGGACTCCAATTAAATGTCGCTATTGATATATAACAAAATAGAATGAAGTTTATAGCAAAACAATATTTGTTCATTTTTGTGTGTAAGGCGTGAGTGTGGGTGTGCATTTTATTACAAATAGGAGGTGACTGAAGGGAAGTTAGAGTTCATTTTTTTTTCATTAGTAAGTGAATGCTTACGTAATAATCAGTATGACTCTAAAGTTTCAGTTAAATTTTATGAAGAATGCTTCAAAAGAAGCCTTTTTTTTTTTTGCAAGCGATGTAGATTCTGTTACCCGCCACCTACGAAAAGGGAACAGCGATTTTCTAAATCTTCAAGTTTCAAAGACGTTACCGATAAAATCACACAACTAAACAATCTAAAATTTTAGGAAAAATAAAGGTGTAGAATCATTCTCTGCAATTGGATAAACTTTCTTCACGCCACTGTATGTATCTCTATCTATAAAAGGCAGGATGTGTGTGTGTGTGTGTGTGTGTGTGTGTGTGTGTGTGTGTGTGTGTGTGTGTGTGTGTGTGTAACGAATGCACGGCCGCAATTTTCGACGGATTTGCACCAAGTTAGCTGAAAGACCAAGATCGTCTTTGCATTTCCCAACTCCCATCGATAGTGGAAATAATCAATTTTTCATGCTTCTACGGCAGTTTTCATGTAGCTTGAGGCCATTTTCTACTTGCCAGAGTGATAGCCTATAGCTGGCTGCCACGAATAGGCAGGAAGATTCTATTGGCCAGCGTGAGAGCCAACAGCTGACTGACACGAATGTTTACTAGCATGCTAGTATGCAAAAAAAATCGAGCTGAATTCGTCACAAGTGGGAAAAATTTAAATCTGGATGGCATTTTACTCCAATTGGCTCATTCGCTTGCTTAAACTCAATGTTGATTCTGATTCCGCAGAACTGGGTTGGGTGAGAAAAAGTATTTGTTGTTAACATTCTTTTTTCATTCGGTTTTTCCAGTTACGAGTCCTTTTTTAAAGCTGATCGTTTTGTGTTCATTTTGTTTAGTTCTTTTTTCGTAACAGATTTAATGTTTAGTATAGAGCTTAGAAAAATTCGCAGTGTGAGACAGGTAAGAAGTAAGGCATGTAGCAACATCAGCATGGCAAAGGGCACTCCTTTAAAGGCAAGGAAGGGCAAAAATATTTTAAGTCAAGTGATAGCGATTGCTGTATGAGTCGTACGATTTTTGAATCAACCCCGGGCAACGCCGGGCCATGATGCCAGTATTATTTATAGATGATGTTCTTACCGGGTTCTGGCTTATGGCCACATCACGTTGAAACACGGTAATATCGCAGAGGTTAAGAAACGTCAAGAATGGTCAATACTTCGATGGTTGACTGCTTGAAAATACAACGTGCTTGAAATTTGGAAGTAGTGAATGGTATAAAGGAACGGAAATTGAAATAAAACTTCCGAGTTCGATTTCTAATCAGGTTCAATATATTCACCATCGCGTAAGTACCTTTGGGAAAGTAACTTATTATCAATCTAAAAATATTTTCCTGCTTTAAATAACCTGGTGATTGTTGATAAGCTATAAAAAAAAAATCAACCAATTAAACTACCTGGTCATATCTAAATAAACCCTAATAAATCTCTGATAGAATTTCTCGAATGGTCAGTCCGATAAACGATAT
Source organism: Acanthosepion lycidas (assembly GCA_963932145.1). Taxonomy (NCBI): domain Eukaryota; kingdom Metazoa; phylum Mollusca; class Cephalopoda; order Sepiida; family Sepiidae; genus Acanthosepion; species Acanthosepion lycidas. The sequence goes on along the minus strand of OZ010588.1, from coordinate 69,399,035 downwards.
AAAATTCTTTTTTAAAATAAGCGTATCGCCTACTTAAATATGGTGATCCACTAAAAAAACGTTTAAAATAAAAAAAATCTTTTGAATTAGTAAATCAAAATCCATTATTGATTTATTATTTATTAATTAGTTAGAAGTTAATTTTTTTGCGTTTGGAATAAGTAACTGATCAGTTATGTACTTTCTGATATCTGGACGACGAAAAATAGACCTGGGCTTAATTGCGACGCTCTTTGTAGCCAGAATGGATAAAGCACATCTGATAAACTTTATTAACACCAGTACTCAATATAGAGAGAGTGAGACACACACACACACACACACACACACATATATATATATATATATATATATATATATATATATATATATATATATATATATATATATATGTATGTATATATATATATATATGTATATATATATATATATATATATATATATATATATATATATATATATATTGTTTTGAAGACCAACGAATATTCTTTGCTAAGTATATTTCGTTTATTACTAGTAAATAGTATACTCGATAATAATTTATGAAATAATAAAAATGTCTTGTTAAATATAAATCCATAAATTCATCAGAACACACAGACACACAGTCACAGACACAGACACACACACACACACACACACACATATATATATATATATATATATATATTTTACTTGAAGATGAATTAAAATTATTTGCTCAGAATTTATGCAATAATATATCAGATTAAATATAAATTCATAAATTCTTCAGAATATATATATATATGTGTGTGTGTGTCTGTGTGTGTTTGTGTGTGTGTGTTTGTGTCTGTGTGTGTCTGTGTGCGTGTGTGTGTTTGTGTCTGTGTGTGTCTGTGTTTGTGTCTGTGTGTGTCTGTGTGTTTGTGTCTGTGTGTGTCTGTGTGTTTGTGTTTGTGTCTGTGTGAGTCTGTGTGTCTGTGTGTGTTTGTGTATGTGTGTGTGTTTGTGTCTGTGTGTGTTTAGTTTTTTGTGTCTGTGTGTGTGTTTGTGTCTGTGTGTGTCTGTGTGTGTGTGTGTCTGTGTGTGTTTAGTTTTTTTTCATTTGTGAAAAAATAGAAACAATATACATGTAATAAAATATTTGTGTATGCGCTAAATTTAACTGAGCTTCAGCCCGATTAAGCAACAACTGGTAATTACACATCGTAATAGAAATTAGAGAAAACGAAAGAGAAATCTTGAAGATGACATCAAAAAAAGTCAATAAGTTTACAAGTGAAAAAAAATATAAACCATCGAAATTATAATTAAGGAAACGTAGAAAAAAAAAAGAATAATTCAATGCAATGAAAAATAAATTATAGAAAACTGTAAGAAATCAAAATATAAAAGGAAATCCAATTGATGAAAACGCATAATGTAAAAAAAAAAAAACCGAAAGAAAGTATGTTGAATTTGCTGACTAATGATCTTCTCCTTACCTCCATATTTGATTCAAATCCCGCTTGTTGGTATGTTCGATAAGCGGTTGAACATCGATTGCTAAAAATGTACCGCTGGGGAGGTTGTGATTAGATACGATGATAGTTAGTCTAAAATGTCTGTGAATAATATGTATCTCCTTATCCACCAATTATTGTACGAAGGGACAAATTGGTATGTGTAAACAGAAAAATACTGATATGAGAATATAAAGAAAGAAAACACATGTAAGAATGATAAAATCTATATAAATAAAGCACAGTGTACGTGTGTCTGTCCGTTTTTCGATTTCGGCGAATCATAAAGAACCTGGTGTAACAGGTAGTTAACTACTGTAATAAAACCCGATTTAAAATTAAATAAATTATTTAAAATTAAATTTAAATATCGAACAGAGTGAAAAGTTTTCAAAAAAACAATTCTTTATTAAAGGTTTAACGTTAATTTCGCGTGACGTATTTCAAATATTATATAGTTCGGGTTCACTAACGTCCTTTAACAGTGACTTATGGGAAAGGCCTATAAAGAATGGTGATTTTAAATGAAGATAAAAACTGCGGGCAAAATAAATACGGAGATTGGTTGGCATACGAAGAAAGATTATGCTGAATTAAGGTGTCAAATTATGATAGAATCATTTTATTATGTACAAATTCTTATATTTTTAAGTACGGTGGACGTTGAATGTAAACGGACGAATATCCAAAAACAAAACGAAGGTATCTAGTAAGGAAACAAATGTTAGATAAGCTTGGTATATTCGCGAATGATAGTAGAATAATCCAAAACTCATACAGCGAAAAAACCTACGGCGAGAAAATGAATTCAGTGAATATACAAAAATAGAAAGAGGTTAAGACATAGATGTGTCTTCTCCCCTGGCATTCATCCTATACATTGAAGCGATCATGAGATAATTATAATCCCTACGAGGATTAATTATTGGCTGCCATAATCTTAACAACACACGGTATACAGATGACATAGTTTTAGTAGCAGGCACAGAAAGGAAAACTACAAGAACTGCCAAAGACGGTATTGAAGGAAAGCGAAAACTAGGGACTAAACATCAAATGTAAGAAGACAGAAGATATGGTTGTCAGCAAAAACATAAGCCCCAGACGTGCATTTTAAATTGGAGATGCCAAAATGAAGAACAACAATTTAAATATCTGGGAAGGGTATATCTGGAAGCTGATAGTAGAAGAATCACTTTACCACAGATAACACGTTGTAAGCCTTTCGCTATTACAATGGTAGGTGTTCAGACGAACTAAATTCCTTAGTTCCACTAGTTATAACATTCACAGCTAAGATCCGATATGCTAGGCAAATTGTAACGAACTAACCTCATCCGATTCGTATTCCATTAGGGAGATGTAAGTTCGACTAGAACTGCTTTTTCTCATAAATTACTGTTTTGTGGAACCAAATCCAAAGAGAATGATTCCACAATCACTACAAGTTTAAGCTATTCAAGTGTTAGGGTTAAACGTTATCTTCGCCAATTATTCACATACATTTGCCTCCTATTCTGTAGCCTTCTACCGCGAGTGGCTCTTGGGTCATATTCAGAGTGAACATAATTGTAAAATAGGGTAAAAAAGAATTTTATTAAAATAATAATAAGAAGAAGAAGAAGAACAAGAACAAGAAGAATAAGAAGAATAAGAACAAGAAGAATAAGAATAAGAAGAATGAGAATAAGAACAAGAAGAACAAGAAGAATAAGAATAAGAAGAATGAGAATAAGAACAAGAAGAACAAGAAGAATAAGAATAAGAACAAGAACAAGAAGAACAAGAAGTAGAACAAGAAGAATAAGAAAAAGAACAAGAAGAAGAAGAAGAAGAAGAAAAATAAGTAGGACAAGAAGAACAAGAACAAGAAGAAAAAGAAGAATAAGAACAAGAAGAATAAGAAGAATAAGAATAAGAAGAACAAGAAGAATAAGAATAAGAACAAGAACAAGAACAAGAAAAAGAACAGGAACAAGAAGAACAAGAACAAGAGCAAGAAGAACAAGAAGGAGAACAACAACAACAACAACAACAACAATAACAAAAACAACAAGGAGGAGAAGGAAGAGGCAGAGAAAGAAGAACATTTATTAATAATTAACATAATAAAAACGGGAAAACCGGGAAGAAAGTATAACTGTAATTAAAAGAGCGGTAAGATCAAGTGCATTCATTTAACTTTCATGTGTAGAAAAGCAAATTTATTTTACTATCGTTCACCAAATACAAGGCACAAGAGCCGCCCAAAGTAGAGGGTTACTAAGTTAGGTTGTAGTAAGGATGGACAAAAAGAGAGCACGAGGTGGATATTATGAGAATATATAGGATATGTAATTCGGCTGACCCTAGACTTGAAGCGGTTAAAATGGTAGCAACTAGAGGAGCATCCCATCGTGAGTATGTTCCAAAATGCAACATCTTCGGACGAAGCTGTCTGAGTGGAACTTTCTTTTTACCAATGTACTCTGAAGTGAATAAGGGTTTGTTGACTTGGTGTACGTGGTCTGGCGTGTCATGGCTGTTTCTGACTGATGGAAACAATGAATCTAGATCCGTCGAACGTCTGACATGAGATTAGAGATAGAGTAGCGAGAGACGAGCAACGATTCACCTGTAGGAAAAAAGCTATCGGGTGAAAACAAAATACTTACATGCAAGGCTCTTTTAAAAATCTGTTGAACCTGGAAAGTGAGGGTTCGGCAGCTTCAGTCCAGATGTGACGTAAGTGACAAGAACATCAACATTGCAATCGCAAATGAATACAATTGATGAAGGCAGAAGAATCACGCTACACCTGTTTTCAAGAGAAAGAATGTTTTTTTTTATTCAATACTTATTTTCATATTTAGAAATTGCATCAGAAAATAAAGGCAGCAACACAGATTATTTTTTTTTAAAAAGTCTAAATAAAGACTCGCTCTTCACCATGATCGATCGTGGCACATAGAAGAAGAAGAGGAAAGAAAGAAAGAAAGAAAGAAAGAAAGAAGGAAAGAAAGAATGAATGTGATGATCTTAGAAGAAGGAAGAAAAGAGAAAAATATTAATAAAGAAAGAAATGAGAAATGAAAAGGAAAATTAGAAAAGAAAAACATTACATAAAAAACTGTTAAATAAGTGATATAAACAAATTCTTACTACGTTAATAAATAAATAAATAAATAATAAAATAAGAAACAAAAATAAAAACAAGCAATATAATTTGACCTAAATAGATAAACAAACGACTTCCGGTGAAATAACCGCCATAACAGAATACCCACAATGCACCACTAACCCGTATATATATAAATAGCTGAGAAAAATAACAGCACACGTGGCCTGACGATTGCATATAGCATGAAACAGACTGTCGCCTCTAAGTGTTGACTTCTATGTTCACTTTTATATTTACACATGCTTTATCTCTGATATTGAGCACTTTATTCCATAAATATAGCACACCTTAAGACTATATTTCTTTATATATATATATATATATATATATATATATATATTACAATGGATCATTCATACATAAAGTAAATTAGTAAATTTAATGATTTAAATTGACGAAACCCCTTCACTGACAAATTTGATATCATTAACTTTACTAATTTACTTTTTGTATGAATGATTCATTTTAATATAAATTGAACTGCATCACATATTTGATATATATATATATATATATATATATATATATATATATATATATAAATATAAAAGTGAACATAGAAGTCAACACTTAGAGGCGACAGTCTGTTTCATGCTATATGCAATCGTCAAGCCACGTGTGCTGTTATTTTTCTCGGCTATTTATATATATACGGGTTAGTGGTGCATTGTGGGTATTCTATTATGGCGGTTATTTCACCGGAAGTCGTTTGTTTATCTATTTAGGTCAAATTATATTGCTTGTTTTTATTTTTGTTTCTTATTTTATTTATTTATTTATTTATTAACGTAGTAAAAATTTGTTTATATCACTTATTTAACAGTTTTGTTTTGGTTTGGGAATTTAATTAAAACTATTTGTTCAGTTTTGGGGTTGATTGTTGTAGTTCATTCTAAGTATTATTTTGGCGGGAACAGTTTTTAATTGATTATCTTTATTTGGGATTGGTTTGTTTATTTATTTACTTGGATGAATTTATTTTACTTGTATATTTTCTCTTTTCGGTTTTCGATTTTTAAGTAACATAGTATTTTTTTATGTTTTATTTCTATTTTTTTTTTTTTTTTTTTTTTTTTTGTTATTTTTGCTTATTAGTATATTTATTTGTTTTTATTTTATTTTTTCCGTTTTTAATTTTTTAGGTTACGTAGTAAAAATTTATTTTCATGTCTGCATTTTGAGATGAGTTCGGATCTTTTGTTTAATAATTTATTTTGGTCGGGAAAAGTAATGATAGCTATTTTTTCCTCCGAGCAAAGTTTGCAAGTTTTTGATTGGTTATTGTAGGCTGATGATTTTTTTCCTTATCTTCCAAGATATTTTTGGTGTCATGTTCGTTTTGTTTTTAATTTCCCAGATATACTTAGAAAGCATTGTACTGTTTGCATATTTACTATTTGTGAAAGATGTTTTGTGTGTATAATTTCTTTGTTTCCAGGGTCCTTCAGTTACTCCTATGTATACTTTTTCTTCATTATCTGGTGATTTTATCGTGGCTTGGTATATTACGTTGTTTTGTAAACAATTTCCGTTTAAGGGACATTCGTTCTTTATTCTGCAGTTGCACGTGGGTTTAATTTGTTCGTGTGGTTTGTTGATAATTTTCCTATTGTGCTTTTTTATTATTTGTGCCATGCTCTCGGTGCAGCTGTAGCTGATTTTTACAGTGTTTTTGTTGAATATCTTGTGTAAGGTGCTTGATTCTGGGAAGTGTTTGTGTAAGAGTTTGAAGAATATTTTCCCTACGTTTGTTTTTACGTTCTTGCTGTACGGTGGGTTGAACCATATGATATTTCTTCTTCTGTTGGCCTTTTTTGTATTCTGTGGTGAGTATGTGAGTGTTTCTGGGAATCCGCTATCTTTTAGGGCTGTTTCATAGTCTTTCTTAGCTTTGTTAAATAGGGATTCATTGGAGGAATTGTCAGAGAGCCTGCGGTTAATCGATTTTGGTATCTGTTTGATTATAGAAGGTGGATGGTTGGAAGATGTGTGTATGTAGAGTGGTTTGTCATTAGGTTTTCTATATGGTTTATGTGTGCCTTCTCTTAGGTTGAAGGTAACATCTAGAAAATCTACTTCGTTTAGGTTAGTTTTTATATCTATGTCGAATCCGTTATTTTTAAAAATCTTTATTATTGCTTTTCTAGTTTTGTCTGTGTTTTGTTTGTTACAGTTTCTTAAGATTATGAGACCATCGTCCCTGTAGAGTCCTGTGTCATTTCTATCTATTATTTTGCTCAGTTCGTTTAGTAAGTAAATGCCTATGATTTCGCATGCTTCTGCACCGTCAAAGCTTCCCATTGTAGTGTCAAATATCCCATCTCTCTTTATCCATGCTTCTTCATTGTGGAATAATAGTGATTTACGGGAGTGCTTAATGATGTTGATTTCGCTTGGTTGTATTATTACTTGTTCCTGAGCTAAGTTGATGGCCTTATCTAGCATACGCTCTGTTATGGATGGGTAAAATTCTTTTATGTCTAATTGTAAGAATTGGCAGTTTTGTTTGTTATTTATGCTGTGGAACCAGTCAATAGTTGTTTTCGTATTTTTCCACTGGTTTACTCCTAATTTCTTCCTAAGTTCAGAATTAATTCTTTCTAGTATTGTTTTACTTATTTTACCTAGTTCACTTTTGGCTGGGTTTATGAGTCTACATGCAGGATTGGTTTTGAAATTTTCTTTATGGTCTTTTAGTGTGATAAAGGCTCCTGTCTTTATATTTCTTTATATTTCTTTATATTTCTTTATATATATATATATATATATATATATATTAGGTTGGTGCAAAAAAATAAAAAATACGTCAAAAACCGACATTATTTTTGCACCAACCTAATATATATGTGTGTGTGTGTATAAATACACACACACACACATATATATATATATATATATATATATATATATATATATATATATATATATATATATATATATATATTAGCTTTGACATGTTTTTCAACGAAATTTATTTGTATATTTGTCACAATACTTAGTTATATTTTTGGATTTTCTATTTAATTCCCGTCTTCATTCGCTGTTTGTTCGCCAAAATTGTTTCATCTTTTCATCTTTGTTTTTCTCAGATATTTCATTCTAATATTTCCTTCATTATTGAAGTGTTTGTGGGTTTAACTCTTTCTTTCTTTCTTTTTTCTGCCAATTTTCGTTCACTTATTCGTTCATGATTTTCCCTTTCCTTTCTTGATCACATTTTGATCATTTTTTAGTTTACCCAATCTAAATTTCCTTTTCATTTCTCATTTCTTTCTTTATTAATATTTTTCTCTTTTCTTCCTTCTTCTAAGATCATCACATTTATTCTTTCTTTCTTTCTTTCTTTCTTTCCTTCTTTCTTTCTTTCTTTCCTCTTCTTCTTCTATGTGCCACGATCGATCATCGCTCTCCACAACATTCTGTCCTTTGTAATACTTAGTAAATTTTGTATATTTTCTGTCTCCCCTAATACCTATTTTGTCGTCAATGTATGCATTCTAATTAAGAGGTTTTTGCGCTCATTTTCACTAACCCCATTGATTTAGATACGTCCTGTGAGTGTCAAATTTTCCATTCACTCCTTCCTTATAGTGTGCCCTAGAAATTTCAACTGCCACTTTCTGATGATATGTATAAGTGTCCGTTTAGTTTCAATTTTCTCTAAAACTTGGTCATTGCGCAAATGTTTAGTCCATTGTAGTCTCATCCTCCTTCAGTAAAACCACATATCTGTTGATTCAAGCCTCTCCTTCATCTGTGAGGGGATTGTCCAGCATTCTGTGTGGTATAGGAAGACTGACGTTACTTAACAATTCAGTATGTTTCTCTTTATTTCTAAGAAATTTATTCTGTTTCTTAATATTTGGATAAGAAGGCATGGTGAGGTAGCTGCTCAGATTGAGGAATCAAGGAGTCAAGTTCGATTTCCAGTTGGATCCATTGGGAAAAGTATGAATTCTCTTCATCTCTAGGTTAATATCAGAACAGACTATGTTTTATAGCCTTGGGTGGCAACTGTTATAGCAGAAAGAAGCTCCGTATTCAAAACCGGCCTGGAGAGGGTTGGGCTCCGTCAGGCTATTCTACTGTGGTACGATCGAATATTTTGATTAGCTCTTGGAATACATAATTCCTTATGCACTTTCGTATTTCGCCGCAACATGTTTTCTCCTCTGTAAAAAATAAAAAAAACTTCCTAAACATTTAAATTGTTGGACTTGATTTTCGAATCTCCAGTTTTTAATTTGTATGTTTACTGATAAAATATATTCTGTCTTCTTACAATTGATGCTTAGTCCTTTGTTTTAGCTTTCGTTCATTAGTCGTGTTTACTTGATAATGATGTTCATCCTGTACAAGGTCCAAGTATACAACCGCTGCCATGATATGCTAGCCCCCTCATATGCATTTGTGCTTATATAGAGAGTATGGACTTGGAAAAGACAAGAAATGCTCCCGGCAAAAGCCAGACATTGACGAGAACGTCCAAATCATAACCTTTTGGGGATTACCACAACAAAACAGACAACGTCCTTGAGGCCACCAAATGAGACGAAGAAATAAGAAAATGCATCCCCCGTTGATGTAACTATTCTTGGTGAACATAATATCAAGGTTAATGAAATTTATAATGTAAATAAGTGCACCGATTAATGTTTTTAGTGTGTGACGTTTAAGGCCATAGTGTCCGAGTTATCATTGGGCCGTTGGTTTCTAAAACACTGAAATTAATACCCTACCTTGAAAAAATCGCGACTATACAGATGCTTCAGAATTCTTCGATGCATGACACTGCAAATATTCTAAGATAGGTGCCTTCTGTCTGAACACGTACGGCTTAATCGACAAAACTTGTCTCCGACTGAAAAAGGAAACTTTTCGAAAACAGATGACAGTAATGTGTTTATCATTCTGAATTGGTGTTAATGTCTCCTTGTATTTTTTTCTATCATATAAGAATTTTCCCACAAATATCATCTTCTAGCTAAAACCTAAGTTATAATTTAGGGGCTAAAAACAATGCTTCATTTTTTTTTATCTAAGTAACTGGAAAAAAGGAATCTTATAATATAAATATGAGACTAGTAAATAATTGTGTATTACTTAGTGGACCAAACAGATCTCGTTTATGATATATTGTGCTGTCAGACGTCTTACCGATGGACACAGTGTTCGTTTATGAATGTAGACTTGATTCTCTAATGAATTATGTGTAAACTGCTTACCGGTTTGCGTTGTAATAATTAAAAACGGCGAGTGGAGTTCAAATTCCCATTTGATTTTCGGCGACCTATTTCGGGAGTATATTTATTTTTCTAATGTAATCATTACTTATTATTTTATTTTATCTTAATTGGATAAATTATTTAGGCATTTATTAATTGTAAATAATAGGTATTTTGTTAACCTTTATCTTCTTGACCATTGGAAAGCATTATTTCCTTTAAATAAGGAGAAGTTTCAAAATAATCCACAGTATAAATGAACATTTTGTCAAGAAACGATAGTTTCACTCTCAATAAGTTGTGGAATCCTTATTTAATGATTTAGAAACCCTTATTATTCATCAATTTTACTTCTGTTTATAAATACATGTTTCAAAATAAAATCTTTATATTTTCCTTGAAAAAATCTCTCGAGGAACCAAACGTGTCGGTAACGAAAATTTTTTCTTTTTGTCTTTTATATATCTTATTTGTATCTAAATTTACACACATGAATGCATTATATATATATATATATATATATATATATATATATATATATATATATATATATATATATATATATAGTCATCCACAGAGAGACTGTTTTGCTGTATCACAGCTCATCAGTGGGGATAGCCGCCCGGTTGTCTCTGGCTAGGATCGAAACCCGGTTTAATTGGCGTCAGTCGGAGATTCTACCCGCTAAGCCGTTGGTGAATTTAAGCGTATTTATTTTTAGATAAATACAGAGTGCTTGAGAAAATTCGATTCGCTTTATTGAAGAGTCTTGCATTATTAGCAGTAATAGTCACTGTTTACAACCTCAAACTTTCTCCCAAGATAGTTTAACAGAAATAAATTTTTCAGGAGATTTTACAATCCCATAGACTATCTCGTCCAAATCTAAACCAGGGAATTTCTAGAACATAATTTTTAGGAAAGTTAAAGTTTTAATAATAATAATGAATATAATAATAATAAATAATAATAATAAAATTAAATGTTCATATTTCTTTGTGCTATACAGAAATTCCATTAAACTTAGAATATAGATAAACTCACTGAACATTTATTTTTTAATGTTTACTTTTGTGTATATATATATATATATATATATACATATATATATATATATATATATATATATATATATATATATATACATATATATATATATATATATATATATATATATATATATATATATATATACATATATATATATATATATATATATATATATATATATATATATATATATATATGAAGAGGAGAACTATATTAAATATATATGTATATATATATATATGAAGAGGAGAACTATATTAAAAGTACTTTCATGATCCTACAATACCTTATTTCATACACAATGTGAAAAAAATGCTCATAAAATATTCCAAAGTAGACAAACGCACTCTCCTGACGAACCCAACGAATATGATGTATTTGTCCTACCCAATAAGTCTGTCACAACTACAGTTGAAAACAATTTATCTAAACTTAACACAAAATTTGTCACAACTAAAACTAAAAAAGATAAAAGACTTAATCACAAAGCTTGAAGGAAGAATTTAATCTATCATCTTCAAGTACTGACATAAAGAATATATGGGGGAAACCTCAAAACATTTAAATAATACTATATGAACACAAAAGGGACATTTGAAAAAAAAATTGACTCATTAGTTGCTCACCGTAACGAGACTGGCAAGGATTTTAACATAAAAAATGATACTCTAATTAAATGAGAAAACAATTCACTTAAACGAAAATGTTTAGAAATTTCTTTAATCACTAGTTGATCTACAGTAAATTTGTGTCCAGGTTCTTACAGGGTATGCGGAATATGAGTTTCACACATAATTGTGATCCTCAGAAAACATCTGATGATCGTATTTTAGCATGAGACCGCCAGTCATTATGCGGCATCGAACTACCTATATCTAAATACGTACGTTCAAACACCGATATTTTGAACTATTCATATGTACATATAGCAAATTATATATATATATATATATATATATATATATATATATATATATATATATATATATATATATATATACTGCTTGTCAAAAGCTTAAGCAGTAGGAAATAAAGACAAATTAACCATTTGCGTCGTTAACTCAAAACATTTGCCCAAACATTTACTTGAGTAGAGCAAATAAGAGAAAGTAGAGAAAATAACAAAAGGAAAATTTGAAAACATTTTCTAGTGAAAATTTGAATACTAGAAAATTAGGCTGAATAGTAGTTTGTCAAAGCTTTAAGACAATTCAAGTCAAGCGTCAGCAGAGTGAACATCTCCAACTTGTATCCCCTACGTTACATTAGGTAAAAACATGGCAAAGGCTAAAAGTTTGACAGAATTTGAACCTGGGATATTGTCGAACTGCAAAATCAAGGTCCCTCTCAAAGTGCCGTCTCTGCCGCGATTGTACGTAGTTAAACTACTAATGGAAATTTCTTAAAAGACACTGAAGTATACGGAACGAGAATCTCAAGTGGTCGGCTCTAGAAAAAATCGTTATACATATATATTATATATATATATATATATATATATATATATATATATATATATATATATATATATATATATATATATATATATATATATTTTCAGTTGAGACAATATTTAACCTGCATGGTCCAGACTGTTTTTGGCACGATAACCATTTCCACTGGAGGCATTTTCTACAAAAATGTGGCTCTATCATGATCTGGTGTTGTTATCTCCTTCCAGGAAGCAATGAAAGTTCAGGTTGTACAGAGGCGTCAAAACATGACCGGTTACATTTGCATGTTGGAAAGAACATCCTTATTGACAGAAGGATCTCGTATTGTATAAATGACACAAGAGCGCAGTAATCCATGTTACGTGCAGCACAAAGGACATTTTAATGACGAATAACGTCATTCTTTGAGACCATCCAGCGTGTTCGCTCTAACTGAACCCCTCTGAAAATGTTTGGATGGATAATAAGGGAAATCTAGAAATGGTCGTCAATTCTGAACAGTGCATTATCTTTATGAAGCCGTCTTCATCAGATGGAATAACATACCAGCCAGCTTTCACGAGACGCTTATATCGACGATGCCAAGCGATTTTTTAAGTTATTCACAATGAGGGCCGTGCAATTCACTACTGAGATGTCATATTGGGCAATTGTTACTTTGTTTAAGACTACTTCTAGGTATGAGCTTAGATTTTTGACAAGCTAGAATTTAGCGTAATTTTCAAGTATTTAATTTTTTCCTATTAAATGTTACGTTTTTGTGAATTTTTGTTTTACTTTTCATATTTTAATTATTCGAATATATATATGGGATAAGATAAATATTTTAAGGTATACTATACTTATAGAAAATGTTTTGGATATAGACCAAGCGTAACAAAAAGGTATAAATGCCCACTTGTCTCTCTCCATATGTATATAAATATATATATATCTATGTATATATATATATATATATATATATATATATATATATATATATATATATATATATGTTGTTGAGTTATACATAGACACACACGCGCATTTATATATATATATATATGTTTGTGTGTATATATATATACAGTTAAAGTGTGTATATATATATATATATATATATATATATATATATATATATATATATATATATATATATATATATATATCCACACACTTTTACTGTATGCCATATTTCTGGATAAAAATGCTCAATATAAAGGATGAATAGTATGAATTATAAAAGTGGACACTGAGGTCAACACTAAGTTACGAACAAATGAATGTCACCGTTCAATGCATCCGTTTCCACCTCAGTGTGCACTTATATATACAGTCTCCTCCAAAATTATTGGAACGGCAATGCCCATTCTTCTCTTTTCGTTTTTTTTGTTTTTTTTTATCTTTGTCTTGAGTTTCACGTGTAAACACTGTATTTCTTGTTAAAATGGATAGACCAACATCGCGAATCGGGAGCTGTCTATGGAAGAAAACCAAGACATTTGGAAGCTTAGAAAAAAAAGGAAAATCGATCAGAGACTTTGGACAAAATTTAGCCAGAGCCAGCATATCAATTTGGAATATCCTGAAAAAGTAAAGGACTAATTAAATGATAGAACAGATCGGTCAAGCTAAACAACAACACATGATGACATAAACATTGTTTAGAATTGTGAGGGAATGCCCCAAAACAACAATGAGTGACATCACAAACAACCTCCAAGATGTAGGGGTAAAGGTCTCACAATCCGCCTATCCGAAGAAAACTTTGGGAGCAGAAATATACAGTATATAACACAAGCGGCAAACCATTCATCAGTAGTAAGAATAGGAAAACGAAATTAGCACTTGAAAGGAAGGACAGACATAAGCGACAAAATTTCGTAAGAATGATTTATGGACTGATGAAACCAAGATTAATCTCTACCAAAGTAATGGAAAGGCCAGAGTGTAGAGAAGGAAAGGTTCTGCTTATGATCTAAAGTATACAAGTTCGTCTGTGAAGCATGATGAATGTAGTATTATGGCTTCGATTTTCATAGCTTCTTCCGGAATAGTTTCATTCATATTCATTGATGATGTAACTTACGATGCAGAATGAATTCAGAATTCTACAGGTACATTTTGTATGATAATTTACATAAAAATAGAACCAAACTAATGGGGTGAAAGATTATCATGCAACAGGACAATAACACGAAACATACTGTCAACGCAACTTAGGACTGCCCAAGTCAATCAGCGGAACATAAACCAATAGAGAATTCATTTAACCTCTTGAAGAAGACACTGAAGGGCGAACCCCTACGCCTCAAAACAAACAAGAAATGAAAGAGGCTGCGTTACAAGTCTGGGAAAGCATACCAATGAAGAATGCAGCATTTTGAAGACGTCAATGGGTAACAGGCTTGATGTAGTTATTACTAGTAAGTGTTATGTAACCGAATATTAAATCTGTTCCGTTATTTTTTTCACCTAAAATGGGGTGATTTGATACAAATGGTGAGATATCCTAAGCTGTTTAACACATCTAAATGTAAATAAAATGAAATAAAATCTGAACTTTTGAACTCTTTTCTCATATTCATCTTTTTGTCTTAAATCCAAATAACTTCAGTTAACAACAAAGACAAAGGAATTGGTCTTGCCATTCTGATAGTTCAGTAGGGGCCTTTATATATATATATATATATATATATATATATATATATATATATATATATATATATATAGGCCTCTACAGAACTATCAGAATGTATGTATATATATATATATATATATATATATATATATATATATATATATATATATATAAATGCCTCTACAGAACTATCAGAATGTATGTATATATATATATATATATATATATATATATATATATATATATATATATATATATATATAAATGCCTCTACAGAACTATCAAAATGTATATATATATATATATATATATATATATATATATATATATATATATAAATGCCTCTACAGAACTATCAGAATGTATGTATATATATATGTATATATATATATATATATATATATATATATATATATATATAGAGAGAGAGAGAGCGAGAGAGAGAGATATAGATATATATATATAGATAGATATAGATATAGATATACAATTCTCTATTAATGACAAATAATTTCTTTCACAGCAAATATTTATCAACATAATATATTTCCTTGTCAATGCCCTTAATGAGAAATTTACTGAAATTCACCTTTTGTCTTAATGAATTTTCCTCTCTTTCATTTGTGTTTTACTAAAATTCATTGAACACAGATCTTAACCGTTAAAGTAAGTTGATGGCTTAGTAGTGTAATTTGAATGAAAGAGAAAGTCGTATGAAAAAGTATTAGGACAAGGAGGACGCTGAAAAGGCAAAGATTATAGTTTTCAGGGAAATATCAGCCTGGGAGTCTATTCCACAAAGTGGCAGTTCTTCATGAAAATCTCTATAAGTGGATCTTTCTTCTTCTATTTGGAACACAAGGGAAATGGCCCTGTTTATTCTCCGTGGAGGTAACAATGTGTGTAGTAACCATAATGCTCTGAACTGGCGGAATATGTAAATTATACCAATTAACCCATTACCTGCCATGAGCGCCACTTGGGGATCTGTTAAAATTAAACACACTACATGTTATTCCTTGTATTTACATTGAATTGCTTACATACATTGCATTTTCAGAGGTATATTTTATTACACTTAGCCTTTAAAGTTTTTATTATTAGCCGTAAGAAGAAACTTTCTGTCGTCATTTTATATTTCATGAGTAGAAAAATAATGACTATTTTGAAAAGTATTTTTTATTATTTCTAATCAATATTATTTTTTGATGTTTTATACACATATATATTTGATGTTCTAATTTCTATAAAAAGGACAATAGTAACTACTGAAATTAAACATAAGTAATAAATAAACTTTTAAGACACCTGTCTGGGCCAATAATGCACATTAAAAACATTTGGTAGTTAATGGGTTAAGTAAAAATCTTAAAATCTGTCAGGTTGGAGAATTATTGCTCCATCCTCATTTGGTTATGTATTTACGACGCATAGTGTGGCACAAGGACACAACAAGGTGGTAATGTGTAATAAGTGAATTATCTAAAGTTGTTCATTGATAGGCGAACCCTCACTAATTTGAAAGAGTTTTTTTAAAAAGCTTATATTTGTTAATGCATTAGTAAAGATTCGATTACATACGTTCACACATGTTGATGTGTGGCTCACCAGATATATCTTGCTTAAAATGGGACAGTGGATGACAGTCATGAAGTAGTAATAATGGCGGCTATAATAATAGATTTTAGTTACTGTCAGACCATAATAACGCTAAGTGAATTGGCACAATTGCTGCAGACATCATTGAAGATCAAAGATGAAAAATGACTACAGACATTCATTATTAATACTTAAAAGCAAAGGAATATATTACTTTGATGAAAGACATGGCTGTGTTATTTCTTACTGTTGTTGAATTAGGAAACGCCCTACTAGAAATCATTGTAATTTAACTAGATTCTTCTTCTTCTTCTTCTTCTTCTTCTTCTTCTACTACTACTACTACTACTACTACTACTACTACTACTACTTCTTCTTCTTCTTCTTCTTCTTCTTCTTCTTCTATGTGCTATGCCCCTTCAGGACGATGGCGATCATGGGTCTCCATAATTTCATGTTTTTGTAAATTTTAGTAAATATTCCTTTCTTGCTATCTCCTAAAACCTGTTCTTTCATCCATTTACAGAAGCTAATTACTCACATCTGCTCATGGCATTTTCAGCAACCTTCTGCAGAGACATCTCTCTTGTCGCAATTATTTTCTTCATATATAATAAGATTTTCCCGCAATCAATCCCATATAGAAGGACTGATATTACATAATAATTCAGTATTCTTTTCTTCGTTTCTAACGAAATTTTCTTGCCTCGAAATACTTTGCTTCGATTTTGGAAGGCATCTTTCTCACCTTTCCAGGAAACTTTGTATTTGGGTGTTATATAAAATCGATATTTATGCCAAATGTTATGCCAATGTTTTATGTTGTAAAACCCTCCCCACATCGGGATCCCCTTTGATCAATATGATATATACTTATTTAAATACCCCGGGTAATGTAATTTCAGAATATATATGGTTATGTGGGTCTATCTCTAAAACCCTTATTCGATAACAATCAAACTGACACTGGCTACAACTATATATATATATATAGACTGGTTTATCGCATCACATCTCATCAGCGTAGCTAGACATCCGATTGCTTCAAGCCGCGATCAAAAGCCGACCGATTTGATATCAGTCAGAGATTCTATTCACAAGATATCGTCAGAGCGGCAGAACGGAGGTGAAATTTTAACGTTTTTACTATGAAAGACGTAGTGGCTCGGAGAGCTCAATTCGAGTAGAAGAGAATTTGCATTAGCAGCAGCAGCAGCAGCAGCAGTAGCAGCAGCAGCAGCCACTGTTTATAAAATCATCCCTTCTTCTCCCAGAGCTCAATCGAATCATTTCGAGAGCATAAATAGTCATCCACAGACTGACTGCTTCGCTGTATCAGCTCATCAGTGTGGCTAGACATCAGACTGCTTCAAGCCGGGATCGAAACCAGACCGATTTGGAATCAGTCAGAGATTCTAACTTCAAGCTATCGTCGCACGATATATATATAACACCCGATAAGAACGAAGGCCGCAATGTGTTAACTGTGTTTGAAAAACAAGCATCACTTATAACTCTAGATACATACATAAGAATATAAATTCATTCATTTAAAAATAAACAGAAAAATCATCCTTAATAATGGCTAATAGAATAGACGAAAGTGTTCGGATATGCATAAAATATGTTCAGTTTTTAAACACTTTATATTTAAAAAAGAAAACATTTATATGGACACAAGAAATATTGAATAAAAAGATTATCCACAGTATCTTATCAGTTGTCTTTAATTAATCTTGTATAAAAGACGAATTGCCGCCCAAATACACAGTTATCTATACGGTAATATATCCACACCATGCTAAAAAGAAATATTCTGTGAATATTATCTGTCTATATTTCTGAGATGACGTATTATGTACACTATTTACATGATTCGGACTATTGTCCTCATCTTTGTCGCCATATTTATCGCAACTTTTCGGCCGTTGTACGCTCCGACCTTCTTCAGGTGGAGGAGAAGTGGAAAAATATGGCGTGGCTGACCACATATGGAAAGAAAAGGGAGATCACCGCCCTCTGTGAGATCAGGTTGAGATCATAGACAAAGAACACCATTTAAAAATTCGTAAACTTAAGGAATCAGCACATATGCAAGGCCAAAAATAGAAATGCATACAATATGGGAACCAGTAATAAGGAGTGCCAGAGAAAAGCGATAATAACAACAAAAATTGCAATATGAGCTCTGGTAAAAACATGGAATGATAACAGTAAAAATTGCAATATGAGCACTGGTAAAAACATGGAATGATAACAGTAAAAATTGCAATATGAGCTCTGGTAAAAACATGGAATGATAACAGTAAAAATTGCAATATGAGCTCTGGTAAAAACATGGAATGATAACAGTAAAAATTGCAATATGAGCTCTGGTAAAAACATGTGGGTTAACAGCAAAAATTGCAATATGAGCACTGCTAAAAAAACTGATTGCTGAAAACATTAGGTTCATAATACCCAGAAATTCATACACAGATGTCCTCAAGGACACATGGGACAGTGGATAAAGGTGTTGGTAAGATCCAGTGACAGGACCCAAAGAGTGTGAGTTCAATACCGTTAAGACAATGGAGAACTTGGGGAGGGGAATTAACAGTCTACCCCAGTGAGAGAAATAAAGTGTTCAGTTCGACATTCCTGCCTCCTGAAGAAGGCCGAAGCGTACAACGGCGCAAACGTTGTAATAAATATGGCGACGAAGATGAGGAGAATAGCCTGAATAATGAAAATAGTCCCTGTGAACATTGTTGTATTCTTTTTTTGATTACTGTATATCTTCAACGAGTATAAACTGGTATAAATTAATATGGAAAGGCATTTTAATGTAATGCTTACTTTTAAGGGTGTAAATACGCAAAAAATAATTAACTTATTTTTATCACAAACATATTTTGGATTCAAGGTCATATAAATTTGAGAAAATAAAAGCAAGAACTTTCTGACTGATTGTACAATGAGTGTTTTATGCCGCCATACATACTGGAGAGTTCAGAAAGAATTGAGATATTAGGAAATATAATATTTATTACATTACCAATATATTCTAGCATTTCAACTTCAGTTACTTTCTCACCGACGTGATATGGCTTCCCTCTCTCTTTTCTACAAATATTTTCATGGCAATTGCTTTGACAAGCTTTTTTTACCTGGTACCCCGACTACGAGAATTCAAGCGTGCGACTAGATTGACGTCTAGATCCCACCCTTTTACTATTGAAAAAGTTATATGAAACCGCCACTTATACTCCAACAGTTTATTTTCTTCCCGCCTGTACAAGTCCCTTCCGCTTATTTGCTTCCCTGAAAACGACAACCTTCATAAAAGTAAATGCAACCTCAATCACCATTTTCTGTCTTCTTGAATCCCATGTGTCTTTTATCCTTTTCTCAATCCCCTTATACCCAGTTTTTTTTTCTCACTTTCACTCTTTCTAACCCCCTTCGTACTAGTGGCATTCCCGCCCTGCTTGGGGGGAAATCATTAAATTAAACAAAACATTCAACCATTTTATTTTATTCTCAGAAGTTTAAGATGTCTAGAAAGCTAATTGACGAGAACAGTTATCGCAATAAATCTTTTCTTCAAATACCATGATTAATGGCAGTAATTTTTATATGTGATTTAGATGGATGAAATAGATTTTAAAAAAATAATATTTTTAATCTAATTCTTGAAATGAACTATGGGAAATATGTGTTGAAGGGAAAGAAAAAATGCATAAAAATGAAGATAATGGCGATAATAATGCGACAGGTACTGACATCCATTTCTGGAAAATCACAGATATTCTGAAATGCTGGTATTGTGGATTGGTATTCTGTCCCGTTCGCGAATTGGTTGATATTTGTGTACCTGTCTCTGTCAAGGTATTACTGAGTGTTAGGGAATATGATAAAAAATCAGTATTAAGGAGAAAGCACGATAAAAGAAAAATAATTAAGACAGAAGATAACGATTAACACTGTATTTAAAATTTTAACGATTAAATTTGATTGGGAAACAAGGAGCCAGAAGAGAGCTCCACAAGCGAGAAGTGCGAGAAAAGAAAATGTTAGCATAGAACTTTAGGTTTCATCTAGCTATTTCAAATGTAAAATGATGCGACCTTTCCACCAATCTACTACTCCGCTTAAATTTATAAAGTCTAAGTACCATAGAGGAAATTTCATCAGAATGATTGCCAGGAAAGTGTTTATAGAAAAGGCATAGAGAAAGACAATGGGTAAGTGGTTGAAGCCGAGATGACATGCAAGAACCAATGATATTGCAGATTCTTCTTTCAATTTTAGTAGAGATGTGGTAGTAATATTCTAAGTATGAACCAAATGGTAGACTCATAAATATGGAAGATAGATTTTGGCTATAAATATATCTGTTTTCGAAGCCATCGTTCTAATACATTAGGGGAATCGCATGTTTATATTAATTTAAATAACTTTTCCACACATTTAGAAAACGACCTCACCCTTTTATACCATATGGCATGCTGGCTACAAGCAGCGTCAACCATATAAAGCTCGCTTTCTTCGCTGAAGGACACTTTCAACAAACTATCATCACTCTAGACAACCTGCCTTTTTGAAAGTCCAATCTATTTTTTTCTGAAACCTCTGCCATACCCTTCAGTCAACTAATGTGCAGTGCCCATTGCTATTTCAAAACGAGTTTGAATCACTCGATTAAAGAAGCCATTCTCATTATGACATTTTAATATTCTGGAAATGATCTTAGATCTAATGATATCTTTTGCAAAAGAAGAAATTGTCATTCCTTGATTCTTTATGTGACAGTCTAATGCAGGATGAATCTTCAACTTTGCATAAGCTTGTCACAGTAATAACATTTTTTAATCAATTCAACCCAAGCAAGACGCAAAGCACTTCTGGGAGTAAAAGAGAATACTTTAGAAGAAATCGAAAGCCTAATCCTAAACTGGAAACAAGGGATAAAGTTCTACTACTGTCGAAATAACCGTAGCGGTGTGCGAACATATTAAGAGATAATACTGTAGACAAATAAGGAATTTTCGTTTATATTGCAATGTCTTCCTATTTTTAAGAACTGTACATGTTTTAGGCATGTCACATAGATATGTATGTCAACGTTTTTTTTATAATTTCGACCTGAGACATTTTCTTAGCGCAATAAAGGTTTTCTTGGTTATTTGCTTTGTAGTGGTCTCATTCGGTGATTACTCACGGGACTGGACTATTAAATGCAACACAATTAATTTAGCTACACAAAGTCTTAAATAATACCAAGATTAAAAAAAGAATGGGTCGAGAAGATATTATTTCGCCTAAACTATGCAGAATGTATTTTAAATGAGTTTTCAAGGAAATAAAGTTAGAAAAAATACAATAAATATTAAGTTAATATCTGCACCAACTACGATTAGTTGGCGACATTTTCTTCATGTCTGTAACATCAGAATAATAATCTGAATAGGGAAAGTCACAACAAGAAAATAATTAAAGGTAAATACAAGTAAATCAAATTTATTATCAAAAAATGTTTATAAGAACAGCAGCAAAATCACTGAATGAGGTAGCCACAACCGAGACTTCTCCGTTGCCTACAAAATCACACAGATCATTGAGGAGCCCACCCGTGTTCCTGATGCAACAGGACATAAGGCGAACTTTTTGGACATCGTCCTCACATTCTGCCCCGAATAAATGATTCGCTGAAGTGCTACACCAAATGACTGAGCACATTAGTCCATTCACTAGTGTCAAAGTCGATGCCAAACTAAAGAATCCTCTGATGTGCGTTTCATAGAACGATTTTTCGGTATATGAAAGCCGACTAGGACATTTCAGCTCTTATATGGCGGAATTTTCTCTATCAGCTCCCCTTTAAATATAATCCTTCCAAAACTTTCGCGCGCATATCGGAATGGATCCTTTCTGGAATTGCGAGCTCTATACTATAAAAATATATCATCAAAAACCAAACAGCTAGCCTTGGTTCATCCATGATAGTGTTGCAACGTCACCATTATTACAAAATCTATCACGTTGTATAGTAGGACACTCGTTTCAAACAGAATTTCCCGCAATCATTGCGAGACAATTCTAGAAAATACATAGTGTATCACTGCCCAAGATCGATTGCAAACAATTGGGTCTTGTAATCCTGAAATGTCTCCAACCAAATTTTCGATAACGGTAAATCGTCAGTGTCTACTATCATAAATGGTCCTGATCTCACCTCCACATCGTCAGATAAGGCAAATTTTTTTCGCTATAGTATTTGCCTCTAACTCCAACTTAGATGACAGAGGCCATCAATTTCTGATTTCACACATCTCACAGAGCACAATCTCAGTAATATTCTATCGCAGTCTGAGAAGTCTTTAAACTTATCAAATTCTTAACCCTAAGAAAGCTATAGGTTCAGATAAAGTCCTAGTGGTTATCCTTAAGAATATTAACCCTGAGTTATCTCCCATTTTAGTAAAACTATTTAACCGCTGCTTGAAGGTGAAAACGTCCCCAAGTTAAATGTATGCAGCGTTTTTAAAAATCAGAGTCAGCGCTTATCTTCGTCTCAGTATAGCCCCATCAACTTCCTCAATATCATTAGCAAACTTTTGAAGCTAGAATAGGCAAGAAGGTTGTTGATTACTTTAATAGTAGGGATTATGATCGGCTCGGTCTACTGCTGTCATTACTCAAATAATCATTGAAAAACTAGACAATAAATACATATCAACGACGATCGCATTAGGCATTTGATCAGGTGTGGCATAAAAAGCTTGCTACACAAGCTCTACAGCTATGGAATCTTTGAAAATATTTTTTTATTTAAAAACAATGGAAACAAGAATGTGACAACGTGAAATTAATATCACCAAGTAGATGGTAAAAAAACGAAAACTGGTTCTCAAAATATGAGGAACAATTTAAAAGAAAATACAGTGAAGAAAATCCATTTTTAAAGAAATTAAACTGCAAAATCATGAAAAGCCACGCCGATACTAGGCTACTCAAATAATTAAGTCACCAAAGAAAATCACACTAGAGACAAAATTCAGTCCAAGTATTTGACAAAAAGCGAATCAGAAATTTTCCAAGCAACCACCATAATTTCAACACAGAAATAAACCAACAAAGGGAGATAACACAGTCAAACTTTGCATGTACATAAACAATTCCTGACATAACCAGTCCCACTCCAGAAAAAACAACCGCAAATAAAATAAATATAACAACACAACAACATATAGAAATTATAGAACTAACCCCAGACTGAACCAAAATCAACACATAACATTCTCACTGTAAGCGTAGTATATACTTCGCTAGGGCCAAATACGATTTTTTGAATTCAGAATTGTCCTTCTGAAGAGCTCAGTCTGTTCTACTATTTACACATAGAGAATTTGAATTCAGTGTTGTTGTTCTCCTAGACTGATTGCCACTCAATGTTAAAGAGCTCTGTCCGTTCAACTATTTACCCGTTTTGGAGATTTT
Source organism: Acanthosepion lycidas (assembly GCA_963932145.1). Taxonomy (NCBI): domain Eukaryota; kingdom Metazoa; phylum Mollusca; class Cephalopoda; order Sepiida; family Sepiidae; genus Acanthosepion; species Acanthosepion lycidas. The sequence goes on along the minus strand of OZ010588.1, from coordinate 69,374,982 downwards.
GAATTCAGAGTTGCCTTTTAATGATATCAGATCCGATCTCTTCTGCTATTTACCCAGGGGTGCTGGGAGAAGAGATGACTTCATACCTTTCCGAATTGTATTTGCATGCAAGTAAATGTAACAAACTCAAATGGATTTCGAACTCGGCTCTCCGAGTTGCTATAGTGATGTCATTTTACAATAGTATTGCATAATAATAGGAAAACTATTTTAAATCGATTAACCTATATCACTGAAAATTATTTTTCTCATTCAGAGTTATTCTTTTTTTATTTTTCTGTTTTTAGTTATATGGTAATATTGTTCAGTTTGTCACGGCTCAGGGCGAATTCCGAAGTCCGTGAGATGCTCATTAACGACATGCTGTCCACAGATGACGCAACGTTGGTAATATACTCTGAACAACTGCAACAACTAAGGGACATTTATACAAAAGCCTGCCAAGAGTTCAGACTGGACATTAGTCTGAAGAAAGACCAACGTGATGGGCCAATGCGTTGAACAGCCTCCCGCCTTCAAAGCCAACAAATACGACATGGGGATGGTCCAGGAATTCAAAGACCTCATTTCGGACACCTTCTTCTTAGACATTGAGATCAACAGATGAATCGGATGAGCTTCCACCACGTTTGCCAGGCTCTTCCTCAAGAGTCTGAAAGAACAGAACGTTTGCTACAAACACCAAAATTGCAGTCATCAGCCAGCTGCTGTACCAGCGTGACTTGGCGCCTCTACTTCAGATATGAGCGACGGCTCAGCGTCTTTCATCTTCGCTGTCTGAGCATCAACTGATCGAACCAGGTCAACAAAGACGTTCTTACCTGTACCCAGTTAACGAGCCTCTACGCCAATCTTCCAACAGCGCCGGGCCCGCTATCTTGGACGCGTAGACCATATGACGAATGTGAGGATTCCGAAGATCCATCTGTACAGGAAACTTGTTACCGGCAAGAATGACCTTCTCTTTGCGTCTTCAAAACGGACATAAGAGGGAAGGCCCTGTACGTCGATGGGTAGCAAGACGTCGCCAACGATTGCTCACGCTGGAGACGTGATTTACACTATCGGCTGGAGTGAGGAAGGAGAAGCGCGCTCGACGGAAAAAAAAACGAGATGTCGACACTGGGAAGTGCCTCTTCATATGCATTCGTTGCAATCGAGACTGTAAGTCCGGTCTAGACATATAGAGCCATAACAGGTGCACCGCTGTAATAGACAGCTTAAGCATAACTCTTCGGGCGCAGATACATTGTCTCTCGAAACCGCCGCATGCCACACACACACAGACAAACACAATGGTAATGTTAACATAAGCCGTTTCCTTATAAGAGAACGTTTAGCATTCATTGACCGAGAAGCTAGGGCAGGTTGAAATTATAAAATCTTACTTGAAAATAGGCTTCTCCAGTTCACTTTTATCACTCTTTTCAGCGTTGGTGGAAGCTCCCTTTTCTAATATTGTTCTCTCATCTTGATAATGTATTAATTTCCCTTCAAGTTATATGCGATATCCGTTTTAGTCGTTACTGCTGTTGGAACTCCTCAAGTGATGCGGTTCTGTTATTTGGTACAGTTCTATGTTTGGGATTCTGTAGCAGCAATCCACAAGGTTCTAAGGCGGGGGATCTTCGCCAGAATATATATAGGATTCATACGTTCAAAGATATTTTAAAACATTAGAATATTAGAAAGCGATTACGTACAGCTGTCAGTTTAGATATTTCTAAACGGGTTTAATGGTATGCGTGATATCCATATCCAATGGCGGATTTTGGGAGAAGCCACCATTTCTTGAATGTGTAGACCAGAATGCCATGCATGGTAAAAAAAAAAAAAAAACTCGTTAAGAAATATCTAAAAAGAAAAGCTGTATACAACCAGTTTCCAAGATCAATTATTAAAAATGAGCCCTTAGTGAGGACCATTCTTGTTCAAACCCCGTGGACAGCTGGTACAGAATCTCAAACAAAGTATTGTAACGAATAATTGAAACCACATCATTTAAAAGCAGTAACAACTAAAATAGATAACACATTTAATTCGAAGAGAAAATAATGGCATAACAATGAGGTTGACATTCAACACTGCTTCAAACAAAAGGTTAATAAGGAAATCTCCATTATTACTGGAAGGAGAAATAAACATTTAAAGGATTTGAGAAACATACTTTTCTGAAAAAAAATTGAAAGCTTTCATGAATTTAAACAGACAGTAAAAATGTCTGCTCGATCAATGAATGCGGAATGTTTCCTTATAATGAAACGCATAGTATTACAATTACCATAGTAAAAATAGTAATACTATTTACGATATTGCTTTCTGTGATTTCCATAGTATCATTTAGTTTTAATTAATTTATAACTATTTGATAAGTTTTGATTGATGCTTACGCGGAAGGACAAGGGTGTAGTTGCTGCCCATCTGGGTTGCACGTTCAAATCTTGACGTTATTCAGTTGTAAAATTTATACTGCTGTTTATTTTAGTACATCGCAAATTCTTTACTAAATTTTCACTCATTACAAGGTCAAAGAGCCACTGAATATACAGGCTTACTGAATAAGGTTTTAAAGGATATAAAGAGAGGAAAATTCCAAACTAAAGAATCCTAGGAGTGACATTGTCTTGAAAGTTTCTATAGTTTAGTGAAAATGGTTATTCTTAGCTTTGGATTCAGTGTTCTGTTTGAACCACAACACTATACACCAGTTTACTCTTTCGCTATACATTTTATTTTTATCGATTTTATAGCATTTCTGTGGGATTAGTATCACTGCATTTATAACAAGTTGTCCATGATTTGCATTGTATTCATAGGACATTCTTTTCGTCGGCACAATGATAATATACAATAACGGCTAAATATATAAATATTACCAACGTATACATGAGTACGGGAGTGTGGACTCGTGACAGTTGCAAAGAAATCCTACTGTCTACGCAATACTCTCCTCAGCATTGAGCATGCCAATACGTCTACGGATTTCAGTGTCTCACTTACCGTCCTCTGTCAAGACGCTTCCCAGATATTTAAAATTCTGCGTCTCGCTGATTGGAAAAGAGAATAAATGAGGAAAATTGGGCTGTTCACAATGAGATTATAAAAAGAATGTCAAACGTATTGGACGATGTGATGATGAAGATAATAATAATAGTAATAATAATAATAATAATAAGAAGAAGAAGAAGAAGAAGAAGAAGAATAAAGACCTTGATGCAGATATATAGGAACTGTAACAATGTTATGTGATTTTAAAATACACACAGACAGAGAAACACAGGTAATCGCCCAAACAATGTGATCAGAGACATCAAAGACAGAATATTTCTTTTTACTGACATGGCGGTCCTGCAAACTTTAATGTATCTTTGAAAATCTTTTAAAAAAAACACTATCAAAATACAAAGGCGTTCAAATCGAAATCTAAAAAATGTGGCACATGAGGACAGCAAGAATTCCAGTTGTAGTTGGAACCCTCGAATTGTTTGATTATGGTTCCGATAGACTCATTGAAGGAATTCCTGATAATACATACCTTAAAGAAATACAATAAATTGTAGTCACGAGTACAGCCCACACATTACTAAGAGTTTTATGTATGTAAAATGCGTGTGATCTTGATTTATTTGCTTTTATTTTTTTCTCAAAGTTTTTTCGTCCTGTTTTTTTGTTTTTTTTCATTGGAAAATGTCATGATGTCATTTCTGACTTGTGGTCTATGGCTGGGACTCGGAAAGAAATAAGTATATACCAGAAATTAAAATAAGTAAAATAATAATAATAATAATAATAATAATAATAATAATAATAATAATAATAATAACTAGCAGTATGGCCCGGCGTTGCTCGTGCTTGTTTCAAAAATCATACGACTCATACAGCAATTGCTATCAATAGACTTAAAATATTTTTGCCCTTCCTTGCCTTTAAAGGAGTGCCCTTTGCCGTGCTGATGTTGCTACATGCCTTACTTCTTGCCTATCTCACACTGCGAATTTTTTCTAAGCTCTATACTAAACATTAAATCTGTTACGAAAAAAGAACTAAACAAAATGAACACAAAACGATCAGCGTTAAAAAAACGACTCGTAACTGAAAAAAACCGAATGAACAAAGAATGTTAACAATAAATACTTTTCACACCGGACCCAGTTCTGCGGAATCAGAATCAACATTGAGTTTAAGCAAGCGAATGAGCCAAGTGGAGTAAAGTGTCATGCAGATTTAAATTTTTCACACTTGTTTCCATGCTAGCATGCTAGTTAACATTCGTGTCAGTCAGCTGTTGACTCTCACACTGGCCAATAGAATCTTCCTGCCTATTCGTGGCAGTCAGCTATTGGCTCTCACTCTGGCCAGTAGAAAATGACCGCAAACTACATGAAAACTGCCGTAGAAGCATGAAAAAAATCGATTATTTCCACTATCGATGGGAGTTGGGAAATGCAAAGTCGGTCTTGTCCTTCCCGCTAACATGGAGCATGTGCATGTAAATTTTGGTGCATTCGTTACACAGACACACGCATCCTGCCTTTTATAGATAGAGATAGTGACGATCAAAAAATTTCATTAAAAACGAAAAAACCTCGGGATTAGCAAGCAATATATATATATATATATATATATATATATATATATATATATATATATAATCTTTCTAAGAGTTAATGCTTGTCAGTTTACGTACATCAAAAGAAAAGATATTAGGTTGGTGCAAAAATAATGACGGTTTTTGACGTTAAAAATACGTCAAAAACCGTCATTATTTTTGCACCAACCTAATATCTAAAGATTGTGATGTTGTATTAACGAATATTGAAACTACCATGGGCGGAAAATTTCTGAGAGTAGGATGTTTAATTGGTACTAAAAGGTAACTGCTGCTAACAATCAAAAACCCAGTATAAATTATTTCAACACTTAATAACAAGGCTTGGAGAACTCATCACCCATAAGGCCAATGTATTAAAAAAAAAAAGCAGAAAGAAGAAGCGATACATTGCCTTTCTCATACTAATGTTTATTCAGTTGAAGGCTCAAGAGCCACACAAGAACGAGAGTTATTGTTAAAATGGTTTCGATGAATGAGGCGCGTGACACGAAAGAAAGGATAATAGAAGAAAGAAAGAGTGAATGGATGAACGAAGAAATAATCGCAAATGTAAAGAGATGTCGTAAAAAAAAGGAAGTATTGTAGTCACAAAAGTAAGGAAGCTGTGGAAAGCAATTATCATCTCTAAGACCTGAAATGTTACGAAACAACGAAAGAGAGAGTGAGATAGAGCGGCAACGTGGGATGGAGACAGAGTGTGGTGTTGATTCGGGTTGGAACCAAAAAATAACGAAAAAGAGGTTGACGTACATTCATAAGGAGAAATCAATTATCCTCTCGTACTTAGCAAATAAAACCGATTATTTCTTTCAAGTGGATTTGACGCGAACAAAAAAACAACACATAAATAAAATATTTAGCAGAAAGGTACGGCAAAATAAGACGCAGAAGATTACTTTTCGCAGACATTATTTTAAGAAACAGCTTTTTAAGGCCTTTATCTTTTTAGTGCAGAACACTTAATAAAATACAGAAAAATAATTTTTCAAACATCGGACAAATGCGAAAAATAAATTCAAATCAATAAAATCAAAATTAATTGTTATATTAATGAAATGATATTTGAATGGGAAATAATGGACATTTGAATCTAAAAACAAGAGAGAGAGAGATTAATGATTTCTTTTAATTCGCTTATAGATAATCGTCTTAAAACAGCGGCCTTAAAACCGTCGTTTCCTGGAGAAACAGTCGGGCTGTACAGGAGCGAAGAAGGAACAGATAAGACCTCTTATAAGATACAGAACATTTGTGTATCAAGGCATTGCGCGATAAGAAAAGTTACTCAACATAGTCTTGTTTTAACAATCCCATATTTTCAGCTGATTTTTTTTCTTATCCATTTTTACTCAATAAAAAATACTCACTGTTTCTAGAACCAATGACTTCACAGCCAGAATCTATTGGGTTCGTTTTTTCTCTATATTGAGGCTCGATCCTTGTGGCTGCCATACAGATAGTAAAAAAAGCAGTGATGTTTTCACCTTTTCTACAAATACAGAAAGACATACACAAACACAAACACATACATACACTCCCCACATACATATATATACATATATATATGGTAAATATAATCTTTACTTAATTATTTACTCGGGAGATACGTAAGCATTTTAATAATAATTCTCGATATGAGACATTTTCTGTGTTAACACAGAAAATGTCTCATGTCGAGAATATTTAACATTGAAAAACAAAAGAAAAAATGAATTATTTTTAATAATATGTGGAAATCTCCGATTTTACCTGAAGATGGTCACGAGACCAGAAACTCGTGTAGTAAAATTATGGAAAACAAAGCATAATATTCTTTTCTAAATAAATCCACATCACAACCAAAAACGGTTACGGCACATCTCTTCTGTTCTTTTTAATATACATACTTTTCTCTCGTTGGAACCACTACAACCTCTTTCTTATATATATATATATATATATATATATATATATATATATATATATATATATATATATATATATATATATACAGGCGTAAAAGTCTTAATGTGTTAATAAATATCTTAAAATAATAATTTTAATAGTAATCGCTCCCTCGATATTGAACATTGAAATTAAAAAAAATTATTGCCTAACAAACTTATCATCCATATGTAAATAATCTATAATATTATATATGTACATGCATGTATATATGTAGAAACAACACATACACGCATTTATACTTACAATTATATATATATATATATATATATATATATATATATATATATATATATATATATATTAATAAAAAGAAAGAACAGTAAGATATATAATCCGGTGTTCTTATAGATATTTTTATTTTTACAAAATAGTGCTCAATGTAAATTTACAGAGCATTAATATTATAAATTAATAGACTTAAAATATGTTTTTTCGCTACACAGATTCAAACATGTTTGGTTGGAACTGTGTAGCGAAAAACCATATTTTAAGTCTATTAATTTATTATATATATATATATATATATATATCTTATATTGGGCACTTTATCCTATATTATATATATATATATATATATATATATATATATATATATATATATATATATATATATATATAAATCTCTATCTCTGATATTAAGCACTTTATCCTATAAATATAATACATCTTATGACTATATTTCTTCACACACACACACACACACATATATATATATATATATATATATATATATATATATATATATATATATATATATATATATATATATATATATAATTGACTCTCAAGTCCAGTGGCCTGAAATCAAATAATCTTATGACCTTGCTCATTTAGTTGCACTTCAGACATGGTATAACTTGTAGTAGTCATGTACGTTTTCTCTAATTTGTAGAGTAATGGTGTCACATTTTTCTGTTGGTGGCCACGACACTGCAGAATGTATCAGATACGTCCTCTTGACATGAACGTTTGAAATATCCCATTTTTGTTGTTGTTGTTGTTCAAAGCAACATCCACTGTATTTTTCTCCTTAAAGAGAAGTTTAGCAGCAGACCCATAATTCTTTAAGTACTTGATAAATTTATTTAAATTTGTGCACAATTTCAGTAAAGTACATGTGTAATTTTAATGCATTTTCAGCCACTTGGACTTAATGAACTCTGTGGGGAAGATCCTACAATCCCAGGGATGAATCATCTTTCTTCTAATCTTCATAATCGTCATTTCTTATCAACTCTTTTATTCACACCATCCATTACAATTTTCACAGTAACACTCTAACTTGAGTTACTCTTGTGCTTTATGTTGGTTGTACATTAGTATAAAATTAAATTCCCCTTCCCACTTTTTGGAGACTGTAAGCGTTGCTCTCATTTATAACAACGGAATGATGAGCTTGGATAAACTTATTCTCTTAAGTAATAACAAGCATTCATATGGAATATTTCAATAAAAAAACTACGGCGATTTTACTACTGTAGACGGTCTTGTGTCTTCCTTATGAATTACTTTTACTATTTAGCAGCATAAGATGTGCAGGCACTGCTGGACACGGGAACTCAAGCAGTCTGTCCATACAGTTTACTGTGTCAAAGAAAGCAGAAAATCAACTCGTTATCATGAATGAATTAAAAACCTGCAGACGATGGATTTGTATACTGTATGACAGCTTTCACTGGAAAATATTTGATCACACATTCAGTGATAAGAAAATATCTACATCACTGAAACAAACCAAGAAGTATCAACCAAAACACATAACAGTGTTCAAAATTACTCTCAAGACATAAACTACTCCGCAAGTTGCAAAATCAGTTCCGATGAGCAGAAAAGAAGTATTGAAAGCAACAATAAAATAAAAATCTACTATAATCCGTCTTCCATACATAGGAGATGCATATGAAAAGGCATGAGTCAATATCAGAATGGTATTCAAAAGCAGCTGAAATAATTGAGGATACATCAACTTTTGTGGAATAAATAAGATAACCCCGGTAACACAAATTAACTAAGCAAGACGCCTTAAATAAAGAACACAAACTGAGTCAAGGAATGTCCGTTAGAGTAAATCGAGGAGAATATCCATTGACATCAGTGAGTGTAGCCTAAGCGAGTCATAACTTTATATTTGCTCCGAGGGGGTTATATCAACTGAATTAAGCCATCACCTCGAAAGTGAACATAGCTAAAAGCCGTATGTATTTATTTTTATGAACGTGTGAAAAGGAAAATAATTATGAGATAAACTAAATCTCAAACACCGTACACGGATATGAAAAGGATGCAGCTCAAGTGGAGATGCTGATTTCAGGTTTAGGCAATAATATATGTAGGGAAACCGGTTTGAGGATTGAATATAATAAAGAGAAAACTGAAGGATAAAAACAGTGAAAGAATCGGTGCATATTTTAAAATCTGATAACTTGAACAGTAAGTCTAGCATAGATAATAGGACCATCTGGGAGATTCTTATTAAGAAATAAAGTTAATTATTTTTGAAATCCTGTGTTCTGAGCATTGGAATTCGTGAGGAAATGTATTGACAGTCACGCACTAAGAAATAAATACGCATTTACATCCGACTTCTCTCGATTTCTGATAACACCCGTCACCTAGAGCAGCTAGCCAATCTGTGATTCGGAGAATCTTAACGCACCCTAAAACCCAAAAGGAAATTTCATCAAAGAATATTAATCTAAAGAGAAATACCTTGTCAGATATATTTAAAGAAACTTGGAAGAGAGTGCAATTTCTGAACGAAGATATATATATATACATACATATATATATGTATATATATACATACATATATATACATACATATATATATATATATATATATATATATATATATATATATATATATATATATATATATATCACCTATATAATAGGTTAAAATTACCTTTCTTGTAGCTAGGTGTAAGCGTCTCTGACTGATATCAAAAAGTTGAAGTTTCGATATATCTAGCTACACTGATCAGCTGTGATACAGAGAAACACTCTGTGGATGACTATATATATATATATATATATATATATATATATATATATATATATATATATATATTTAGTTCTAGTGTTAACAAAACTATGCTTGATTTAATACAGAGCTATTAAGTATATATATTAATGAATATACATATTATCACACAGCGTTAGCACGGCTCGGAGTCTTATGCATAAAACAAAACTCAGATGCTGTTTATAGACTGGCCGTTATTTATTTTAAATTTTAAAAATATATCTGTTTATCGCAATGTTAGCGCAGTTATTTATTCTACTGGGATTACAGCTTTTTATTTTAAAAATTATATTTTGCATTTAAAGTTATTTTTATATATATGTATAAAAGCCAATTTAAAAAAAAATTAATCTGAATCAACTTATTTAAGCAGATATTTATTGTAGGTCGACATTTAACCATCAATTCATTTCTCTTGTTTAATAAGCCAAAGTTGTTTAAGTGTTTTAAGATAAACAATTTTTCAACAAGACACAATAAAAATTAACATAGTTACTGTAATATATGCTCGCTTTGTATACAATATCATAAGGCATACATTGACCGTTCAAAGGAAAAACCATACTTTTTTTCTGCAGATGGATTTGATTTTAGAAAAAATAATTTTGTCTTTTTTAGAAATATTTTTTTTTAATATAATTTAATATAATTGTGTTATGTTAGGATATGAATTTGTCTATGTTATTAACGCAGTTATTGCCGATCTTAATATTATTTTTTTTAGTGCTGATGGTCTATTGAGCATAAAAAATCCGAAACGTGCTCTCGGTGAGGGATAATATGTGCACTAATATATATATATATATATATATATATATATATATATATATATATATATATATATATATATATGTGTGTGTGTGTGTGAAAATTGTGTGTATATAAATATAAATAAATAAATATATATATATATATATATATATATATATATATATATATATATATATACATATATAATTATTTATATATTATATGCGCGGTACTTATTATAAAGCGTGTATTGGCGTATTCGCTACACTTCCAATCTTTGAATTTCAACATACAAATGTGTATGTATAGACACAACACCACCCGTATACATACATATATCATATCCGAAATTGTCCACATATATTTACATATGTATGAGTCCCGACGGACGACCAAGTGTGTATGTGTGTCTGCGTACTTCATTAGGCGTATGAACATACATCGATGTTTGCGTTAGTACCATAACATCACGACGACGTTTTCCCGCCCCACTTCCATAATAACACCAATACAATAATCTAAATAAACCCAAAATGTTAAAAAATTAATCAGTTTGTCTGACGATCGCAAAAAGCGTGAAACACAACCATATATATATATATACATATATATATATATATATATATATATATATATATATATATATATAGTGAGCCAAACAAACCTACCTAGGTTTCACCTAAACGGATCGTCAGGGAAAGTGACGATCCGTTTAGGTGAAACCTAAGTAGGTTTGTCTGGCTCACTGGGTGTATCTATGTCTGCTCTACGGTTGTATTGAGCTCTTTTGTTACTTAGTTGTTTACTCGTATCGGGTTTTTTTCTTTGGGCTTCAGACCTGCATCTGTGCGATTTTTTTCGGCAGTAGTTCATGTTGTAGCTCTTTCTTTTTTTAAAACTTTTTTTTCCCCCGAGATTGATTTGATTATTGGCAAATCAAAAATTCGAGGGTTTTTCGAAACTAGTCTAGTTATCTATCTATCTATCTATCTCTCTCTCTCTCTCTCTCTCTCTCTCTCTATATATATATATATATATATATATATATATATATATATATATATATATTAGTAATATATATTAGTATATTAGTTTTCAGCTTGTAGAGAAGACCTGAATGCCAGACCTTGGCAAAGACTTTCATGATGTCCAATGCTACAACTCGAGCTTCACTGTTTTTATCTAGATCATGACAGCCTCGTCAGTGCATCAGCAGTTGTCCTGAAGAAACGAAAGGTTTATGGATATGGATTTACTGTTTAATAGATGATTGGAACGAAATAACAATAGCTACCCCAGAATTGTCCGAGTTACCAAGAGGGCAATATTGTGAAGCTCGCCAAGAGTGAAGAGAGAAGGTATGAAATAAATCAAGAAATAAATAGAGAAGTCTAATTCACGGTTTTGCTAGAAATGATTTGAGTTAGGTATTGTTGCAATTGGGAAAATTAATGCATAAACACCGGCAACATCAGTGCCTTTAGAATGCTTCAGCCACATGTCATGGGGAGCATTAAAGTAATTTAAGACAAAGATGTTCACAGATGGATGGAGAGAAAGTGGCTTTTGTATAGTGTCAGCTATTGCGTCTAATTTACTGGAGTCCTGGGAAGAGCGGGAGCGATAAAGGGAAAAATGATAGCTTACAAAGTTTAGTAGCGAATGATAGAAGTACAAGAAAGAAAACTTAGCTGCATCAAGAGATTCGGACGATTATCCCATATGTAAGCACCAAGTCCATGCATGTGACTGCTGTAATCCTTTCGCTAAAGGAGAAGATGGCCTGGAACCGAGAATTCATCTGTTGCAATGGAAGAATTCAAGTTGGTTTCACAGTGGGCAGAGATATTCACTATCTGCAGTGAATGGCAATACAAACCAGCCAGTGCTTGACTGAGAACATCATGTGGTCTCACGGTTGCCCTCCAGAAATATATGCAGGGACACCTATCCATGCGAGACATGACAT
>OZ010588.1:69342679-69360179 GCA_963932145.1 Acanthosepion lycidas | reverse complement strand
TTATTTATTAAAGACATTTTTATGTTTAACGTTCTTTTTATAGATACAAGTATTTAAGTAAATGCTCTGTTTATAATAAACAGTATTAAATAACATTTACCGGCCTGAATGTCCGAGAAATTTTCATAGAAAATATTCGTCCTTTGACAGGATTCGAACCTGCATCCTATACGGAACCATGAATTCATAACTTTGTCCATTTTTTAATGTATGATGTCATTTGTTTACATTTGATATGCCATGAGCAGTTATGAATGTACGAGATTCATGGAAGATTGAAGTTTATAAGCAGTAAATTCGACCTTGCCTATCGAACGCTCCTTTGTGGCCGAGTCGGTTAAGGCACGTCAGCTTTAAAATGACGGTTCCGTATAAGATGCAGGTTCGAATCCTGTCAAAGGACGAATATTTTCTATGAAAATTTCTCGGACATTTGGGCCGGTAGATGTTATTTAATATACACATATATATGTTAGGTTGGGGCAAAAATAATGTCGTTTTCCACATATGTTACTATGTGAGAAAAAGACATCTTTTTTGCACCAACCTAATATATATATACATACATATATACATACATCCACAGATTGTTTCGCTGAATCACAGCTCATCAGTGTGACTAGACGTCCCGTTGCCTGAAGCTAGGATCGAAACCCTGCTGAATTGGCGTCAATCGGATAATCTACCCCTAAGCCATTTCCAAAACAACGTAATATACCAAGCCACGATAAAACATCAGATATGAAGAAAAAGTATACATAGGAGTAACTGAAGGACTTTGGAAACAAAGAAATTATGCACACAAAACATCTTTCGCAAATGGTAAATAGGCGAACAGCACAATGCTTTTTAAGTATATCTGGTAAATTAAAAACAAAACGAAAATCACACCAAAAATATCTTGGAAAATAAAGAAAAGATCATTAAGCTACAACACCCAATCAAAAACTTGCAAATTTTGCTTGGAGGAAAAATAAATTATTAAATAAAAAAATCAGAGCTCATCTCAAAGTGCAGACACGAAACAACTTCGTTCCTTAAAAATCGAAAACTGAAAAAAATAAAAAATAAAATAAATAATCAAAATGACAATAAAGTATGTAAAATAAATTAACACAAACAAATTACCAAATCACACCCGTTAGAATAGACGAAATAGAATAAATAAATAAAAAATAAAAAACAATCAATGAACCCAAATAAATAAAGTAAATAATAAACAATTTAACAAACTATTATGACCAAAATATTTGTTAGACTATAAAAATCAAACCAAAAATCTGAAAAACTTAGCTATAACTGTTATATAAGAATAAAAAAAAATACTACATTACTTAAAAATCGAAAACCGAAAAGTGTAAATAAAAATATACAGTATAATAAATAAATAATAATAAAAAAGAAAAATAAATTAATCTTAATTCATCCAAATAAATAAACTAACAAATCGATCCCGATAAATTAACCGTTAGGAAAAACAAATAAATATAATCAATCTAAATAATACATAAAGTAACAAACAAAATAAATCCTGCTCCCGCCAAAATAACAGTTAGAATAATCTACAACAATCAACCCCAAAATTGAATAAATAGCTTTTAATTACCTTCCCAAACAATAACAAAACTATTAAATAAGCGATGCAATCAAATTTTTACTGCGTTAATAAAAACAGATTAAAATAAAAGAAATAAATATATAAGATAAGAAATAAAAATAAAAAATAAATTACTTCCGGTAAAAAAAAAAACGCCAAAATAGATTACCCACAATGCATCTCGGACCTGTATAATATAAATAGCCGAGAAAAATAACAGCACTCGTGGCCTGACAATTGTGACTAGCATGAAACAGACTGTCGTTCACTTCTTTATTTTACACACGCTCTATTTCTGATATTGAGCACTTTATCCCATAAATATAGCACACCTTAAGACTATATTTCTTCACACACACACACACACACACACACACACACACACAGACACACACACAACACACACACACACGCATATATATATATATATATATACATATATATATATATATATATATATATATATATATATATATAATGTCAACGTCGGACGTTTCGGTCTAATAGACCATCTTCAGGACATATTCATAAAACATAATTAACATTAGACCATATTCAATTCAACATGAAAAAGACGATGGACATAAAAGCAAGACCCATTAAACCAGCATAATTGCATATTAGGATTTTTGTTTGTTTTTTCCGAATATTTTTCTTCATATATATATATATATATATATATATATATATATATATATATATATATATATATATATATATATAGTTATGTTTTATATTTTTCTAGACAGCATAAACTATGTTGTGATGTATATGTATCTGTTTAGAATTTATGGCTAGATTCGTTGTCTGTGTCTGAAAAATAGAGAGTCTCTAGTTCTATTTCTCACTTATAAAGATGATCAACTCTAGTTTGGGGTAAATATAAGAATAGAAGAAAGAATAAAAGAAAGAATATACTCCATGTTCCCGCAGTAGAACATTAGATCTCAATCAGAACTATTGGTGAATGGAAAAAGCAAACTTGATTCCTGATTTCGTCAGGCAGTTCGAAAATTGAGTAAAATTCAGGTTTGGAGTTAAAATGGGGTAGATAGGACACTTTGACTCCCTGAAACGCGCATGTAGGAAGAAGTCTAGTGAACTCAAATGTTGTGAAATCAACGGTCGAGGGCGAAGCGAACACCGAATTGTCATTTGCTTCCACGAACAGTTAAGACGAAGATGACAGCCTTGAAAGCCAAGGGAAAGTAATTGCATAAGTAGATAGAAGAATGTTTCTATTTAAAGAAAAGCTTTAAATGGGATTTGTTTTTCATATACATCTAGCGAGAATTAATATTTCTGTACGCAAATAAATCAATACGCTTGTAAACAGATAAGGAAAATTATCCCCTTTCCTCTTAATGGATTTTAATTCAGTAGTGTATATATTAAGGACATATACGAACAATAATCAATACAAATGTTAAATCAAAAATCAGCTAGCTAAATGTTAGGTTATCGCTTTATTTACCCGACCTATCTCTCTCTCTCTCTCTCTCTCTCTCTCTCTCTCTCTCTTTACATATATATATATATATATATATATATATATATATATATGTTATAAATTAATTGATTTAAAATATGGTTTTTCCGCTAGTTCTAACTATGTTTCAAAAATATATTACTGGAGTTTCAAAGAAAATTTATTTAGTGTAACTTTTTACTAAATTGGAAAGTCCACTCAGATGACGGAATAGACAAATGTTTTTTCATCTAAATTTCACTTGTGAAAATCATTGAAATCTCTATTGTTACTCTAAACAATTATTCTTAAAGAATCCAAATGCATTTACATCTTTTCCTATATTTTTACCTTTGTGGGATATATAAAAAAAAAGCTTTCATCTTAAAAAGTTTGAAGCAATAAATATTAAATACAAATTACGCACACACACACACACACACACACACACACACACATATATATATATATATATATATATATATATATATATATATGAATGGTAATACTCGTTTTGAAAAACCTCGGTTGGCTCAACTTGTAATATAACAAATTGATGTCTGAGGAAAAATTGGGAAAAAAGAAAGAAAGAACGAAAACATAACACTGTACGAATCCTCTTGTCAAGTGCTTGAATTCCAGGTCCAAAGAAAAAAACAAAAAACAAAACGAGCGCTCAATACACTAAGTAGAACAAAAACTAAAACTATTTTATTTTAGCATATATATATATATATATATATATATATATATATATATATATAATTGTGTGTGTTAGTGTGTGGGGGTGTATTGTACAATCATCGAATGATTTTAGACAATATAAAATAAAAACAACACTACACTTTCTAAATATTTCTGGCAATTAAAGTAAGCTGCTGATGCACCTATTATCACCTGTGTGGCAACGGAAAAGGAAATCGATGTAATTTATGTCTTAATTAGTTAACTTTAAACACTTAATTAACCCTAGCTTATTAAAGAAGAGAAATGAATTGATGTTTACACGTAGACATACATATATATATATATATATATATATATATATATATATATATATATATATATATAGGTCGATCCAGATTAATTTGTAATATAAACGAATTTTTTTGTTTTTGGGAAAAAGAAAATTTATCTCCCTTTATGCTTAATACAAAAAAATAATATTTCTCAACTGTAAAATATTTTTCTTTGCACATATGAACAAATCCCGTTTACTTTAAATGGCAAACATTCTTTATTTAAATAATAAATTGTAATTGCCGTATAATATATAACTCCGCCAACACTGCGATAACCAGATATTTTTTATTTAAATTTAAATTACGCATCGGTCAGTCTTTACGCAGCATCTGAAGATTGCGTTGTGCATGAAATTTAGTTACACCATTTCAAATATGTTCAGATAGGTCACGTCATGCCACAGCCAAGTAGTCTAATTCTTTTCATTTCCTCCTTGTTTCAAGAGTTGGAGAAAGTTTCGCTCTAATTGCTTCTTTCCAAATTGTTGAATGGATTTTTCCCGAAACGATTGCCATATGAATTAAGAGCATTTATTCTGCCTTACCTTTTGAAAGAGCATTCAGCAAAATTATCAAAACAGGATAGACATGGAATTTGAACTTGTCATAAACACACACACACACACACACATACATATATATATATATATATATATATATTACATCAAACTGAGTATAAGATCATGACTTTCGACTTCGATTTTGTATATGCTTGATCAAAATTATCGGTTACCCTTTTATAAACCCGATCAAAATGCATTTATAGAATCAGATAAAAATATGATCCATGTTTGCTATGTTTGACTCAAACGTTGTAATATTAATAATAATAATAAAAATAATGTAAAAATATGAGCCATGTTTGCTATGTTTGAATCAACTGTTGTAATAATAATAATAATAATGTTAATAATAATAATAATAATAATATTAACAGTAATAATTTGATATTAGTTAACCCAGCAATGGTTGATACATCGTAAAACATTAGATTTAGTAACAACAAGTTAGTACACTAACAATCATCTTAGTACTCTAGCTGACTTCTGCATTGATGATTTCGAAATTTTTCTTTGATTTCCAATTTTTCCAGCATCCTTGCATGGATCTTCTGGATACACTTCAATTACAAGACTAATGCCTAACAAAAATGTCACATTTATTTTTCACAGGTTTCTCTCACAAGTGCTATGCATTTGACCATATTTACCCATTCATTTAATTTTGCTGTGTAGCCTCCTCTAACAGCGCCATCTATGTCTCTATCACTATGGTTTCGTAATGTGAATAAAAATATTGGTTTGTGAGTTCTTGTAAATAACACTATTGCAAGCAAAGACAAGTCAACGTGACTCTAGAATGAGCGATCGAGATGGAAAATACACACTACATTAACGAATATGGATTTACTTTAATGATATACCACATGTTCTTGTGGTTGCCACAGTTATGTATTTGCTTCGAACAGCTGGCAAAATGCCAGGAATACAAAGATTAAGTTTCAAGATAGACGGAGACTTGTCACATCGAAAACTGTCGCAAGACTTCTATGTTTTCTTATTTGGTTTGTGTAATAAATATACTACGTTTAGATTTAAATTCCACTAATTTTCTGAACGTGCATTGGAATAGCAAATGATCTCTTCCAAATACTGAAAAAATACGAATAAACAGGAGTAATTCATTAGAGACAATGAAAAGAGTGCTGATCTTTTACAATCAATATCAGTCGTCTTGCATCGAAGTGGATGCTGGAGAATTCTCTGACAAATGACGACAATACTGAACGCAGCCGAATTAGGATTCTACTGAAGGAAGTTGAGAATGCCATGGACGGAGAGCATAAGTAATGATGAATTCTGAAGGAAAATGGAAATGAAATGAACAAAGAATCAGCTGAATGACAGCTGAAATTTCTTGGACATGTAATGAGGAAAGACAGTAGGATTTGACACAGACAAGACATATTGAAGACCAAAGGGATAAGAAAGGTAGTGGGTCAGCTACCTATCGAGATTGTTATTAGGTTGGTGCAAAAATAATAACGTAATAATGTCGTTTTTTGACGTATTTTTTAACGTCAAAAAACGGCATTATTACGTCATTATTTTTGCACCAACCTAATAGAACGGATGGCGGAATGAGGCTGGTGAGTGAGATGGTAAAATACATGTGTTACAAAGAGCTATTAGGTTGGTGCAAAATTAATGTCGTTTTCTCACATAGTAACATATGTGAGAAAGCGACATTGTTTTTGCACCAACCTAATACAAAGGCTAGAAGGTTGTGGGGAGCCATGTACAAACATGTCCTGAAGGGATACACACCGAGAAGAAGGAAGTTTATATTTTATTGATATATATGCCTAAATGGAATAAAGAATCCACGAATCTGTTTGACACAAATGATCATTAATGTATGATGTCTATGTTGAATCGTGTCAATGTGGAAACTGATATACTTATGCTGCAGGAAGACAGAATGCATAATAATAAGCAAAAAAGAACAGCCCAGAAAGCAAATTACTAATCGGAGATACCAAAAACGAACAAGTAAAAAAAAAAAAAAAAATTAAATATCTGGTAAGTGTTTAAAAAGAGGTCGGAAAGTGTGACACTGAAATCCGAAGGTGCACTGGGATAGCCAAATTTGATTTCCAAAAGCTAAGCAGAGTACCAACAAACACTAGATATTCGTTAGAAACTAAGAAAAGATATCTGAAGTGTTACGTGATATCAGTCCTTCTATATAGCAAAGAACCACATTTTTCTTGCTTCATGTCTCTTCAGACTTGAAGCAAGAAAAATGTGGTTCTGCAGAAGGATGTTGAGGATGACAAGGACAAATACGTGAACAACAGAGAAGATAATGTAAAAAAAAGAGGAACTTTTGCTTCAGGAAGACAGTAAAAATTCCTAGGATACATGATGCGGAAAAACGCTTGTAAAATGTGATACTTACAGAACAGATTGAAGGAAAAAGGGACAGAGGACAACCAGGCATAATTTATTTAGTTAGCTTGACTAATTTGATGGCGGGACAGATTTTTGGAGAATAAACAAAAAAACAAATTTATTAAAAGCTTCAAGAGACATTAAGTTGTGGAGAGCGAACGATCGCTTTACATCCTTAAGGGATATTGCACAGGAAGAAGAATGCTGTAGTAGTGTTAACTAGAAAGTTATCGCCTCTCATTAGCTGAATACTGATCTGAAATTTGTGTAATATATTATTTAAATCATTTCTTTAATGGGGAAGCTTTTGGGGTATAATAGGGATTATGTTGAAAAAAGTGAAAGTTGATTTGTAATATAAGTGCATTTTCCTAAGTAGGCCAATGTTTTGTCGTATATTGAATCCCATTATAAGGAATATCGATTGATTGAAAAGTACATATTTATATATTGTTGTAACCTAGTAAAGGTCATTGAATGAGGAATAACCAAAAAGAAGGTATGAAATGAAATGGTAATCTTTATAACATAAACAAAATACAATACTCGCCAGCGGCGTGAAGCAGGTAAACCACTGCTAGGGGTGGACTACTCAGACAGGATATTACCCCCACTTATATTAGTGTCCAACGTATTTATTACTACAGGGACATACACATTTATGTTCATAGGTACGGTATATTACATATATACTTTTCAATCATCGTTTTAAGACACATATTTATCAACTATTTTCTTCTCATTGATATCTCTTTGCCCTTTCAATCAACATTGTCTGCCTCATACAAGCTAGACGTCTATCTATCCATCCCCGCTTTGCCCCCTCTGTCTGTCTGTCTGTCTCTCTCTCTCTCTCTCTCTCACTCTCTCTCTCATACACGCTAGTTTTCTACGTAAGCTCCAGGGCTTCGGTATTACAGGACGTTTGATTTAATCCAATTGTTCCAATCAAATCGTGAAATGAAGGTTGCTTTGAACGGGATCGCCTACAGATTCTTTCACCTGAACGCATTTGTCCCCCCAAGGATATATCCTGGGTCCTACACTGTCCCTCATTTTCATTAATGATCTTCCTGGTGCCCTCAGTTCCTAAGTAGGCATTTATGCAGATGACACTACCATTTAATCCTGTCTCAATAACAAATCAGACAAAACTGACAAAATTATCTTGGCCGCGGCTCTTGAAAAATATTTCCTATCAGCGGTTAACTACGGCAGGAAATGGCTTGTAATTTAAAATGCCTCCAAAACGAAACCTCTCTCATTTAACAACCACAGAGAAACTTTCCTGTCCGCCATCAGCATGGCTTATGCTAGACGCCTGGGGAGCAGCACATTGCACCTTCTTGGATTCACGTTTTCATCAGACTGGAAGGGGAGGGACTACATCGCATCAATAGATGCATCTACTGAAAGGAAAATTTGGTCGCTGTCCTTCTAGAAGGTTTTTTCTCGTCAGATTTAAAATCTACCATTCGTCCGTGCATTGAATACTGTTGCCATATCTGATCTGGTTTTCCTGGTATTCAGCCAAAGAAGAATCAGCAATGTAATCGATCATGGCCAAGCATCTGGACTTCAGTCACTTTCTCGCCGACGTTACGTGGGTTCCCTCTGTCTTTTCTACAAATATTTTCATGGCAACTCCTCTGACGACATTTTTCCTCTGGTGCCCCAATTACAAGAATTTAATCGTTCAACTAGATTGGCATCTGTTGAAATATAACCACCACTTCTATTCCAGCAGTTTCTTTTCTCGCACATTCTTCTTACATTTACTTGCTTCCCTGATAACTACAATCTTAAAAAAATGTAAATGCAACGTCAATCGCCATCTTCTAACTTCTTGAATCCCGTTCAACTTACGCTTTCTTCAATACCCACTGTTCCCACTCATTTCTTTTACTTTCTCTCTCTGTAACACCCTGCGTACTCGTGGCATTTTTGCCTTGCTTGGGGTGAAATGATATATATATATATATATATATATATATATATATATATATATATAGTTTATGAAAAACTAGGTAATTGGTATGGGTAAACCGTAGGAGGATAAAATCCAGAGAGCTCAATGTAAATCCAGAGCAAATAATTTAAATAAAAACAGACCACTTTAAGGTTCCATGTAATAAATTATTTCACCACAGCCCTTTTAAAGGACTGCGGATCATCAGAAAGTCTGATGATCCGCAGTCCTTTAAAAGGGCTGTGGTGAAATAATTTATTACATGGAACCTTAAAGTGGTCTGTTTTTATTTAAATTATATATATATATATATATATATATATATATATATATATATATATATATATATATATATATACTAGCAGCATAGCCCGCCGTTGCCCGTGCTTGATTCAAAAATCGTACGACACATACAGCAATCGCTATCACTTGACTTAAAATATTTTTGCTCTTCCTTGCTTTTAAAGGAGTGCCCTTTGCCGTGCTGATGTTGCTACATGCCTTAATTCTTGCCTATCTCACACTGCGAATTTTTTCTAAGCTCTATACTAAACATTAAATCTGTTACGAAAAAAGAACTAAACAAAATGAACACAAAACGATCAGCTTTAAAAAAGGACACGTAACTGGAAAATAACAAAATACTTTTTCACACCGAACCCAGTTCTACGGAATCAGAATCAACGTTGAATTTAAGCAAGGGAATGAGCCAATTGGAGTAAAGTGCCATGCAGATTTAAATTTTTCCCACTTGTGACGAATTCAGCTATCGATTTTTTTTGCATGCTAGCATGCTAGTTAACATTTGTGTCAGTCAGCTGTTGGCTCTCACTCTGGCCAATAGAATCTTCCTGCCTATTCGTGGCAGCCAGCTATAGGCTCTCACTCTGCCGAGTAAAAAATGACCGCAAACTACATGAAAATTGCCGTAGAAGCATGATTATTTCTACTATCAATGGGAGTTGGGAAATGCAACATCGGTCTTGGCCTTCCTGCTAACTTGGAGCAGTTGCATGTAAATTTTGATGCAAATTCGTCGAAAATTGCGGCCGTGCATTCGTTACACACACACACACACACACACACACACACATCCTGTCTTTTATAGATAGTGATATCGATTCGGCATCCGTTCGTCTCGGGAGACGATGGAGTAGCGCTTATTTTATTTTTTAAAATTCTAAATGGAGGTGCGATGTAGTCCCACTCTGGAGCGGCATTCACTCAGGCAGTTTACGCAGATGAAACTGGATGACGTGGAGGCGGAGGCTTTCCTTGCTTTTCTCCTGGCTAACTTTGCTGCTGCTGATCTTCCCTCGCGGTTTCTTCAGTCGTGACACCGTCACCTACTGTCGCTCTTCAAAGATGACGATCGTCAGCTGCGGCCTCCCGGGTTTTAGGGTCGATGTCGGTCAGCTTCATGTCACGTTTGCAGACATCCTTGAAGCAGAGCTGAGGTCTTCCAGTTGGGCGGGAACCCCCACACAGCTCTCCGTGCAGGATGACTCTTTGGATGCGACCGGCACCCATGTGGCGTACGTCCCCCAGCCATCTGAAACGTCTTTGACAGAGCAGAGTTAACAGTCTGGGGATGCCGGCACGTTGGCGGACCTCTGTGTTAGTGACCCAGTCTTGCCCTGTAATATGCAGGAGACGTCTGAGGCAGCGGATGTGAAAGGTGTTTAACCTCTTCTCCTGACTGGCGTAAGTTGCCCAGGACTCGCTGCCGTAAAGAAGGGTGCTGAGGACGCAGGCCCGGTAGACTTGTAGTTCGGTGCTCTCCGTCAACAGGCTGTTGTTCGAGACGCGATTGTTTAGCTTGGCCATCACTGCGGCGGCTTTCCCTATCCTGGAGCTGATATCGATGTCCAGGGAGAAGGAGCTGGAGATGATCTACCCGAGGTAGGTGAAGGAATCCACCACCTCAAGGTGCTTCCGTTGATGGCAACGTCCGGGGAGGAGGCGGTGTCTTGTGCCAGGTTGTTGGTCTTTTTGACGCTGATGGACAATTTACCCATCGTAACCTGAATATATATATATATATATATCTTCTGTTCTATCTATCAGTTTCATTAATCATTATCTTTCTCTGTGCTACACACACACACACACACACACACACACACACACACACACACACACACACATATATATATATATATATAACTGAGCTTACTTTAATTCAATTTAATTCAAATAATTATATTGAAGTTTTCTGGTCTTGTTTTGAAACATGAGAACTCATATGTATCGTGTTGGAATCATATTTTTAAATAAATAATTATATTTATACTCTACTTTTGTATCGAGCACTATTTTTTAAAAATAATAACAAAAATACTAAAGAACTTTGGATTATTTACCTAACCAGTTTTTTCCTATTTTTTATATATTTTCATATATATATATATATATATATATATGAGGGGGTGTATGTGTGTTTTTGTGTGTGTGTGTCAGTGTATGTGTGTGTATCTGTCCCTATTCCCAAATTATTTTCGCAATTCCGATATTTTCTTACTGACCACATACATACAATTTATATATATATATATATATATATATATATATATATATATATATATATATATGTGTGTGTGTGCGTGTTTTATTTTCTATGTAACATTCCCTCCAAAGAGTATTCAATTT
Source organism: Acanthosepion lycidas (assembly GCA_963932145.1). Lineage (NCBI taxonomy): Eukaryota > Metazoa > Mollusca > Cephalopoda > Sepiida > Sepiidae > Acanthosepion > Acanthosepion lycidas. The sequence goes on along the minus strand of OZ010588.1, from coordinate 69,348,520 downwards.
ATTTCTCCCCCTCTCTTTCTCTCCCGGCTTTCTCTCTCTCTCTTTCTCTCTATGTTGATGTCAATTTGTCTGTCATTTCTTTCTATTATATGAAATTTATCGAACTGTGGAATAAAATCACCAATCTCTTTATCGTTGATATGGTTTTATTCAGCGTTATTGATTAGGTTAGGGACCGTGGGAGAGAAATGGACATATATAATTGTCAATGTCTGAAAATAAAATCGTAGGAACACTACACAATATACACATATTCCTGTTCGCATACCCACTTTAACACACGCCAATGATTTATACATAGTTACAAATGTAATAGTTTCAGACCAATATACTAACTGACATATAGTGATTTTATTTACCTGGCCTCACTACTAACGTGGGATTTGACACAATGTATTTTTATGTGGGAAGAACATACATGTACATATAAAACGAAGACTAAAATCTCGGCCCCAAGATTACTGTCATACTTGCGTCGATATTACACCAATGCAACTTTTGAAATGAGGAAGGTGCTGCTGCAGGGTTGGAATAATCATTTCCAGGTGTCATCTCCCATCTAAAATGAGGAGAGCAAATACTACACGTGCTATCTACTCGCCGCTCCACAGGTTAGCTTTTTTTTAATCGTTTTAACTCGAGCAAGGTATTAGGTTGGTGCAAAAAAAATGACGTAATAATGTCGTATTTTGACGTTAAAAATACGTCAAAAAACGACATTATTACGTCATTATTTTTGTACCAACCTAATAATAAAGCCACTAAGTCATAAGGGTTTACTGGGCGTGGAGTAATTAGCAACAGAACCTTTACTAATGATCGGGAAAAGACATGAGCAATAAGAAGGACAAATGGGAGAGACTAATATTGCATTTAGATTTTTATAGATTAATGTTGACTTGAAAGTGAGAAGTGCGAGAAAATAAACTGTTATCACAAGACTTACGGCTACCGTAAAGCAACTCATCTATAAATTGATGAGATCTCGACGCCTATCTAGCATTATGCTTAAATTCAAAAATATCTAGGTACCATGAAAGAATTTATAGAAAAGAGAGGTAACCTTATAACGGCGGTGAAGTGATTGAAGTCGAGCCACCAGATCAGGGCCGATAATATTACTTATTTTTTTTCTTTGGATGCTATCAAGAAGCTCAAGGTAAATAGCAGGGGCACCGGACTGTATGTGGCATCAATAGTTTAAGCATGGGCGAATGGTAGACTTATAAATATGTATTATTTTTGGAAAATAATTTCGCTTGAAGATGGAACAGAGCTTACTTTAACTCAATTTAATTCAAATAATTATATTGAAGTTTTCGGCTCTTGTTTTGAAACATGAGACCTCTTATGTAGCGTGTTGGAATCATATTTTTAAATAAATAATTATATTTATGCTCTACTTTTCTATCGAGCACTATTTTTAAAAAATAATATCAGAAATGCTAAAGAACTTTGGATTATTTACCTAACCAGTTCTTTCCTATTTTCTATATATTTTCACGCACACACACACACACACACACATATATATATATATATATATATATATATATATATATACGTATGTGTGTGTATGTCATTCGCAGACAGTACTGTTTCGCTGTGCGACTAGACAATTGAATGCCTCGAGCCCGGTTCAAAACCCAGCTGAAATGATGTCAGTCAGACCTTCTACCACTGACCCATCTTCACTGGACAAAACGAGTCAGTCAAATCTAGCGTATTGTTTATTTTACAAACGTAAACATGTGCCAAGCAACCATAGTGCTCCATTCATTTTACTGAAGAGCTTCGCATTTACGCAAGTGGCCTTTGTTTTTAGAATCAGCTTGTCATTCAGCAGTGCTCAATTAATAAAACAAAATGTGGTCCACATATCCTTCTTATGATTTGTAGATTTAATGGGCCTTTTTGCAAATTTTGAGGAATAAAAACCCAACAAAATCATATCAATATTATCAATGAAATTACTATTTATGATATATATATATATATATATATATATATATATATATATATATATATATATATATATATATATTAACTTTTGGTCGGAATTGATATAGATTTTAATGTCCAAATTTTCCAACACGCCTGTGTTCTTTTTTCAATGTCACGACGAATAAACAAAGTGGGACTTACTCTTCCGATCAATTTTATTGGTTAAAGGTCAGCTGAGAAGAAAGGAACAGATCAGGGTTGAATTATTTTTCAAAATAAATTCAAACATTGAAGGATGAAACAGGGATTTGCGTTTATTCATGGAGTATAATTTCCACAGGGAGACATCTAAACAATATTCTTCGGAAGAGTAAGTCCCACTCTTTGTTTATTTCTCGTATCCTTGAAAAGAACTCAGGCATGTTCGAAAATTCGAATATTAAAATCTATCTGTCTGTGTTTCAATTCACTCAAAAGTAGAATACAGGGTTGTTAAAAAAAAGAATGAACAGATTTCATGACACAGTGCTTCAGTTCTCATGCATCGTCATGGAATGAGTCATTGATCATTTAGTAAGAGGGTTTTTAAGTTTTGAATGTCTGTCACAGGGGTAATGTAGTCGCGTCGTATCGCCGGCAGCATTCAGTTGTCTGATTATTTCCGGAATGTCGAGTCCTCAGCAAAAGGCGTTCTGCGCTCTCGAGTTCGCGAAAACAAATATGGTTTTCACGGTGCAGCGTGATTTTCGAAGGCAATTCGACGTTAATCCGCTTTCTCCTAAGAACATTCGATGGTGGTTTAAACAGTTACAAGAGAGTAGGTGTCTGTGTAAAGGAAAATATCCACGAAGACCACGAGTTTCGGAGGAACGAATAGCGAGAATCCGTGCTGCTTTTGAAGGGAGTCCACGGAAGTCCACAAATCGAGCTAGCCGTCAGCTTGCGATCTCTCAATCTACTATCTGGCGTGGGCTAAGAAGACATCTTCATTTGAAACCTTACAGACTACGCCTCGTTCAGACACTTACCAAAACCTTGCTCTTTGTGCTAGGCCTGCGAGATCCCCAGACCTCACCGTGTGTGATTTTTTATAATGTAGATACGTAAAAGATCGCGTTTATGTTGCAGCGCTACGCACTAAATTCGATGGCCGTTTAAGGCCAATAACAACAGCGATCAACGCAATGGATCGTGATATCTTCATACGCTACTGGAAGAAATTATTTCATTGATGTTGCGCGTACTGCAGGTGGTAGCCACATTGAACACTTGTAAAATAAGAAATAAAACTTCATTATGAGTAGTATACTTGTAACTTGGATGGAGTTTTTTAATTGCCTTTCTTTATTAAAATATAGCGTAATGAAATCGGTTCATTCTTTTTTAATAAACCTGTATATAATAATATATATATATATATATATATATATATATATATATATATATATATATATATATATATATATATATATATCACATATAGTGATGGTGTTAATAAACAGTGCTCGATTTAATATAACAGAAATATTCAGTATATAATATATTCAAAAACAAATATTTACCGTACAGTGAACAATTGAAGCTAACTTGTTACCGTTCCTTACGTTCCAGAGCACGAAAAAGGTTTATAAAAGTTTTGATCTAAAAATATCAAGACTGTTATGGTACCTGAGCTAAAATATGCAGCGGAAAGCAGCTTGGAACAGATTGATCCTTACCTCTGCCGAGCATACTCAGACAAGTTAGAACTTCCGTTGTTTATAACAGTGCCTTCAAGGGCAACGTGTAGTGTGTAGTCGTCATACCACACCACAGATGCAACACCAGCAACCATGGCTCGTGAATTAGTTTGAGGAAAAGAGCAATATTCCCTAGGTCTCACTACCACCTTATACCTTATATCCAGTCTCTTGCGACTTGTTCCTCTTCAAGTATAAAAATTCAACTTGAAAGGAAGATAATTTCAAGACGTCAAGGAAATCCAAGAGACTGCTCGCTCTCGCAAAAATGGAGTTCCAGGAATGCTCTTTTCTATAGAAACGACAACAGATTCTGTGGCTTCAGAAGGAGAGTAGTTCAAAACAGATGAAATGCTGAATTTATGGGTTTTAGTTTTCTTCTTATAACACCAGTCCCTATTCTTTTTTTATCTATGCGTCACAAATAGCGTTTACAGTAGTTTCAAATAATAATGGCAATTACAAGTACAGCAACACACAAAAGTATATATTGATATCTATTCTTTTGAAATGCTCTCTCACGCTCTGTTTGTCTGTCTGTCTCTCTCTCTCACTCTCTCTCTCTCTCTCTCTCTCTCTCTCTCTATATATATATATATATATATATATATATATATATATATATATATATATGTTTGTATTGATATGTGTGTGTTTTGAATAATATTCTCTAAGCCGATGTGATCCGTCTTCTTTTAACTTTATCACATTTACCTTGATGAAGTCCTTCAAAGAACGTTAACACGTCGGCTAAGATGAATTTTTCTTTTGTTTTTTTTTCATATTCTCTTTTATAGATATAATCTAGCTGAAATCTTTACACAAACGCATACACACAGAGTGTGTCTGTTTGGTAAAACACATATACACATATATGTATCTTATATTTTTTATAAGAGATTATTTTTAAAATCGAAACACAAAGACTTTCATGCTATAAAACTATGATTATATTTCTTCAAGCAATGGTAATTAACTGGTGATTAAATAAATTTTAAAGCAATTTAAAAACAAATTCTTACTTTTTTTTCCAAAAGTTAAAGGAGATGACATGAGGTCAGTATTAAAAATAGACTTGTGTGTATATCTTGATTAACTAATTAAATATCAGTTCTACGCTAAATATAAAAGGAAGGTCACAGAGTGGACGTGGTTGAATTATTTTTTCATTGCAAGATAAACCGGGGCATAGACATGTCCTCATTGACGATTGCTGAATATATGCCAGTGACAAATGTATCGTGATTGTAGACAAATATGACATGTTCAGTTTTTTGAAGAGAAGGGTGGGATAATCAGACGTAAAGTTAACAGAAAAAAATTTTTTTTCTATTCAAGAAGCTTCTTGAAGGTGCCTGTAGATAAAATTAAATATGTGGATCATCAATATACAATATTAATAATACAAACTGGAGGGTAATATTCAGCAATATTTAAGCTGAATATAAGAAATAAGGTAATTACCCATAGAGGGTGGACCATTATATACTAATACGTTATGGCTACAAAAAATGGTAATACGTATTTTTTTTTTAATATTACCTATATTTTAAGGTAAAAGGCAAACTGTGCCTGCAGTTTACAGTCAATGCACTCATTTTGTTTAACAGTTATTTTTTTCAGCAAATTTGATTTTTTGTAATTGTTCATGTAGACCGAAGAAGCTGAGTTCAATTACGTAACATGAAAGCATTTGTGCAGCGATTTCAAAATGTTTTTATTATAATACCTTATAATAAATATATAATAATAATATATTGGTCTAAATGTAAATGCTACGAAGAGTGGATTTTTACTCAATCTGATCTTTCTCTCATATATATATATATATATATATATATATATATATATAGTTGTAATGTGTGCTATATTTATGGGATAAAGTGCTCAATATCAGAGATAGAGCGCATATAAGAGTGAACATTGAAGTCAACACTGAAAGGCTACAGGGTGTTTCACGCTAGACACAATCGTCATGCGGTCTGACGATTCTGTCTAGCATGAAACAGCCTGTCGCCTCTCAGTGTTGACTTTAATGTTCACTTTTATATATATATATATATATATATATATATATATATATATATATATCGTTACGAGCATACACGTCAGTTAGAGTAGCTACCTAATCCATAAACGAGCTTGGCTTACACCCATG
>OZ010588.1:69280179-69337679 GCA_963932145.1 Acanthosepion lycidas | reverse complement strand
AGCATAGAACATATGGTTACACCTAGTCATTTCAACTTGTAAAAAGATGAGACCTTATCGCAAATCGAGTACTGCGATTAAAGTCCAGATGCCAAACAAGATAGCTCATGAAAACAGTTGAAAGTATTTATAGAAAATGCAGAGGGAAGCTACGTTACGGCGGTGGGTAAATGACTGAAGTCGAGAGGCCAGTCTAGGACTGATAACATTACAAATTCTTCTGTGGATTTTGTTAAGAATGTTTTATGTAGATAGCAGGTAAAGTGTGACAGCAGTTCTTTAATATATGGACTAGGGGTAGTTTTGTAAATGTGTAAAGGTTATCCTGACGTGAAAAAAAATATTATAAACGTGATTTTATTGGCTGCAGGTGTTTTCTTTCTGTTTTTTTGTTGTTGTTTTTTTTCTCTCATAAAATGGAACGATTTACAACCAGCCGAGAAATCTTACTAGGCCCGTTGTTATTAATTTAAAAAGGATAGCAACTAAAACAAAATTTCGATCCAGATGTGCAATAGCTTTATCAAAAATTAAAAAAAAAATACAATCTATCTCTTTATCTCTCCCTCTCTCTCTCTCGCTCTCTCTCTCTCTCTCTCTCTCTCTCTCTATATATATATATATATATATATATATATATATATATATATATATATGTCTGTTGTGTATTTGGGCAGCAATACGTCTTTTATTCAAGTTTATGATGACTGACAAGGTATTGCGATTAATTCTACTATTCAATTTTAATCTTTAGGACGAAATGTAAAAACTCTAATGTTCTATATATTCGAACGTTTTCATCTATTCTATTAGCCATTATAAAGGATGTTTTTTATTATTATTATTTTTCAGATTTTTGTATATATGTATCTATAGCGACGGATAATTCTTTTTTTTTTTTACTTTTCCAGTAACGGTCACTGTCGCAGTGTTATTTAAACATTAGCGTTTTATTTTTTATTTATTTTTTCCCATGTGGATGAGGCTAGCATAGTTGGAGTGTGTTATAAATGTAGTTTAGCAGGGTTCCCTGTCCAGTTAAATTATTCCTAACTGAGCTATGCTCAGAGAAATTTTACATGAGTTTTCTTCATAGGCATGTAGCGGTATATCAAATATAATTATTGATGAATTTTTCTTGTGAATTCGTAAATAATATTGGTTCTTCGTAATTTGGAGATTGCAGTTGAGTTAGTGTTGTTACTATATACATGTATTTGTATATATATATATATATATATATATATATATATATATATATATATATATATATTTATTTCAACCCAAGCAAGACAATATTGTCACTAAGACGCCATGGATTACTGAGAGTGAACGAAAATGAGAATGTTTAGTGAGTAGAAAGGAGGAGAATGAAAAAAACAGGATTACTAAGATATGAATTTCGACAAAAGTGAAGAATTCAAAAGTTTTTGCTGATGACAACGTGTTTCACCTTCTTTAAGTAGGCGTCTTCAGGGCAGAATGAAAGACAAAGCTATATTTTTCTCTTATACTGTTAAATATTTTAATGACTGCTAACGGTCGGAGTGAATGTTCAAAACAGCGTGTATTTTTGTCTGTAGTCTGTAATGGATTCGAAATTAGGTCACTGAAAGTAGACACCATATATATATATATATATATATATATATATATATATATATATATATATATATGTATGGATAGATATATACACTGCGTGCCAAATTATTATCGAGATAACTTTTTTCTAATATTTCAAAAACTCTCCAATCAATTCAGACAAAATTGTCTCACTATTTTGGCAACACTGACCTGCGCAATCACGGAAATTTTCGTACTGATGTGCGCAATGTAAACAAACTGGTGCCATATTTGTTATCAGCACGGTGATTTGGCCGTGCCAAATTATTAGAAAGGTTTAGTAAAATTCCAAGAATTGAGAAAACGAAACGTTTATTAATGTTGCACGTGAATGTTTATGATCAAAAGAACCTAATAAATAAGATAATCAAACAAATAATAACAGATACAAACAAATGCACAGTTTTAAACAAATTAATATGGAATGTGCTTTCCCTATTTCGAAATTACTTGAAGAAGTCGACGATCCATAGAATTTGTTAATTGTAGGATACCATCTGCTGTAATGCCGCGAGATATGTCAAGAATTGCTTCCCACAACCCAGCGTTGCTCCTGAATTGTCGTCCGCTGGCGTACAGACTTTGCTTCATGATGCTCCAAAGGTTTTCGATTGGTTTCAAATCCGGAGAATTTGTTCGCCACTTCATTTTTCGAGGTTCATCGGAGCCTAACTGTTTCAAATATTCAATCGTCTTGTAAGCAGCATGTAAGGGAGCATTATCTTGCATAAAAAGAGTGGCCCTTCTGAAGGCAACTCCCTTACCTTTTCATCCACGGTTCAAGATGCTGCTTCATAAACGCTATGTATGCATCAGCAGTCATTTTGACGCCATCTGGTACTCTCCATGGGCCCACAAGTAATGATACCACCCCAGATCATTATGCCTCTACTGCCTTATTGGCGTCTCAAACGATGATGGCGATTCTGTCCGTTCATTACCCAGCCTTTGCACCATCTATCTGGCCCATCAAGTGTTGTTCGAGTTTCGTCAGTGAACAAAACTTTAGAGAAGTCAATCTTCATATTGTCCTCGGCCCATTTCAATCAATTTTGAATGTGATTTCTCGTCAACGGAGGCTTCGATACAGGTTTGACTGTTGTTGCTATTTCTCTCAGATACCAACACCGAGTAATTTTAGAGACAGTAGGATCCCCAGTGCGACTGAAAAGCTCTTCACTGGTAAGTCCAGGATTATTTGTGGCCTCTCGTTTAAGTCGTGACATGAGACGAAATAACCCTCGGCCTTTATCTGCCTTTTTGCGTACTTGTGTAGGGTCGGCGGTAAATTTTTTTTACTGTTTGATGACACCTCCCTATCATTTTAGAAATTTATAGGGTAGATTTACCTTTTGAGATTTCTGAGGTGATATTTTTCTTTTCAGCATCACTCAAACTACTTTTACGGCCAATCTTTTCACTAAATTCTTACACTACTAATAATTTGGCACGCTGAAATCACCATGCTGATAACAAATATGGTGACAGTTTGTTTACATTGCGCAAATCAGTACGAAAATTTCAGTGATTGCGCAGGCCAGTGTTCCCAACATTATGTGAAAGTTTTGTGTGAATTAATTGGACGGTTTGTGAAATATTAGAAACAAAGTTATCTCGATAATAATTTGGTACGCAGTGTATATATATATATATATATATATATATATATATATATATATATATAGATAGATAGATAGATAGATAATATTAGTGGTAAATATACATATATATGCAAAATCCACAGGTGCATATATACACATGTATATTTTTTGAATAAAAAATTCCGAGAGGATAGAATCCAGGTGGAACTCAATGTCCAGGACAGAGTAAGGATATAATAAAAAGGCTTAAACGTTAATATTCCATGGTCATAATTTATTCCATTGGACTCGTAAATACTATCCAATTCATCAAACCTACAAATTCAAAAATTCTTTTGAATTTGTAGGTCTGATGAATTGGATCGTATTTACGAGTCCAAGGAATAAATTATGACCATGGAATATTCGTGTTTAAGCCTTTTTATTATATATATATATATATATATATATATATATATATATATATATATATATATATATATATATATATACAGAGAGAGAGAGAGATAAATGAACATAAAATGTTGCATATTGACAGTTGTTCTACAGCTGAGGAAAAATAAACATATATGTCTGTATATATATATATATATATATATATATATAAGGAGTCAGACAAACCTACCTAGGTTTGCCTGGCTCCTTAGGATTATTTAGTTTATCGCTCTACGTTTTTGTCTTTTTAAACGTTTGGTTTTTTTTTTTTTACTTTGCCCTTGGAGCTTTAAGCACTTGACGATTGGTTTCATTTTCTTTCATGTTCTTCGTTCTTTATTTTTTATATACATATATGTCTATATACATATATATATATATATACATATATGTCTGTATATATATATATATATATATATATATATATATATATGTGTGTGTGTGTGTGTGTGTGTGTGTGTGTGTGTGTGTGTGTACATACACACACACAGCGTCCTGCGTAAGACAAAGAATTGCATCCGACAGCACGGGCCGTGATCATGAGGTTTTGAGGAGCGTGGAACCACCTCGTAATTGCTGGTGTTCCCAAGTCCACCCCGAGCCGAGCTGGTAGTACCTGTTAGGGTCCCAACTATGGGCAAATAGTTAACCTCCGAACTGTAAAAATAGGTTTCTTACCTGACATAAATTGAAAAAAAAATATTACCAGCAATACATTTTTGAAAAAAAAAATATTACCAGCCATAAAAATTTTCGGCATTTAGTAACCCACTGAGGTTAATATACTGTAAAACAAATCAAACGAAACGAAACCACACACACACACACACACACACACACACACACACATATATATATATATATATATATATATATATATTTCTGTGATGATGTATTATATATTGTTCAGGTTCTACTGGACCATGTAAACTCAATAAGACCTTCGATAAAGTTCACAATGGAGAAAGAGAGTAACAACACGCTCCCATTCCTGGATGTTCTAATATCTCCAACAGAGCATGCGTTCAAGACATCCGTATACCGTAAACCGACATTGACCGGGCAGTACCACAATTTCAACTCCCACCATCCATACAGCGTAAAGAAAGGGACCATCCACTGCTACAACATATATATTGAATACAACATATCCAACACCGAGCAAAAGTCATAAATGGCTACCCAGAGACATTAGATAAAGAAGTGGTCAGTATAAGTAGTACCCTACAACGTAACAACTACCTGACAGCACCCCCAGAAAAATGGGATAGGCGGGTACATGTGGAGGATAACAGCACTCAGAAAACAGTCTGCTTGCCTTATGTGAAGGGGTTATCAGAGAAAATACAAAGGATCTGCGGTGCAGATAACATCAGGACAATCTTCAAAAGCTTGACGACACTTCTCAGGTATCTCTCCCGAGTAAGACACCTCCTAGAGAAGAACATGACTAAAGACTGTGTGTACGCTATCCTGTGCAGCTTCGGATAGAAATATAAAGGGGAGACAGGCCTCCCTCTTATGTTACGGCTTCAAGAACACCAGAAAACTGTAACATCAGGGGAAGTGGAAAAATCAGGCGTGGCTGACCATATATGTAGAGAGAAAGGGAGATCACGGCCCTCTGTGGGATCACATTGTGACCATAGACAAAGAACACCATTAGAAAATTCGTAAATTTATGGAATCAGCACATATGCTAGGCCACAAAAATCTCCTGAGCCGACCAAGCATAGAAATAAATACAATATAGGAACCAGTAATGAAGTGTACCAGAGAAAAGCGATAATAACAACGAAAATTGCAATATGGGCTATGGTAAACCATGTAATAATAACAGCAAAAATTGCAATATGAGCACTGGTATAAAGTAGTTGCTGAAGACAATAGTTTTATAATACGCAGAAATTCATACACAGATGTCCTCAAGAACACATGGCACAGTGGATAAAGGCGTTGGTTAGATCCAGTTACAGAACAATACCCGGTTAAAGCAGTGGAAAACTTTCAGAGGGAAATTAACAGGAGATAACTGATAAATGACATCCATTAAAACATGGCACGTGGAACTAGAACATTCTAGAGTTCCAACCACCAGAAGGCCGTAGCTTACAATGGCCGAAACGTTGTAATAAATATGGCGACAAAGTTTAGGACACTAGTCCGAATAATGTAAATAATATATATATATATGTATATATATATATATATATATATATATATATATATATATGTGTGTGTGTGTGTGTGTGTGTGTGTGTGTGTGTGTGTGTGTGTGTGAGGTGTATGTATGTATGTATGTATATAACTGATGTTATATTGTCAATGTAAATTTATAAGGAAAACATTGTGTGATTGTCAGGTTATCATTATTAACAATCATTCGTTTGTTGTGCTAGGTATTAAAATGTAACAAGCATGTGCAAAATAAATGTTTATGTGTGAATACATCCCAACCTGTATTAACAGATAGTTGAATACAACATATCCAATATAGTTTACATAAAATCACTAAGACACAAAGTTTTACTGACGGTTAGAGAATATAAGAAAATAACCACTGCTTAAGTGAGGGAGAAAGAGAGAGAGAGAGAGGGGGGAGAGTGACAGAGAACAATAAAATAACAAGAATTAAGAATTGAGTAAATAACGATTGCCATTACATTTAATTTTTTATGATCAAAGTTGACTGAGTAGGAAGAAGCTGAAAGAGATTTCCACAAGCGAGAAGTGTGAAAGAATAAACTGTTAACATAGAAGATACGGCTAGATAATAAGCTTTTTAACTGTAAAAAGGTGATAACTAGTTATTTGTTTCTCATTTTAAACGTTATATTTTACGAGATCATTGATTTTCATAAGTTTACTGTTGTTTTAAATTGAACATTTTCTGCAGATATTTGTTTATTGTTATGCAGTAAACGTCTTCGTTCGAATGTTGTTTTCAGCTTTCATACATATCGATTAAAGATTTATATTCGATTCATATCAGGAGAGTTTAGGTGACGGACAATATATTAATTTGATGTCTTTCAATGTTTTTTACGGCAAGGGAAGAGATACTATACTTTGCAGAATATGAAGCAGAATATGATGAGTAATCAAGTCCTGATGTCCAGTTACATGGATCCCTATTTTTAAAACCACAAGACTGGGAGTGGGGAGGCTGACCATTTACTTCGGCGTGAGAAAAAGGAGGCAAAACCAATTATGCCTCTATAGTAAATCTGACATAATTGACAAAACTAACCTGGCCGCCAATCTCGAAAAGGACCTCTAATATGTGGTTGACTGGGGCAGGAAATGGCTTGTAAGCTTCAATACCTCCAAAATGAAACTGCTCTAATTTACCTGCCACAAAGAACTCACCCTGTCTTCCATCAGAATGGCTGAGGCTCAACTCCTCGAGAACGCTTCGTTGCACCTGCTTGTTCTCGCGCTCTCTGCTGATATGAGGTGGAACAAATACATAGACTCAGTAGCTTCATATACCGGAAAGTTGGTTCTCTGTGTGCCGTGCCAGAAGGTTTTTCTCGTCTGAGTCCCTCATTGAAACATATAAATCAACCACCCGTCCTTTCAAGAAATATTACTGTCATACATGGTCTGGTGCCCACGCTGTAAGTCTGGAGGTCCTTGACAAAAATCTAGAGATGGACATGCAATGTGATAGGTCCTGATCTGGCATCTAGTCTACTGTTGCTTTCTCGCAGACGAGTCGTGGCTTTCCTCTCTGTTCTATAATTATTTTCACGGCAACTGTTCTGACGAGGGGCTTTCGCTGGTTCACAGACTGCATGAATTTAAGCGAGCTACTAGGTTAGTATCTCAGTCCTACCCTTTCCCTGTGGAAACATTTAAATGTAGCCGTCTTTTCTACTCAAACAGCATCTTCTCTCGCACTTCTCTTCTGTGGAATTCTTTTCCTCTGACTTACTTTCCTGATAACTATAATCTTCAAAAATTCATGTGTAATGTCAATCGAGCCAGCTTACACTGAAGATCCGTTTAGGTGAAACTTAGGTAGGTTATTCCTGGCTTTTTATGATTTATTTCATTTATCCCTGTTCTAATTAGTGTATTCAGCACTCTAAGTTTTAGCTTTATTACTAGCATGTTTGTTTTTTGTTTGGACTAAAAACTTAAGTCACTGGACGATTTAGTTCGCCCTATTTGGGCGTTTCCAGTTCTTTCATTTTTTTTCCAATTTTTTTCTCTGGGGTGCCAATTTGTTTTGATAGACTTACAAGTTATGCTATCCGAAATTTTTCCCAACCGAATATTAGGTTGGTGCAAAAATAATGACGTAATAATGTCGTTTTTTGACGTTAAAAATACGTCAAAAAACGACATTATTACGTCATTATTTTTGCACCAACCTAATATTATTAGTAGCATAATATATATATATATATATATATATATATATATATATATATATATATGTAGAGAGAGAGATATAGATAGATAAACCTAGTGAGCCAGGCAATATTACCCAGGTTTCACATAAGCAGATCGTCAGGGAAAGCTGGGTAGGTTTGTCTGGCTCACTAGGTTTATCTAGTTCTGCTCTACAGTTGTATTGGGCTCTTTAGTTAGTTGTTTACTCGTGTCGGTTTTTTTTTCTTTGGGATTTAAACCTGTATATGTGCGATTTTTTTTCGGCAGACGTTCATGTTTCTACCTTTTTTTCCTTCGAGATTGATTTGATTACAGGCAAATCAAAAATTCTAAGGTGTTTCGAAACGAGTATAGTTACATATATATGTATGTATATATATATATATATATATATATATATATATATATATATATATATATATACACACACACACACACATATATATATATATATATATATATATATATATATATATATATATAGTAACTAGGTCGGCAGGATGTGGAAAATCTCTCATATTACTCTATCGCTACAACGATGGAAAGGGCTTGGAGGAACTACATTTCTTGGATCCAATAGGTCTAACCTTCACGGCTAAGAACTGCCATGCCCTTAAATAGGAGCAAACCGTTCTCATTCCCTCTATTTCATTACTGCTCTGTGGAACAGTCTCTCAAGAGGATGTTTCCCCGTTCACTACAATCTTCACCTGTTCAAGTCAACAATTATCTTCCTCTCCTATCCATATAAACTAACCCTTAACGTAACCCTCTACCTCGTGTGGTCCTTGTAAAAAAATTAACTGAGCTCTCCACTTAGGCTGAATGCCACAGAACCTGTAAGCATGAACATGCATACATGGACAAAAATTGTACAGTATCCGCAGGTACTGTCACACGGGCATCCATATTACACTAACCAAGCTCTCTTAATGTAACAAGGAAGGTGCTGCAGCAGGGTTTTAATGACTTTGTCCGGATGCCTTCTCTTATCTAAAAAATATGGAGAAGACAGATACAGCGCCTTATTGTCAGACAAGACGCAATGAATAAGTGACTAAAATGTTATTAACTAAAAATATAGAAATAAATGAAATGAATTTACATACAGATATCACAACTCCATATAATGAATTAATCGGTATTTTTTATTTATAATCTGACGTTATTTTGTAGATACGTACTTACATTATATATATATATATATATATATATATATATATATATATATATATATATATATATATATATATATATGTATTTATGTATGTATGTATATATTGGGGAAATTGTATGACTTAGTGAAAAGTATACATCAGATCAACATTGGACTAAATTTCTTGTTAGTACAACATATATGTACAAACAAGGGATGCTGTTTATGTTAGAATTTTTTATTAGAATTTTTTTTATTTTTATTGAGCTGGATTAAACCAACGCTTTTACCCACTGGGCCATGTGCCCTGGAGGACGGAGGGCATAAGTGTATGAATTTTCGAAACTTAGAAACCTAATGTGTCATTTTTTACCATATTACAATTTGGTGTCCTCATCTTATACTCATTTCTATAACTGGCCAGTTTAGATTTTTGTGGCGTAACATATGTGGTGATCTCTCTTTTCATTCCATATGTGGTATGTGGTCAGCCACGCCTGGTTTTCTCTCGCCTTACGGTTTTACGGGGTTTCTACAGTCCTATTAAGATAAGACTGAAGGAACATATATATTGATATGTTCCGGAAAGGGATATATTTGAACGAGGTAGCTAAGTGGTTTTGGCTACTATAACCAAGTAGAATACGGTAGCAGTAATCGACTGGTACGCGTCAAAGTCGCAGGTAAGAAGTGTAGATCAATGGCGTAGTCCAAAGGGCATCGGTATCGACTTAGCTCTCAGACTAAGGCTTTTGACTCTCCTACACGTCCCTCAGTATTTATGACGGACACCAGCCAATCATATTCCTGTGAGGGGGAACACAGGTGTATGCATATTCTATTATATATATATATATATATATATATATATATATATATATATATATATATATATATGGATGTACAGACGAGAGAGAGACATTATTTCTTAAAAAGTAAATATATTCCCATAAATTGTTGACAGAAAAATATCTGTTCGATTATTCACTCTGATATATTCTCAGAAACGTTTTCTTAATATTGAATTTGTTTTATCAAGTGTTTACTTGCTATTTTTAATAATTATTTTACTTTAGATATTCCGTTTTATTTAAGTACGATTAACTATTTACTGCTTTTTACGTTCCGATTTAAGTATCTCTAATTCTTCTTTGTGTGCCCTCAGTCCGTAGACAATCATGATTCTCCACGCCTTCCTGTCTGTTTTAGCTCTTAATAAACTTTGCATTTCTCGTAAGCCCTGTTCCGACATCCATTTACTCGAACTCACTAATTATCTCATGCTTTCTTTTCCTCTATATCTCTTTCCCTCAGTCTGTTCCATGATAATCAGATTTTCCAATGCCCACCTCCTTCCACAGCTGTCTTTTTTCAGATTCTATGTATTAGTTTTCATTTTGTTTCTAATTTTTCCAAAACTTTGTCGTTACTTACATGTTCCTTTCAGCAACCGTCTGTTGAACCAGTTTTCTGTTACTTTAAGTCTCCTCTTCATCGTTAAGTAGATCGTCCCGCACTTACTGACATACAGTAGGACAAATATCGCGTATAAGTTTAGTACACCTTTTCTTGTTTCTAGCAAAATTTTGCTAATTCTTAGTACTCACCGTATGGAATACTTCCACGGTTATATGAATCCGACTTTGGAAAAAAGAATCATAAATATATTTCCACAAATAAACATCTCACAAATGAAGAATTGTTAAAAAAAAATCATTTTGAATCTAATCCTTCGGGATTTTTTTCAATTCAACTCACTCAAAATGAGAAGAAAAAATAGAACATTAGAAATGTCTTTTCTTTTCATTTGATTTTAAAATAAGAATGACATTTCTGTACTAAGGCTCCCTGGATTCTTGAGTAATGTTTCGAATTCAATTTTGTAATGTTTTGTGAATGTGCAAAAAAAAAAGGACGATAATATATATATATATATATTTAAATTGCCAGAATCGCCTCCACCTTCAAGGGACATGATTTAACAAATACTTCTAAATCACTGAACTAGAACTTAAAACGAAATCTCGCCCTGGATCTCGCCGGAAGACGTGATTATCGAACGCTTTGTTTACTATCATCATAGCGTACTTATTTCAATAATGTCTGTCCGGGAGGAATAGAAAAAGAACCCTTGCAAACAATGATATCACCGGTTACAATAGCAAGTGTCTTCGCATGAGTGCTGATTACAATGTGATTTTTTTGCATCTGAGATTTCGAATGACAATATTCTTCAGTGAACATAACGGAAAATTGAAGAATGTTCATGAAATGAAATTAGAAAAATACAGAAATATAGAACAAACAAAACCTTCTTCAATTTTACCATTTAAATTACTAGATATCGCCAGGGTTAACATTAATCTTTCATCCATTAAATGTATCAATACATTTATATGGGTAAGGACTTTTGGATAGAGATGGCTTCAGACTCTCAGTAGTTGTCAGTATTCATCAAGTAAAAGATGTATGTCATTTCGGGGCCTTCTCCAGGTAAATTTCCTTTGTTGGGAGAACCCAGTGGAGATGAAAATTTTCACTTAGCAGTTAGAAAAAGACAAATAAATTATCGGAAGAAAAGTTTCTGCTAGTATGCGGATTTGCCGTATGTGTCGACGCTCAGGTCTATTGCGTACGCGTCGCTTACACTTAGAATCGAATAAATTAATTTGTTTTTCTTTTATTTTCGTTTCCGCAAGTCCACCAGTTAGCATCTATTCAAATGATTCGAGAGGTCTGTCTCGATCTGGGTCAGATTCAGTTTGCCCACTTAGATAGTACAGTCAGTTTTAATTTTGATCAAAAACCATCCGTTCATTTGGGCAGTATGATCAGTCGTATCTCTCTGCTCATTTGGAGAGAGCGATCAGTCTAGATCTTGATCGGGATCAGTTTTTTTTTTCTTTTTTTTTTTTCGCTTAGATCGAGTCGCAAATCTTATTCTCGGTCCGATCCAGCCTTCCCATTTTGAAAAGATTTGTCGGCCTTGATCTCGGTTAGATCCACTCTATTCACCTGGATAGGGTGGTCATAGGTGATCTACGCTGGATCAATTATATTCACATGGATTGAGTGGTCATTGATTATCTCGGTCGGTTCAAGCTGTTCACTTAGATCGAGTACTCAGTCTTGTTGTCGGCCGAATCCAGCCTGTTCATTTGAATAAAATGGCGAATATTGATCTCGAAAAGATCTAAACTGTTTGTTTTTGTAGCATGTTCACTCATGATCTAGTTATGATCCAAGGATATTCACTTGGATAGAAGGATCAATCTTGTTCTCAGCCAGATACTGAATTCATGTACAAATAAATTTTGATCTTTCATCATTTGGTGAAATTTTATGAACGAGATCGAACAGGCAATATTGAAACAGTCCTTAGTAATCACAGTTTCCATGTTTAAATCGAAATTATTTTCACAATTGATAATATATTATTGTTCTTACACACTTATTTTTGTGTTTACAATGAATTAAAAAAGACAGTTATTAACAACAAAACAACTTAAATGAACAAAGATCTTCGTAGAATATAGATTTTGTTTGTCAATTTTTTTATACAATGGAGAGTTCGAGCATTAGGGATTTAATTTCATTTATTCTTGGGTTCTTTTCTTTATCAGACCTAAAGCTCTAACGACGACAGGAACGGATTGTAAATGCTACATATCTTTATTTTTATCTAAAAGTCATTGTAGATATTTGTATTAGAAAAATCTTCGCAAAGATCGATGGTAATAGATAGGTTTGAATATATTGATATATTAGGTTGGTGCAAAAATAATGACGTAATAATGTCGTTTTTTGACGTATTTTTAACGTCAGAAAACGACATTATCATGCCATTATTTTTGCACCAACCTAATATATATATATTACGAAATGGACAAAGTCCGACAATTTATTTATTAAAGACATTTTTATGTTTAACGTTATAGATACAAGTATTTAAGTAAATGCTCTGTTTATAATAAACAGTATTAAATAACATTTACCGGCCTGAATGTCCGAGAAATTTTATAGAAAATATTCGTTCTTTGACAGGATTCGAACCTGCATCCTATACGGAACCGTCATTTACGCTGACGTGCCTTACCGTTAGGCTACAAAGAAGCGTTCGGTAGACAAGGTCGAATTTACTGCTTATAAACTCAATCTTCCATGAATCTCGAATATTCATAACTGCTCATGGCGTATCAAATGTAAACAAATGACGTCATATATTACGAAATGGACAAAGTCCGACAATTTATTTATTAAAGACATTAATATAACAAAGAACGAATATTTTCGATGAAAATTTCTCGGACATTCAGGCCGGTAAATGTTATTTAATACTGCTTATTATAAACAGAGCATTTACTTAAATACTTGTATCTATAACGTTAAACATAAAAATGTCTTTAATAAATATATATATATATATATATATATATATATATATATATATATACATACATGTATGCATGTATATATATCAAGAGAGAGAGACAGCCAGATGGACAGACAGATATAAATAGACTGATATCAACAGATATCCATAGAGAGATTTATAAACTTACTATGGTATATATAGACTAATATCAATAAATAGATATAAATAGAATGATATATTTCGATCGGCATAGATAGGCAAATATCAATAAACAGACATAAGTAGATTAAAATCCTTAGATAGGTATAAACAGACTTATATCAATAGATAAATATGAAGAGATTTATATTCATAGATATGCATAAATAGACAGATATCATTAGATAGGCATGGACAGAGTGATATCTATTGATAGGCGTAAGTAGACTGTTATCAATACAAAGAGATAAATAGCTTGATATATATATATATATATATATATATATATATATATATATATATATATATATATATATATTCATGAATTATTCATACATAAAACAAATACAAAGGTTAATGATTTAAATGGCGAGAAATCCATCTTCGCGAACAATTCAAATAATATACCAAAAAACCCCGAACCTGTTTATGAATGAAAAAATCCTGTTTTATAAATTTCAGTTGCATTAGATCTTTTTATTTTACAAGCTTTCGTCTGTTCCTCCAGACATCCTCAAGTATGAAAGAGATTGTGTTCTTGTTTTTACTCTCAGTAATATGTGGAGAACGAAAACAGGGTTGTAATCCGAAAAATGCTATGAGAATTGTGTTATTGTTTTGGAACGTGCAATCGCAACGCTGAGTTTAAATTTAAATTTTAAGGTTCTGCGTTTATGTACAAATGTAGTGATATATATATATATATATATATATATATATATATATATATATATATATATATATATATATATATATATATATATAGGCATAAATAGATATCAACAGGGACGTCTGCGCAGATTGATAGTTTTAGATATGCATGAATAGACTGATATCAATATACAGACCTGAATAGACTGATATCTATAGACAGGTATAAATCGATTGATAGCAATATATAGGCATGAATAGATTACTATCCAGAGATAGGCATATATAGACCGAATATCAACAGATAAGCATAAATTGATTATATCCTAAGAATGGCACGGATAGACTGATATCAATAGACATGAATATATATATATATATATATATATATATATATATATATATATATATAGGCATGAATAGATTGATATCCGTAGATTGACATGAAAAGATTGATATCTTTAGATAGGCACAAATAGTGATATAAATAGATAGGCACAATGACACTGATATCAATAGATAGATATGAATCAGATATATAGATAGAAGTAAATATACTGATACCAATAGTTAGGCATAAATAATTTGATATTCTTAGATAGCCATAAATAGAATGATATCAATTGATATACCTGCATATATTGATATCCTTACATAGGAATTAGTAGACTGATGATAGATAGGCATAGATTGATATCTACAGATAGGTATGGATAGATTGGTATCAATGGATAGGGAGAAATAGATTGATATCCTTAGACAGATATTTACTGATATAATTAGATAGGCAGGAATAGACTAATATAAATACATAGCCATGAATTGATTGATATCCATAGATATGCTTCAATAGACAGGTACATATAGATAGGTATTAATATATTGATATCCACAAATAGGCAGGATATAGACTATTAGGTTGGTGCAAAAATAATGACGTAATAATGTCGTTTTTGACGTGATTTTTAACGTCAAAAAACGACATTATTACGTCATTATTTTTGCACCAACCTAATAATATCAATAAACAGGCCCGAATTGATTGAGAGCCATATATATATATACATGTATAGACTGATATCAATAATAATTGTCAATAAGAAACCGCATTTGTTTAGCTATTGGTATGAGAAAGGAATTTTAGTAATTTAGCAGCCATACACTTAAACAAAGAGACTGTCTCTAAATTAAGCTGTTAATAAGTTTTTCTTTTCAATTCTTTGTCATTCTTGTCTACAAATCATGATTTTATTACTAAACCAATATAATTTTTGTCCAGACTGCATAGTCTAGAATCTACACCCATTAAATAAACAGATTGTTCGGGTAGAAGTTCCAGTGTATATAATCTGCAGAATGTCTGCGCGTTCAACGGCCGAAACATCGAGAATATGACAATAAAGATGAGGACAGTAGTCGGAATAATGTAAATACTGTAAATACAAAAAAAAAATGTAAAAATGTGTTTAAAATTATGAAAACCAACTAAAAATATATTCGTAGAAAATAAGAGAAATAAAATAAAAAAGGGACATATAAATTGATCAAAAATGGGAAACTATTCTTTATATTTTCTCCCGGTAACAATAGGACCTAACAATTTTTTTCGTGTTGTGACACCCGCTCGAAGAGACTCTGATATTGAGAAAGCGATTTAGTTATACACTTAACTCAGCATTATTTTCCCGCTACCCTCCACCACCACCCTGGACACTGATCGTTATTCCTCAATCATACAGTTTGCTCGACTTCGCAGTTTGAGCTAATTGAAAGCAGGGGAAGGACGTGTCTGTTGTCGAAACAATTGTGAAGAAAAAAGGGAGGTAATCACCCGTTTAATAGAAGGCCGGAGGTTGGAAATATATATTAGATGTGAAAAAAAAAACGATTAAAATAAATAAACTAAAAAAAAAAATGAAAGAATTAATAAAAGAAAGAAAGAAAGAAAGAAAGACAAAAAGCAAAAAGAAAGAAAAGATGGTTTTACATTATAAGATATGCGTTAGCCATTCATATTTACACACACATACATAGGTATACGTGTGTATGTATGTGCGTTCGATTGAATGCCAATAAGTGAATTTTTCTCACGTTTTTTACAAACTTTGACATTAGAAATTAATTTGAACCAATTCTATCTCCAAAAGATTTTTGATACTCCTATGAAATACGAACTCGGTTTGGCTGTCTCTTAATTCATATCAATATAAAAAAACAGGGGCACAAAACAATAATCCTTCTTTCTATATGATATCTTCTTTATTTCGAAAAATCATTGATGTATTTGAAAAAGAAATGAAATATTTCAATTTATAAAATTAAGAGGAAATGAAGTTTAATCCTTGCCACTTATTTAATCGTAAAAATGGTGTCTATAATAGCCAACATATTTTACAAATTATTTCTCTGTCAGCTTATTTCGAAACAAATGCGTCTTATTATAAAAGACTAGTAGGCAGACGACTACGCAGCATCTGGAAAGAAAATTAATAAAATTTATAGATCAGTCAATTAACAGAAAAGTAGATGTTAGATGCACAAATGAATATAATTATATGCGATTTTATTTTGTTATATGTAAAGTCGAATAGAATATTTTAGAAAAAAATATCGATTGAAAATGTCGAAAACATTGTTGTAATATTTGGGCTTAAGTGCCCAAATATCACAACAATGTTTTCGACATTCATTTCTATAAACAATAGTTCTAACCAATTCCGTTGCTGAAGCGCTCATTTTGAATTCAGACAGCATACATTGTCTGATATTCGTCTGATCTGAACTCACTTTAAACACGCAAAATCGATACAAACTTTAGATACTCTGATATTAAGTAAATCCCAAAGTAAGGATACCAAAAAGGAACGAAATATTGGTGTCTATTTAAAAAAAAAAATTTTTTTAAAGTTTTCTCCCAATGTTTATCTATGATAGGATCTTATTTCCAACCAAATACTTCTGTAAGACATATTTTTTGTTCAAGAACCATTTCGAAAAAAACTTTTACAGAAAAGAAAAATGGCGAGGGAATGTTTCAACAATAGAAATTAATTTTATTTAGCAAAAACATAAATTAGATGTTTTCAAAACTAGATGTTCTGCATGATCACTACATTTGCCAATATAGAAACTATAAGGATTACTAATTTTTTTTTCTGTTTTGTATAACATCCATTATCATCGTATCAGTGAGCGCATTAAAAATATAGCATCAGCAGATAGATAAAACGTGTATGGAATATATATTTCTCTAAAGCAGCAGGTAAGTTGTAAAATGCACATCAAATGATCAACAGGTAGCAAACTTGTTTAAAATACTAATTACCAGTGTTGAAGTGCGTTTTTCTTTTAGTGGAAAGTTGGAGATACCGGAAATGAACGATGGGAAAAGGGTACTCATTATTTGTATTGCCATTTTTATTATCAATCTCAGGGTCGAATAAAGTAAGCACATATAAAGAGGGCATAAGTAAAAGAAATACGTATAAACAGAAATTCATAAATTATTTACTCATCTAGAGATCTTCTAATTTTATGTACCGTTCCGATTATAGATGTAGGCTATAATGGCTCTCCCCAATTTCCTATCCTTTGTAGGTCTTTGCAATATTTTCTTTTTTTTTAATATCAACTCCACTCCGTGTTCTGTGATGCTTTTAAACAGGTTCATTAGGTATTAGGTTGGTGCAAAAATAATGTCGTTTTTTGACGTTCAACTTATTTTTGCACCAACCTAATTTTTAGTTGATTAAAAAAGATAACCAATAAAGTTCCCTGGATGTATTTTCGAACTTTTCTAAAAAAAAAAAAAAATGACGTAATAATGTCGTTTTTTGCAAAAATAATGACGTAATAATGTTGTTTTTTGACATTAAAAAATACGTCAAAAAACGACATTTTTACGTCATTATTTTTGCACCAACATAATAGGTGTTACATTTTCCAAGCCGTCATCATTCCTTCAAAAATAGCTTTTTTATGCTTCTGAATATAACTCATTTTTGTTTCCATTTGACTCAAAACTTCCTTGTCACTCGCATGTACAGACCATGGTATTCTCAACATCCTCCTGTAGAAGAACATTTCTGTTGCCTCAAATTTCTTCTTCAACCGGGAGGAGATTGTCCAGCATTCACCACCACATAAGAGGGTTTGATATTGCATAACATTTCAACATACTTTCTTTGTTTATCAATGTGATAAAGAAATGCAGAAAAATACGGGTCAAATGATTTTAACGTAATAGATAAGTAGATTTCAATTATTATTAATTTTAACTTGATTAAGTGATCTAATTTTACGTTAACATTACTTTGATTTCAACTCGTGGGATAACCGTAAGTGAGGTTTTAATAATTTATTAAATTTATCAATATTATTGGCTCTGACCAGGCATCTCGACTTCAGTCACTTGCCCACTGTCGTAACGATGTTTCCCTGTGCGTTTTCTATTAATAATTTCATGCTAATTGTTCTAATGAAGTTTCATTGGAGTCTCATTTTTAAATGTTTTCTGTTTTTATCATCTTTAATGACAAATTGTACATAGGGAAAATTCCAGGCATTCATAGAGACTTTGAGATAATTTTGTGGCTGAAGTAAGAAAAGTAAGTAAGAATGTGTTGTTTTGGTGTAAGGAATACAGTGGTATGTTTGTATCAGTAATTGTGGCTATCTAAGTTTAAAATAAGACCAGCCTTCTCCTATTCTTTCTTTAAGCCTTGTGCCATATTTTTGTCTCTTCAAAATAAATATTTCTTACCTCTATGGAATTTAGATTTTATCAATCTGAGCGCAGAACTAGATTGACGGTATGCTTTCTGCATTTCACAGTTGAAATGGCTACGTGTAACCGTAATTTCTATGATAAAAGTTTCTTCTATTACATTTTCTCGCTTGTGGTTACTTGCTTCCCAGTAAACTTTGAACTTCAAAAATTCAAATACGGTGGAGTAGTGGATAGTGGCTCCAATTGAGGAATCGGAGATCCGAGTTCAAATTCCAGTCGAATCCATTACATTCACTTGTGTGCTAATACCCTTGGCAAAGATATGAATCCTCTATTTCTCCCCCCCCCCTCAGCTATGGGTAAATAGTAGGACAGACCGCGTTCTAAAGCCTTGGATGGTAACTGATCTGCCGCAGAAAGAAATGGCAAACTACTGCGGGAAAAAAATATGTCTCAGTCATGTATCGAAAGATACATGATCGCCTACGCGTGTATCACGCATGGCACATAACTGACTGATCTACTGTCGTCTTAATTTTCTTCTTTTATTGCTCTCTCTCTCTCTCTCTCTCTCTTGTTAATAGTGTTTTGTCGTGTATTTACTAACACTCAATAACCCATTGTTTCATGGCGGTTTTATTGACTTGTTTTAGAGGTTTTGGTGTAATGCTGCATAGTATGATAAATAATGGAAAAAGTTGCTCCTCCGACATGTAAACATTAACATTCTTCTTTTTATGCTCCCCATCACCCTTTATCCCTTGCAGCTCCCAACAATTCCTTCCCTCTGCTTCCATCCCCCAGACCACGTTCTGCCATCCACCTGCTTGCCAGGTATGTCACGCGCTGCTTTCCCTTGTGTCTCTTTACCTATATTCGACCCGTGAGTATCAGATTCTCCAGTACCTCCTTCCTCGTTATGTGTCCCAGAAATTTTAGATTCCTCTTCCTGATGTTAAGTATAAGCTTCATCCTTGTTTGCAATCTCTCAAAGACCGCATAGTTGCTATGATATCCTTAGCACCTTTCTGTAGAACCACATCTCTGTCGCCTTGAGTAGCTTATTCGTCTTTGAGGAAATCGTCCAGCATTCGATGCCGTAAAGAAGGACAGATGTCACGGAACAGCTCAGTATTCTTTTCTTTGTACCACATAATATGATGATGATATCACGAGAATGCTTAAAACTTTGGAACTCTCAACAATACATTTACTACTTTTGATCTTGCTTCATCCATTTGCTACTTTTGATCTTGCTTAATGTTGATAGTGTAATGTGGAAATAAAATTAACCAATTACTGATAAATAAAAAAGAATCCGTTCCAGAAAGGAACTTTGAATCGCTTCTTGATTAGTCAGATGTTCCTTATCAAATTTTTAGTTGATTAAAAAAGATAACCAATAAAGTTCCCTGGATGTATTTTCGAACTTTTCTAAAAAAAAAAAAAGATCAACCGTTATACAAATCCTGATTGTTCGGAGGATTTTGAGGGCAAAAAATGTACAGGCCACCTTGCTTTTTGAAGATTTCTCTAAAAGACATAGGATAAAGATGGGGAAGACCCTTCTGTCATAAAGCATCCCACCTCCTGAGACAGTAGCTGTCATAATGATGCTATACAAAAATACTGAAATCTTTGGTTAGATACCGAGACAGAGAAACTAGCTTCTAGGGCGTCAAAGCAGGGATCCGTCAGGCTGACACACTTGTAGCTATTCCCTATATATCACTCTTGACTAAGTATTGAGAAGTTCACTGGACAGACATCATCTAAGTTTTACTTTATCACTAACACGCTCAAGTCGATATCCTGAAAATTTGAACTGAATTCATAGGATTCAACTAGCAAGGCTTAATACAAAATATCTGGGGTTAATCAATAAAATTTGTGAAATCTTTTACATATCTAGGAAGCGAAATAAATTCTACTGAAATAAATTCTACTAGACTACCTTGAATAAAACGGATGTTTGTAAATCTGACCTACCAGACAACCACAAACGGAGATTCTTTCGAGCTACTATCGTGGTTGTTTTAATGTATGGCCCCACTGCTTGGACATTAACTAAAATCCTAGAGTCTACAGTCGAATGCTTAGAGCTATATTTACTTTCTCTTGGAGACAGCATACAACTAAATCCCACCTCTAAGGACCCATCCTTGACATTTCTACAATCTTATGCAAAAGCAGAATGTGATTTGCCGGCGATTAAAATAAGGACTTGCGTCTGATCTATTCCTCTGAAGACCTAACCGTGAGGCAAGACGGGTTGGTCGCCCAGCAACTGCCTACATTGACCAACTATTTTATGACTCAAAATTCCTCCCTAATGACCTAGCGAACTTCACGTGGGACCGTGATGGATGGTGTTATACGATAGACTGATGAATGTCAGAGCGAGGTCGACCGAATAAATATATTCTCGAAATAATCCTAGCGCAATGTTGTTGGCCATACCAGAGAATTAGGCGATTCATTCTACACTGTAAATATACATTCGGCAAGATTTCTTTTCTTTTATTTGTTGGGTCTATTCAGCTCTTCATAACAACCTATCATTTGTAGGCCAATTAATAGTTATCTCCTCGTTATAGCTCCTATCCCCTGTTTTGACATCCATTAAGATAAGTAACTCGTTGTTTCTCTCTACTTCTCTTGTCTTATGCCATGGTACATCGGAATGCAATCGGTCATGGCTCTCCACAGATTTCTTTTTCTTTATTATCTATGAAATCCTTAGGAAACATTGTCCACTGTTTCTCCTTTTTCCTTAGGTCTCATCTCTGGATCCCCACACTACCACATAAAACGGTATCAATGAAAAGGTTCATTTATTTTTGGTGTTCATTTTAATAAGAGTGGCAGCTTGGATTCTAGGAGGCAGTGAGAGGAATGACGTCACAGGAACGCATGTTGCACAGTGGTTCAGCGTCCCTCCGCGTGTGGTAATAGCCAGTCCTAAACCTGGTGTTGGGATGCATATCGACGCTTCAGAATTTTTGAGACCCTCTGTTGAATTTGCGCCATTTTGGACTTATATTCAAAATCTTGAGAAAGTCAATCCATCACAGTCAGGATAACCCGACAACGAGGTATTCTGGTCAATCGCTGACCATTCTGGCCCTGGCTTTCGTATTCTGTAACATTTGTCCACAAGTGAATTCATAGTTGTTTTTATATACTGCCTGTTGTTAGGGAGCCCAGATACAGTCAGATATGTGTCATGTAGGATACACGCGTAGGCGATCATGTATCTTTCGATACATGACTGACGAGGCAGATTTTTCCAGCAGCAGGTTGCCATTTCTTTCTGCGGTTGCCATCCATCTATAGAACCATAGCTGGGCGCAAGGAGAAAAGGGATGGAAGAAAAAGATTCATATCTTTCCCAAGGGTATTAACACGTAAGTGAATGTAATGGATCTGACTGGAATTCGAACTCGGCTCTCTGGTTTTTAAATCCGAGCCACTATCCATTACACAAGCGTGCCTCCGAGCCAAGATAAACCAGTTAATTAACACTTAATTGGGAATAGAAAAGATAGATTCATGCCTTTCGTAA
The DNA here is from genome assembly GCA_963932145.1 of Acanthosepion lycidas. NCBI lineage: Eukaryota > Metazoa > Mollusca > Cephalopoda > Sepiida > Sepiidae > Acanthosepion > Acanthosepion lycidas. Next base: position 69,314,945 of record OZ010588.1, on the reverse strand, counting down.
TGCAGTTATGGTGTAAGTGAGTGTAGCAGACTCGCCTTGAATTTGAATGCCGACTCCACTTTCTTCACCTGTAACCGTTACGTTGCAGCCACATCATTTTCAGACATTTATAAAAGTTCATTGGGCATTAGTTCTAATCCGTGAGTTTCAAAATTTTCAAGCGTTCATTATGTGTTCTAGAAATTCCAGCTGTCTGTTTCTGATTCTAAATGTCTTTTTTCTTTCCAGTTCCCTTTGATATAAGAGGAACTGCGCCGTCGATTATTCCTCTTTTCAGGTAATATCATAGCGAAAACGTTAAAACTGCTACCTTGTGTTCTTGTAGCATTATCGCCTTACTTGAAGTGAAATGCTTTAAAAGAATTGTCGTTAGAAACATTTGCTTCGCATTCTTATGCATTTCTAGAAATCACAATTCACTCGTACGCTTATGAAATTTTCATTTCTCTCTCCTTGACATGCTACCAAACGGGTTCATTTTACAACCTACTTTATGAGCGTAAACAGAAAGAAAGCCAAAGTTTTCACTTTTTTTTTTTTTGTATAACGATTGTTATGATTGATGTTATATCAACCGGGTCAGTTTAGCGCGGCTTCGTTTTCATTTCTCAACGGAGACAGGTTTGGGAAACACACCTTTGCGTGAATTACGTGAATGTCAGTTAATACCTTCGTATGTGTATATACTTTCCTGGAACAAGCCGATCCAGATTGGATTGCTTCATTTACATTTTGTTCTTTATCTTCTTCTCTAAAATAATAAATAAATTAATGTAATTAATTATATACACCAAGATGACTAAAGAAAAGGTGGTAACGTATCAACAGCATAAATGTGTTCAGTTTTTGTAGAAACGTTAGAACTCTGTATTCAGTTAGTTGTTAGTTTGGTATAAGGATAATTCATGTAGTTCAAAAAAGGAAGTTATCATATTGTCTACTTCTTGCATAGTTAACGATACACTACAATTTATGAAAAAAAATCCTGCTAGTGTCTTTGATAAAACTTAATTAATACAATCTTTTTACTTTGTTTACACAGTACATTTTTTAGTTTTCGCTTTCTATTCAGTATTCCTTCCTTTCTTGATTATCTCCCTTTTCTCCTATTCCTGATTACCTTCCTTGGATTTGTTTTTTTTTTTTTTTCGACAATCATTTTTCTTTACCGTATATACTCGTGTATAAGTCTACTTAATATATAGCGCGACCCCTGATATTTTTTGTGAAAAAGCTGATATTATTTTTCATATAGCTCGGGTATAATGCCACCCCTGCTTCTGAGCAATACTAGTAGCCCTACCGTACTCAAATATTTCCTGAGCATCACCCTGGACATATTTTATAGCAAACAAATAGTCTTAATTCTTTTCTGTGCAAAGCTACTCCAAAATTGCAAGAAAAACGACTTATCGTAAAATATCTGATCAGATGATTTATATACCGTACATTTTGTCGTTCATGTCGGACTACGGTAGCTCCTTTACCCTGAACCTAATATTCTTCCCTTTTGTTGCTACATGAAGAGCAAAATCTTATCGACTCGTATGCCACTTAAAATAAACAAATACCTTATATAAATGAATATTAATAGATTTTCCGTAACTCATATTTAAATTCATTGTTTTGCAGGTGTTTATATTACTCAGGTATTGCCTTTCCAAAGACAACATTTTTCTCAGGATTACCAGTAGAAAATTAAGCTTACCTGTACCGTTTATTTTCACCAAATTTAGCCTGATAATGCAGGCCTACCAGGTAGCATACGGACTCTGAAAATGAATGAACTGTAACCACTCCAGAAAAGATTATTTGTGCATAGTTCAAAATGAAAAAAAAATGCATGAATTTTAACCTATTCAATAAAAAATTACCTGTGTATAGTGCTAACCCTTATTGCTTGACTAAAAAATAAGTTATCATAAAAGCTCGTACTATACTTGGATATATACCATACTTGTTCTCCATAACCGCCAGCAGCAGCGGCATCACGTAAAATATATTTATGTTATTATTTTGTAAGTTGTAATTACACTATCTTTTCTTCATTTTTGGGTATAGTCTTTTCCTCTGTATTGATCTCAGTTTTCCTTCACTTTCTCAGGATTTCATTCTAGGTATTTTCTTTACATTGCTAATTTTCTTCTCTTCGTCAGTATTGCTTTCTCAATATTTTTTTCACATTTTCTTATTGTTCTCTGTTGCTTCATTTTTTTTCCTCTCTCGTTAATTCTTAATTTCAATGCTTGTTTTCTATCATTTCTGTATCCTTCATTTTCTTTTCCACCATTTTAAAAAAAAATCGTTTTTTTATCCATTTTAATGTTCACCTTTTATTAATTCTATTTAACACGCTCTGTTTGATATCTACGGTTTTTCTTAGTTCATTTCTTCTTAATCTCTTTCCTGATCTCATTTTTTTTTCTATTCATTCTTCACCCCCACCCACCACTTGCTTCTTTTTTGTCCTTTTTTATTTAACGTTATCATTATTCGATTTCCATATTCTTATACATTTCTTTCCTAACTCTATTCTTAATTGTTCCCAGCACCATTTTTTCTTACAGGATATTTTTCTTCTAATTTAGGTCGGAATTTTGAGATGAGAGATTAGGTCCGGCGGGTACAACGGGTGAAACATTACGACTATAACAGATAAATGAGGATATACATCCGAAAGGGAAGGTATAAACAGGAATCTTTTTTCTTTTTTTTTTTTGTTTTCACCCGGCTTTTTCTTTTAGCCTGTATCTCAAATTTTCCCCATTCTAAATCTTTTAATTTTTGCTACTTTCTTTCAGCCCTTAATTTATTCTTTACTCTGTAACCTCTCTTTTACCTACCCTCTATTTACTGCCTTCACTCCTATCTTGTCATATTCAAAGCTCTTTCAACCTCCCCCTACTTCCAAACTTACTTCCTCAGACCAATCTTACCATTTCCTTTTAAGGCCTCTTCTTGCTATGTCCATCGCTTAACTCTTTTAACCAAATCTTTTTCATTCTCCAGTTCTTTCTTTCTTTCTTCTTTTTTTTTTTTTTTGTCGTCTATTTTCCTGGGGTGCTGTTTTTCTCTTTCAAGGTCTTCGTCATTGTACAATATTGCTTCCTAAAGAAGTCACAAAGAAAAGGTTAAGAAAGAAAAAAAATGAACAAGATGGTTTGCCGAATTCTATTGAATTGCAAGTCTAATTAAATAAGAAATCACTGAAGAGCATATCTACAACTACCTTCTTCCGTAGCCCCCACAACCCAGCAAGCTCATATCGACTAAACAGCACTCTACTGTTTCATCTCAAGTCCCACTCCATGCCATCACCGCCTCGTTGCCTTTGGCTGATGGAAGAGGGGACCTTTATTGGAAGGAGAAGCAGAAGCAGAAGCAAAGAGATGGAGGCAAGGTTAGGCTTTATTTTATTGAAAAAAAAAAAAAAAAAAAGGGGCATATTATGCTTGAATTCGTCTCTCCGCATCAGAAAATCGCAACAATAATGGAGGGGGACGTACCTTGTAAAATAAAAAAAATAAAATAAAACGAAAATAAGTGAATACTGCTTCAAGAGACAAAAAGGGCAGTCACAACACCGGACAGCTACACACGCACGCACTCACTCACTCACTCACTCACCTCTACGTGCAAACACAGCTATTTATTTTGAATTACATGAAGCTGGATATATATCTACGAAATATGCTACAAATTCGTCGGCTGATTTTTTAAAATATATTAAGCTATTTAAAACAACAGGGGGCGGAAAGTGTGACACTGAAATCCGAAGGTGTATTGGGAAATCCAAGGAAACATTCCAAAGGTTAAGAAGAGTACTAAGAAATAGAAAACACTTCGCTAGAAACAAGAAAAAAATACCAAACTAAATTAGTACTAAAGGGCGATATCAGTCCTTTAAGGCATTGGGTGCTAGGCAATCTCTCCAAACATAAAGAGACTTGTAGCAAGAGAAATATTGCTCTAACGAAGGATACAGGCCGAACTTGTGAGCAACGACGAAGCTTTAGAGGAGATGAAAACAAAAAAATAAAACGTACTTAACATCACGAGGAGACAGTTGAGGTTTCTACGGCACATAATGAGGAAAGAGAGCTTACAAGACAGATTGAAGGCAAGAGAGACAAAGGAAAAGAACGCCTAACTTAACAAGCGAGGCGGAACAGGATTTAGGAGAAATAACAGAAATACATTTATTAAAAGGTAAAAGGGACAGTAAGTTGCGGAGATCTATGTCCACCTACATCCTGAGGGGGAAAGGCACATAAAAAAAGAAGAAGAATTATAAAAAGAAAAAGGAAGACCTTTTATGCTGGGAAATTATTTTAAGTAAAACAATATGAATGAGTGGTTAGGCCGTTCGCTTTGTGATCGCGAGACCCGACTTCGAATCTCACTTCGATTTGTCTGACAGATGATTTCTTGAATGGTTGGCAAGAGAATCATACAACTTGATGCAAACCTAGTCTGTTGAGGGTGATAGCATGAAGTCACATGTCATTGTTACTGATGGTTTGAACGTCCCAGACTTACTCAGAGGAAGTACGCACACTCAGAACGCGTGACGAACTCACCATATTTGCCGTATAAACCACCGATGGATTCTGGCGGTGCTGAACAAACATAAATTTGCCTGAGATGAGGTCTGCAAGATACGCCTCTCATCAGTACAATAAGATTATATAATTTTACACCATGATTTCTATCGTCATAATATTATGATATATATTTAAAACAATCATTTCAAAGGAAACGTAATACTATGTAAAGATGTGTCAAGTCGCTCTAGGAGTGTAACTCAACACTATCTGCCCGGCCTTTCTGCCGAAGAGTGTGGTTGCACATCGGACATAATAAAAATCAAGACTTCTTACATCCACACAAATAACTTGTAAAGTCTGATGATCCGCAGTCCTTTAAAAAGGGCTGTGATGAAATAATCTATTACATGGAACCTTAAAGTGGTCTGTTTTTATTTAATATATATATATATATATATATATATATATATATATATAGTGTTTTTTTTTTTATCGGTATATTTTTAGGTCCTTATGGGTCATTTAAATCCGAAATTAAATTTTCTTGGGAGCTCTAAAGTAATGTTACAGATAAAAATGTACTACTGACCATATTGCTATAACATGTAGTACTGCTATTTCTGTTACAAAAATGTATTTCTTCGCTATCATAGTGTTTTGTTTTTGTTTGAAGGTTCACTATTTGCCAATAGTTTGGACCCAAACAGGTGTTACTACCCATGGTAAGGTTGGATCTAGGAACAACAGAAATTAAGTACTTGTTCCATGGCACTAATAATTCTCTACTTGTTCCGATCAGAGCACTTGCTGCCGAATGTAGTTTATCATCATACCTTTAACTAATATGTATATGTAAATATTTATGTATATAGTAACTTGTCATTGAACTCCAGTAGGTATGTGATCTAAAAGCAAATAGCTTTGTTTTTACCACCTAAATTAAAGAAAAGGATAAGGAAAGAAAGTTACATAAAGGATCGTGAGCAAAACTAGCCGTGGTAAACATATTTTATTGCGGACCACTTGTATCATTGTTCAGGAAAGACTCACCTGAATTCTAGGTATTGGCACATGCACTAAGAAGATTTAAACTGATTCAAACTTCATTTAGCATAGACATGATGAACACCCCGCTAAACTCGTTGGAGAACTCAATTATGGACAACCATAGAATTTACGTGACTGGATATATCCTCGAAACGATTCCGGCTAAGCACCACGTCGCATACCCACTGTTTTTCGGTTGACTCGAAGAGTAGTACTTGATTAAGCAGCTGTCTAAATTTGAGAGAATTTCGTATTCTTCTACATTTTTTTTTTTCTTTTATTAACAAATAACTGTAGAAGGCCACTGTGTGATACGCAAATCAAGTCGATTTTAAGAATACCCTGTAAAGGAAGAAATAAATGCTACAGCAAAGATAAATATCTGGAGAATCCGATGAATTAGAGAAAAAATTACACATGAAACTATAAATATTTCCGCCTTGACACAAAAAGAAAATGCGCGAAATTATTTCCCGGTAGAAGACTAAGACGTATCTTCCGGAGTTGTTTTTAACGTCTTATCAACCTTATGTGGAGTTACTAATGCAGGAACAGTGTAAGATTTTTTTTAGAATGACATTGATTTTTGCAGACATGATCCTAATATTTAATACGTAGCTGAGGAATGGGACAGATACACAGATTTTCCAAGGGTATTTGCGCATGAGCGAATGTCACCAACTCGACTGCAATTTGAAGTCGGCTCTCCGATTTCTAATTCCGTACCACTAATCTAGTACAGTCAGATATGTGCCATGCATTATACCCGCTTAAACAATCATGTATCATTATTACATGACTGAAAAGGCAGATTTTTTCCCGCAGTAGGTTGCTTTTTCTTTCATCGGTAAACTAGTCGCCATCCAAGGCTATAGAACCGGGTCTGTCCTGCTATTTATCATCTTCTTCTCGCCCCAGCTATGGTAAAGAGCAGGTCAGACAGGGTTCTACAGCCTTGGATGGCAACTGGTCTACCGCAGAAAGAAATGCCAGCCTACGGCAGGAAAAATCTGCCTTACCACACATGTATCGAAAGGTACATGATCGCCTAAACGTGTACCACGCATGGCACATAAATTACTAAACCTAGTACACAACCCACACTGTTAGAAATATAAGAAACTGACGATGAGACTCGGATTCAGATCATGCCATAGTTGATTTTTCCAGATGGTAAATTCTTCATAATATCGATCTATGTTAAAATTCCAAGCAAGCGGCGCCGTTGGCAAATGCCTGATAAACCCTAACGCCGGTTGGTGTATTACTTATGAGTGAAATTATATGTACGAAAGTTTTTGGTAGCCGTTGACATTTATGCTTCTTATCACTTGCTGTATTCATTTGATCTAGTCCCTATTCCAGTAAATTACTTGTTTTCATTGTATAGAGCGCTTTTAAGTCTCACCATATACACAAGTATCTACTTTCCATCATGACTTTCGATTTCGAAAAAGATTTTATCAGACCGGGTTCTATAGCCTTGGATGGCAACTGGTCTTTCGATTTCGATTGATTGTTTTGTTTAACGGCATCCACAACCTTAGTGGTCATTTTATGCCGGAAATGATTTTGAGTGACTTTAAAAGTCAAAAACGCATAGTTGGCAACACCATCATTTTAAAAACGTACAGCTGGCAACATCATTGCTTCAAAAACGTACAGCTGGCAACATTATTGCTTCAAAAACGTACAGCTGGCAACATTATTGTTTCAAAAACCTTTATCTGAGGCCTTACTGTTAGATGTAGTTTATCGTCATACCCGGGACGCGGATGTAGTTTATTGTCATACCCAGGACGTGGGTGAGAGCTGAGGCCTTGCTGTTGGATGTAGTTTATCGTCATACCCAGGACATTTCGAAAAAGATTTTATCTTACAATTCATAAGTGACCCCGAATGTGGTTCCGCAAATAAAATATGAACGCTTAAAGTCTGAACGCGTAGTCAGGAGCTGTCGTTGGTTGCGACTCATAGCAAAGTTGCACGGTGACGCTGTTTTCTGTGAATATTGATTTTTGACGCCAGGCTTCTTGGAAATTTGCTGAGATTTGGAAGACAATGATACACCAACACGATCGGTCGGCAGAGCATTACTCTAGCTCCTTGGGTCTGATCTTTCATCAGTCGACGTTAGTTTTGATTGCGTCTTTGTACCGTTTCTTTGATCGGCTTTGATGTCTTCTGACACATAGCGGCTATGCCTACCACAGGCGTTTGGAAATGCGATGTTTTTCCCCGCGGATGCCGTGGCCAGTCGAATGAATTTGTGCCTTGATAACCATTGATTAGATGCTGGTCAAGATTGCAGGGTCCAAAATTTCAAGTTTGGTGATGTGATTCTATAATGTGATTCTATAATGTGATTCCAACACGGATCGAAAAAACAGCAGGCGAAATTTTTCCATGTTTTTTCATGTGCTTACGGTTACAAGGTCCATGTTCGGCACCCGTAGAGGAGAGAACTGCGTTCTACACTTTTACTTTCAATGCGTATGTTTTGCTCCTCTAGCACTCTGTGCATGGCTTGCTTTACTGATTACTTTGTCTGGAGAACTATTCTGTGACTTCGTGCTGCTCATGTATCGATATTTGCAAGCTCAAGCTATGTGCCATTTACAGTGGTAAATTGTGCAGAAGTGTTGGTAATTGGCGCAGGCTGATAAAGCACTTCAGTCTTGCCGAGGCTGACTGTCAAGTCAAACAAATTTGAAGCCAGGAAGAATTGATAAAGCATCAGCTGCATTTCGGATTCAATAAGAAGTATCGGGGCGCAATTATCAACGAAGCGGGCCTCCTGGAGTGGATGATGAGGAGCCTTTGTTTTGGTACTGAAAAGGCGTAAGTCAAAAACGTGGCTATCCAGACGATATCTAGTATAGAATCCTTTCTCTAGACATTGAGTTGCATGAGACAGCATTCACATGAAGAAGGTGTTGAAGAGGACAGCTACCAGGACTGGTGATGTTTTCAAAAGGCTGTCAAAGTTGAAAAGTACCTGATCGATGGATCATCTTTCGACAATGCAATATTTATGGATGACCGAGGTGAAATTTATGTTAATTATTTGAAATTTAATGTATATATATTAGCGACATTTACATAGCTTTAAGGAAACTCATTGTTTGTTTTGGGTTTTTTTATTTATTTTTTTATTTTTTATTTTGCAAATAGTTTAAATAAACTACAGTGTGGTCCGAAAGCCTGGTCGCCCCTGCAAAAAAGTAATCGGAACAATAAAAGAACAAGTAATACAGTAATACAAAGTACATATACTAGATTCAGTTTATTCACTGTCATTGATGCTGTCACACATCGAGAAAGTCTGTATGTTGTGGCACAAAATAAAGCCGCGCCATATCCTGTGTGATATTTTAGGAAGTTGAGCTTTGTTGATTGTTGTAAAAGGCTCCCTGAACGGCATCCTTCAACTGACGGGTATACTGGTATCGTCAATACACTTGCAAGCAGTCTCTCATCCAAACTTTAGGAGCTCGTGTCAGTCATCTGAAACAGAAAATTATATTATGTAGGGACAACAAGATGTTCGGACCACCCTTTAGAATCGGTGTCATTTGTTTATCAATAAACATATTATTTAAGAAATACGATTGTTTTACTAATTAGCAAACCAAATAAGCACTAATTTCAAGGGTAAAAAAGAAACAACCCCAAAAAACAGATTTTTTATAACCGGCATTATAACCAAACCCGAGGGTCTCTAAGCGGGACCCTACACTTGTATAGAGTATAATCCGGCCCTGAAGAAGAGGTATAAATTATGATATTATAACAAAAGATTATTTTACGGAGCGGACGGAGGAAAGGGACTTTCCCGTCACAATGCCAGGTACCATTGCTTCTATAATTTAGTATATATATATATATATATATATATATATATATATATATATATATATATATATATATATATATATATATATATAACAATCCTAATTTCCATTCTTTTCTCAAGTTGAACTCACGAAGAAAAGAATCTGGATACTTGTGTTTGATAAAACCAGTGGCTAAATTATTTTCGTTTTGATAAAAAAAAAAGATATAGTGTCTTTTTTTCCTTTTTATTGAATGGTTTCTTTGTTTTTTACAGCTTGTCAACATTTTGCAGATTATTTAAAGCCAGAAAATAGATTTACAATTTTCAAAAGATAATAATAATAATAATAATAATAATAATAATAATAATAATAATACAAGTTCTACTAATTGACGCATAGCTGTTGGGGGAGAAGAGGTGAATTCATACCTTTCCCAAGAGTATTTGCGCGTAAGTGAATATAACGAACCCAATTTGAATTGGAACTCGGCACCCGGATTTGCAATTCAGAGCCATTATCCATTACCACCACCCGCACATGCAAGCCTACAGCACCTGGTATTCAGAACCGAGAATCCATCTCAGTACAGACCAGACCCGACATAGTTTAACTTCGGCGATCTTACGGGAACCGAAATTTTAATGTGATACGGCCGTGTTTTTTTTTTTTTTTTTTCTGTTTTCTAACATAAATCTAGTTACTTTCTTTATCAACAAAAATCAAGTATGGTTACTATTGCATTGGTGCAGAATTATCAAGCGTTTTTTAAACAGTATTTATTATGAATAAAGAAACAACAATTCATCAATAACATTTTTAGATGATTATTCCGGAGCGTATGCTTATTGAGACGCATTTTTATAACCTGAAAATAAAATAATATTTATATATAAAAAAAAGGTGAACAAAACAGCTTTTTATTAAAAAAAAATAACTCGCCTACAAAACCGTCTGCTATACCAAATACAAGTGTAGTTTAGAATTGTCAGCCGGTGGAAATGTTTCAAATAATGAAATAAGAAGTTCAAATTAACGTTGGGAATTGTGTTTAATAAAATAATTGTGCTATGGTGAATATTATTTGAAAACATAATAAGCGTGCTGTGCCTAACACCCATAGAGATAGAACGGAAGGAAGTTATTAGGTTGGTGCAAAAATAATGACGTACTAATGTCGTTTTTTGACGTTAAAAATACGTCAAAAACGACATTATTACGTCATTATTTTTGAACCAACCTAATATTTAAACACGCTGGTATGTGGATTTAGTTCGCAAAACTACTAATTTTAAGCGACTTCGTAATTGATAAACCAGAAAATTAGTTCATTTTTTTTCATCTACTACGGTGAGCTTAGTATAACACAAAGTCACTAGTGAAACTCTCTAAATTTCAATTAAATTCGCTATGTTAGAAACAGATTTTTTCTTAACGATTGATCACCGATGTACATTATACAGATAGTTTCACTTCAATTGTTCTAATAATCTTTCCTCCATCGTGATGAATCTAAGTTTGCTACTAGATTGACGATTAGTTCTCACCGTGTCGAACTAGCTTGGTTGGTTGGGTTTTATGGCATATCAACCACTGTAGGTCATTTAATGCCAAATTAAGTTCATATATATATATATATATATATATATATATATATATATATATATATATATATATATATATATATATTAAATATACAGTACAATTAAACGTATAGCTGGCAACATTATTTCTTTCCAAAAAAACGTATAGCTGGCAACATTATTTCTTTTCAAAAAAACGCATAGCTGGCAACATTATTTCTTTTCAAAAAACGTATAGCTGGCAACATTGTTGCCTCAAAAAAAAAACGTATAGCTGGCAACATTATTGCTTCCAAAAAAAAAACAAAAAAAACGTATAGCTGGCAACATTACTGTTTCAAAAACGTACAGCTGGCAACATTATTTTTCTGAAAACACCATCTGAGGCCTTCCTTGCTGTTGGACGTAGTTTATCGTCATACCCAGGACGCCGAACTAGCTTGATGAAACCGTCAGTTCTGTTGTAATAGTTCTTTATCTCGCAGTTCTCTCCTGTGAAATTCCCTTCCGATTTCTTGCTTCCCTGCCACGTACAATTTTCAAAAATTTAAATGAAACGTCAATAGTTATCTTCTGTCTTCCTGAATCCTTTTCTTTTATTTTCCTTTTTCTTGCGTCTCTTAACCCAGTCTTTTCCCTCACTTTCACTCGTTGGAACCATTTGCCTTCTCGTGGCATCAATCCCCTTGAAAAGATAGAAGAAAAGTTAAACGGATTGGTTGTTCTTCATAATCACTTCAACTGTCATACTGGTTTAATTCGGTAAAATAATTAAATTCCAAATCTAAATTGCCCATGTAAAATACTACATCGAGTAGAAAATCTATTCAATTTAAAAACAGGAATGATAAAAAAAGATTCGCACATTTCGCTTTAATTTTCTTTCTCTTTTTTGCTTTTGCTAATGTTCACATTATACATGGCCCGAGAGCCACTCGAGGTAGAGGTTTACTAAAGGAAATGGTTGTTTGTGCGGAAAGAGTAAAGGTAAGACTCACAGTTTATCAGTATATGTGGAAAAGATAACGGTTAACTCTATAGAAACAGTCGGAAGACGCTTATTTGAGTGGAACTTACCTCTCGCTAATAAAGGAAGGGAAGAAAGGTGGTTCGTTACAGTTTATGAGCGGGTCCTAGTTGTGACCGTTAGAAATGGTAGAACCAAGGAATGCAGCACGTGAGAGAATTTTCCATGGAAATAGCGACAGAGTATCTAGAGGTACGCAACGTTTCGTCTATGGAAAAGCCGTTGGAACGTGGAAAAAATAATCAGCTACAAGGAAAGTGACAATGAGGCAGCTCAGATATGAGAGTAGTACTCCATTTCGGATCTGATCTGGCTCTTGAAAAGGTAGAAAATAGCAGGGAAAGCCGGGTATTTACAGGAGCGGTACAGGGAACCGACACTTTTTTCCTTTTATCTTTAGCGATGGCCGTATATACGATTTCTACTTACAGTCTACTTAAGTCCCAAGTCTCTTGGGACTTAAGTAGACAGGTACAGGGGAAGAGGACTCCTGTTATAGTGATTTTCTAAGCGAAGCTTAGATGTGACACAAGGCCGAATGTATGGGGCACCCAGTGAGAATCGAACTTGCTATCCAGTTGTAATTGTTCTAGCAAGACAAGCTGGCTAACCATTACACCACACCAAGGTGCCCAAGAGGCCATCAGTTATATAGAAATAATGTGTCGCTGCCGACACTTGAGATAGATCGCCAGAAAGTAAACACGTTCGATATCATTATTGAACTACCACGTGACCATAGAGGAAACGCATAAGTAGGAAGTCGCTTGACGTCTAACTGATCGTTTTTTTTAGCCTATCCTCTACTACTATACGGGTCGTTATTTCTAGCCTATCCTCTATTACTAGTCAGACCACTAAACGGATTATGTTCCAGCGAGTATTATCGAGCCATTACTATTAGTGCGAGTGATATTCGAAGGCGTCAGACACCAGTATTGTTCAACGGCGTACTATAGTTGTATCTGCGATGACAAAGTATAGACTTTGTCATCGCAGATACAACTACTGCGAGCATGACGAAGTGACAACGAGTAATGATTGGCATTACAAAATAGTAACGAGTGTTCGTTGACTTCACAAAACCTCATAAAGTGAACACCCGATTATTGCGAAAATTCAATGTCCGCTCGGAAATGATGGAACGATACTAGTTCGTTTTTTGAGGTACTAAATATGACCAGCCTGTTTCCTCTACATTGAGTTATTTCCACATATACTAATTATATGTATTCAGATATAAAATATTTCTATTTTTTAGCTCTTTAAAAAATAATTCTATTGATGATAAAAAAATGTTTTTCTTTTCTCCATGTTTCATTTTATACTGCTCAGCCCAAAGTAATGGTCGTCCAGACTGATTAAAATGCTTTATTCTAAACTCTGTCAAATCGGGTGTGCATGTGTATTCGTGTGCTTGTGTGTACATGAAATAACGCAACCACATCAATGTTACTCGAACCGACATATGCACATACGTTACATACGCTGATGTAAAGTTACATTCCCAAAGTGTGTGACGGACAGATAAACAGTTCTTCTTTGATGATATATTATTCCATTCTTTGCCATAAGAATTTCTGAAGCAAGAAATTTACAGATATACATCTATGTAATGCACTAAGGTTAGCTGAACAGAAACAGATGCACAATAAATACAATAATTTCTGTCAAACCGTGTAATGAAGGTCCGCCTAAACGGATTCTCCTCCAGTTCCTTTCTCACAAACGTAGGTATTCTCCTGGGTCCTACACTGTTTCTGATTTTCATTAAAGATCTTCCCGTTGTCATCAGTTCCCAAGTTAGTATCTATGCAGATGACACGACTATTTACTCCTGCCTCAATAACAAATCTGGTATCGGTGACAAAACTAACCTGGACGTTGGTCTCGAAAAGGACTTCCAATCTGTGGGTGACTAGGGCAAGAAATGCCTGGTAAACTTAAATGCCTCCAAAACGAAATTGCTGTCTTAGACCCACCACAGAGAGCACACCCCCTGCTTTCCATTAGAATGTCTGAGGCTCAGCTCCCCGGGGGCGCCTATCTGTGCCTGCTTGGTCTCACACTATCTGCTGACCTGAGTTGGAACAAATACATTGAATCAATAGCTTCATCCAAGTTGGTTCTATGTGTTTTTTATTGAAAGTTTTTCTCGCCTGAGTTCATCCTTCAAATCTATAAATCAACCATTCGTCCTTGCATGGAATACTGCTGCCATATATGGTCTTTGAGCCCTCGTTGTTCGTCTCAAAGTCCTCGATAAAATCCAGAGATGGATATGCAATGTGATTGGTCCTGATCTGGCATTTCGTCTACAGTCAGTTTCTCACAGATGTGCCGTGGCTTCCCTCTGTCTTTTCTGCAAATATTTTCACGGTAACTGGTCCTACGAGCTACTTTGACTGGTCCACAAACTGCGTGAATTTAAGTGTAACATCTCAGTTCCACGATTTTACTGTCGAAACTGTTAAATGTAGCCGTCTCTTCTACTCCAATAGCCTCATGTCTCGCACTTCTCGTCTGTGAAACTCCTTTCCTCTTACTTACTTCCCTGATTGCTTCAATTATCTTCAGTTATTCAAATTCAATGTCATTCGACATCTTCAGATGTCTTGATCTAATTTCCCGTCCTTCTCTTCATCCTGCATTCTATCACTCCTCTTTACTCTTGTTCGCAATCCTCTGTAACCCTTTGCGCGCTAGTGGCACTCCCGACTTGATTGGGGTGAAATGCTTAAAAACAAATAAGTTCACTTTCTTCACAAGTTCTATATATTATTCACCGTCACGCTATGATTTATATTTATGTCTACCATTCATCCGTGCATCGAATAATGCTGTCACATCTGGTATGGTGCTTCCACTATATATTCAGAGATTATTTTTTTTTAATTTAAAGAAAAATCTATTATATTGTTGGTCCTGACCTGCCGTCTTCACAACAGTCATTTTTCCATCAACGTCATGTAGCTTCCCTTTGCCTCTTCTATAAATATTTTCACAAAAAAATGTTCTGATGAGCTTCCCTCGTCGGTACCTTGACTTTACGAATTTAAGCGCAGTACTTGATTTGCAGCTTTTTATCATCATTTTGCAGTTGAAATGCCTTGATACAACTGTCAGTTCTATGGTAATTGTTTCTTTTCTCGCACTTCTTGCTTGTGGCACTCTATTCCAGCTTTTGGCTTTCCTGTCAGTAAGTTCAAAAATTTAAATTCATTGTCATTCATCTTCTGTCTCCTTGAACTGTGTACTTTTATTGTCCTCTGTGTTTCTCTTACGCCCAGTAACCCGTTGCACCCATGTATTATTTTGTTAGGGGTTAAACGATTTAAAACAAAATACTGAATTATTAGGTTGGTGCAAAAATAATGACGTAATAATGTCGTTTTTTGACGTTAAAAAATACGTCAAAAAACGTCATTATTACGTCATTATTTTTGCACCAACCTAATAGTTTCCTGGTGAAAAATGACTTCACTGTATATCGCCAAATAAAAAAAAAACAATGTTAAAACTTTACGCCCTAAATTAACAGGTCTGGAAACCTGCCTATCTCACTTTCATTGATTATGATGTTGCTTAATTTGATGAAGGATAAATCGTAACGGAAAGTGGCCACTTAAGAAGAATCAATAAAAAAAAATGCAGACCATATTTTACATTTAATATGCTTGACCTAAAAACTTAATCTTTTTCCAATGACAAGTCAGATTAAGGTAAACATTCTGTTCATTCAAGTACAGGATCTGAATATGCATTCGTATAGCCATCAAGTTGCACGTCTTATTGCAACATCAATCATTTCTGCATCACCTACATACTCATAAAACATGTACATAGGGGCACATAAAAGAATCACGGATACGCACAACCATCTATAATGAACATTTAAACACGTTTCTCATATATTCGTTTTTGAATATTTACATGTAACCACTTCTGTTTCACATCAACTGCTGTCTATGCCGAAATATTTATGTGCATTTAAATAAAAGCAAAACGCTTGCACATTCTTTCACATGAACACGCGAGCTGTATTTAGATCGTATAATAGATATATAAAAGCGAAAAAGACGAGAGAAGATCGCAAAGAACCCGAATAATCGGACAGAAAAATTTGTTGACCCGCAGCATTAATCTGTGAAATGTGATGGTTCCTTGCGACATCATTACATTTTGCTTGCGAGTTCTAATTTTTCGTTGTTACAGAGAAGCATGATCAAAGCAGAACGCCAAATGTTGCCCTTGGTGAATCTTTTGGCCATACGGGATGTCAATTATAGTCCCGATAAGCAAATTCATGTTTTCTCTTGAGTTCCTCAGTTGAAGATCTCTCGGCTAAGTCAGTAATTCTCTTTTAGTTGCTGGTTTTGTTGAAGTAGCTGTCATTCTTCTTCTTCCTCTTCTTCTTCTTCTTCTTCTTCTTCTTCATTTTATTTTTATTTTTCATATTCTTCATCTTCGTCTTCTTTATCTTTTTTCTTTTTATCTTCTTTTTCATTTGCATTATCATCTTATTCATATCTTTCTTCATTTTCGTCTTCTTTATCTTTTTTTATCTTCTTTTTCATTTTCATCTTCTTCTTTTTCATATCCTTCTTCATTTTCGTCTTCTTTATCTTTTTTTATCTTCTTTTTCATTTTCATCTTCTTCTTTTTCATATCCTTCTTCATTTTCGTCTTCTTTATCTTTTTTTATCTTCTTTTTCATTTTCATCTTCTTCTTTTTCATATCCTTCTTCATTTTCGTCTTCTTTATCTTTTTTTATCTTCTTTTTCATTTTCATCTTCTTCTTTTTCATATCCTTCTTCATTTTCGTCTTCTTTATCTTTTTTTATCTTCTTTTTCATTTTCATCTTCTTCTTTTTCATATCCTTCTTCATTTTCGACTTCTTTATCTTTTTTTATCTTCTTTTTCATTTTCATCATCTTCTTCTTCATATCCTTCTTCATTTTCGACTTCTTTATCTTTTTTATCTTCTTTTTCATTTTCATCTTCTTCTCCTTCATATCCTTCTTCATTTTCGTCTTCTTTATCTTTTTTATCTTCTTTTTCATTTTCATCATCTTCTTCTTCACATCCTTCTTCATTTTCGTCTTCTTTATCTTTTTTATCTTCTTTTTCATTTTCATCTTCTTCTTCATATCCTTCTTCATTTTCGTCTTCTTTATCTTTTTTATCTTCTTTTTCATTTTCATCATCTTCTTCTTCATATCCTTCTTCATTTTCGTCTTCTTTATCTTTTTTATCTTCTTTTTCATTTTCATCTTCTTCTTCATATCCTTCTTCATTTTCGTCTTCTTTATCTTTTTTATCTTCTTTTTCATTTTCATCATCTTCTTCTTCACATCCTTCTTCATTTTCGTCTTCTTTATCTTTTTTATCTTCTTTTTCATTTTCATCTTCTTCTTCATATCCTTCTTCATTTTCGTCTTCTTTATCTTTTTTATCTTCTTTTTCATTTCCATCATCTTCTTCATATCCTTCTTCATTTTCTTCTTCGTTTTATTTTTATTTTTCATGTTCTTCTTTGTCTTCTCCTTTCTCTTCTTCTGTCTGTCTTTTTTTCTTTTTCCTCATGTTCTTCGTCTTCATTTCTTCTTCATTACTTTTCCTTTTCTTTCTTCTTCTACTTCTTCTTTTTAAAAAAAAAATAACTTTAAAAGGAAAAAAAAACACAATTTTTCCCTTAATTATATTCATCTGAATTTATTTGGCATTTCACCATCTTAAATGCAACAGACGCTCCGAAAATAATGTCTCCCATTTACTTCTGCGGAAACTATAGGTAATATAGTAATATCGTTTGACAGAGAAAGTTTACTGCTATGAACCGAATGTTTTTCAACATAGTCACCACAATTGTCTATGTGATTGACGCTCTATTCATTACATGGTTTGATTACCAGGCAATGTTTCTTCTTATACACTGTTGAAACGCCTCACCCTTAAAGTTACGGGAGTGGTTTCCGTTTAATTTTGCTGTTTTCCATTCATAGTTTTCCTTTTCTTAGACTGGTTGCCATTCAATACTAGAGTGTCCAGTTTAATCTACTTTTATCCCTTAACTAAGGAATTGGAAGAAGAGATGTCTTCACGCCTTTCCCAATTGTATTAGTGCAATACTGATCGCAACAGACTGGTCCGGAATTTGAAATCGACTCGCCCGATAAATTCCCTCACATTCTCCTCTCCCTCCTCCAACTACTGCTGCTACTACTACTAACAACAACAATAATAATAACTATACCTTAAAGAAATACTAAAACTTGTAGACACAGTGGAAGATGCCATGAAGCTATTTTTGATCATAGATTTCTAGGTGGGACTCGGAAGCAAACGTGCATATCAAAGTAACCCAAGGAAATAATATTAATAAACGGTTCCAATGAGCTGAGCAAGGAGGCTTAAAGAAAATACCAGGAATAACTGAGATTATGCAGACGACAGCACTAGTGAAAACAGCAAAACTACTAAACTGAACACGATATTAATAAGATTTACTGCTATTTGATCCCCTATGTTAACAACGAGTTACAACTGATGTGACTCCTTCGAAATTAAATATTTCAGTTCACTTTACTAAAATCATTTTCTATGTAAAAATGTGTATATAAAAAAAAAAACGAATCCATTTTTCTCTGTATCAAAAACTAACTTTTCTCCTCATATCAAATTTGTAACTGAAGTTGGCGTCTCTCAAAATAATTTATAGTTTCAAGTTGTAAGTGGCAGAAAAAAAATGAAATTTAATTTTCCTATTTATAAATCCAGGCGGTTACATTTTTCTCCTGATATAAATCCACGTAATGAAGGCATTATATTTTAAGAAATAGATAAATAAAAATAAATAAAATGTTTCCATAAAAATAGATAGACAAGAACAAACAGTGATTAGTTTTTAACATAAATTTAGATTTTAGTTTTATAGTTAACAATTACAATACAATAAAATATACTTTATGCCATACACTCTATTTCATTATAATAATTACGGACTATATAAATGTAACAATTATAATATGAAATCTTCCTCATTTCCTCTTGGTATTCCGACTTTTTATGCAATTTATGCAGTTATTATATTTTCTTGTGTTCATTTTTAATAACAATTCGTCGACTAGAGATTCTGTCTTCCTCTTTTTAATTCTTACTTACTTCCGGTTTTGATTGATTTCTTTTGTCTGTCTACCTTACATCCATTTTAGTTGCCTACTTATCTAATTTGTCTCATTTTCTGCTTCTTATCTTCCTCTGATTCTCATTGCTTTATAATGACAAGTCCGTTTCAATTGGTGCGACTGAAAATGTATATATCTTCAAATTTACATCCTTTATTTCTACATATTGTAAAGACAATAGTACACACGTGTAAGCTTTAAGAAAGCTTTATTCAACTGAAAATACAAGGTTCGCGTATAGTGCTCTTTTATAGTCCCAGTAAACAGAAATAGCTCTCTCAAACAGGAGAGTGATGAAACAAGAGGAGACCACTCTTGATTATTCATAACACGTTTTTTTATGCATTGTTGTACGATGTTGCTCTAGTTAAGCTTTTTACTGTTAGAACACATCCTGTCAATGTCGCAGAGTCGAATTATTTTCATTTCCTCCGTATTCTAAATATAAATAGAAAGTTCCACTCAGGGAGTTTTTTTTTTTTTTTCTCAAGAAGTACCACTTGATGAATTTGTTCCCTGGTCACTGTAATCTTAAAGTCTCCAAGTCAAGGGTCAATTGAATTTATCATCTTCATGCTTCTTCTCTTTATAATATTCCTACTACCTACTTTGTCACTCATCTCACACCTTACACACCAGAACTATTTGAGCAGTAACATTGTACCGTGAGTGACTCTTGAGCCTTTTATTTCGTGAATTTTAATATTCATGTTACTTATCTCCTATCATTGACCGAAAGTTATTCCGTTCGTTTAACTGAGTGCCATTTTTATTTTTTAAATACTTGTAAGTTTTTCCTGCTACATTAAACTCGGTTTGCCATTTCCGTATCTTTTTAACTTATTTCTTTTTCTTACTCCTGTTTTGCTTCACGTAACTTAATCGAGGACAGGAATATAAGAACAGCTGCACACGTCGTCGTCTTTTGAATTTACTAATTCTCTGACCATATTACTTTTCACCTTTACGATTTTTTTCTTAACTTTAGTATATCTTAATCATTTCTCTTTTTTCATCAAACCTCTGTCACTTTATTCATTGAATTTTAGACATTTTCTTCGTTTGTTTCTGGCTTAACCTTTAAAAAAATATATATTTTCCTTGTTTTTTAGCTTTTTTTATTTATATTCCTTTTTTTTTGTTTTCATCCAATTTTCGAGGTAGTAATACCGCATAGCTATAATCTAGAACAGGGAGTGACGCGTAAATTCACTCACC
Organism: Acanthosepion lycidas; assembly: GCA_963932145.1. NCBI lineage: Eukaryota > Metazoa > Mollusca > Cephalopoda > Sepiida > Sepiidae > Acanthosepion > Acanthosepion lycidas. The sequence goes on along the minus strand of OZ010588.1, from coordinate 69,294,498 downwards.
ATTGATTCTAGTGAGGGCAGTTAACACTTTGTCAGACATTATCATTTCTTCTTCTTAGGCTTCTTCGTCTTCTTCAAATTGTTATTACTCGCAGATTTCTTTTTTTTTTCATTAAATTCGACGTCTCTTTCTTAATTTACATTTTTCTTTCTTTTTTCTTTTATTTAAACCTCCAGTTTTTTAAAGCTTTTCATCTATATTAGTTCTTTTTTCCCATCCGAATTCAAACTTCTCATTACATCTCTTTGTCGTCGGTTAATTCTTGCCCACAACTGACGCTCTCCTGCTCCGGGAGGTAAACCTGACCAATCACGTTCAGCTATTGATATGCAGATCGCCATTCTCAACGTTTCTGAATTTTGGCAGGGAAAAACCTTTTCGCCTTACGGCTTCTTCTGCTTGCCACGGAAGATTTGGTGCGGGGAAGACAATTCGGATCAGCGAAACAATCTCAATGGAGAGAGGACACTGTTTATCCACAGAAATGTACAACCAATCGCTGTAGTCAATGAATAGTTTGGAATGGCCATTTGGTTACAGGATAAGTTGCTAATCAAATTTTAGTTTTTACCTTACAATAATATAAAATCTCTATTGTGATAAAACACTATTTTTTTCTTTGGGAAGCAAACATATGTATATTGTTCTAAAAAACGCAGTTACAAAAAAAAAGGGGAAAGAAAATATGAAATAATTTTAATCTTAATAAAATATATGTAAGAAAGTCTAGACTCTGAATATAAATGGCCAATATATTGTTTTAAAAAACAATACGAATCAAAAGTCAATATGTTAACTTTTCTCACTTTTCTCGCTTGTAGAACTTCCTTCTTATAGCTTTCTTCCTTGCCACCCACAATCTTCAAAAATTTAAATGCAACGCCAATCGACATCTTCTATCTTCCAAAAAACACTTTTCTTTTATCGTCCTTTCTTCTCTTTTGTTCTAACTAAAGTCTTATTATTCTCTTTCATTCATAGTAGCCCCTTGCGTCCTTGTGGGATTATCGTCTTGCTTGCGGTGAGATGAGTAAAAGAAAAGTACAATGAAAATCTATAATTATTAACACTAGATCACTCCAGTCAATGAAAATTGAAGAATTTAACAATCTATAGATATAAAAGATTTTTTTTTTTCCGGGGAATAATCATTTACATCAACTATCTTCCTCTTAGTGATTAAACACAATTCAGAACGGGTTACTAAGTACGACGGGAGGCATTTGAAGAAGTTATTACCGTCGGAATGGAAAGGAATAAAAAATATCAAATTAATTAGAATGAAAAATATAACTTCAGCATTTAGGACACAGGGTAAATTCAAAATCTGATCTTATGAACAACAAAATCTGTTCGGACTCAAGAAATAATATTTGTTATCATTTCACTCCAAACAAGGCCATAATCACTAAGAAGCAGGGGGTTACAGGGATTGAAAGATAACGAAAAGACATCAGTGAGGGAAAGAACAATAAAGAAACAGGATTCAGAAGAGAAGATAACTATTGACGATCCTTTAAAACTTTTAAAGGTTGCTGGTGGGAAGGAAGCAAGAAACTGGAAGGGAGTTTAACAGGAAAAAAACTGAGAGAAAATACATTACTAGAATGTAACTGACGGTTGCATCTAAGCTAGTTCAACTGTGAAACAATGAGACCTAATTGCCAATTAAGTAGAAGCCTTAAATTCATTACCAAGAAGGAAAGCTCATCAGTACATCGATGCAGATCAATCGTTAACAAACTGATGTATAAGATCATTCCTAACAATGCGGATTTGATTGAAACTTAGAGAATTCACTTATAGCTTTGTGCCATAATAAGCTCAAAATAATAAATAATTATGGAATCGATGAAAATCAGTTAAGAAACTGATAAAGTCCATTCCTAACTTAGCGGATTTGATTGAAACTTAGAGATTTACACTTCGTGCCATACTAAGCTCAACTTAGCAAATGTCAATAACTGAACTAATATTCTGGTTTATTAATTACGTAATCACTTAAAATATTTAAGTAGTCCAGGTACTAAGGAAAACAGCACATCAAACAATTGCCATCTGATTTTTTCTACAAATATTTTCATTATTTGGAGAAAAGACAAGAAGAAGACAAGTCAAGTCGGTGGGAAACAGACTGTTCTTCTTCTTGTAACGGCATTCACCCGAGGTGGGTTGAGCCGTCCCCAATATTGGAGATTCATGGGAATTTGGAATTCACAAGCGGTCCCCGACCCGCCTGTATAGCACATGAGATTTAATTATAGTGGTGAAGATTTCGTCCAGGACCATCCACACTTTTTGAAGCGCCGAATACAGAGACCTGGTGCACTACGTGCCACAAGGTTCCCAAACGGCCCTCCGCAGGTTTTGAATTTAGAGTTTTCCTTCTCCTAGACCAGTTGCCATCCAAGGCTATAGAACCCAGTCTGTCCTGCTATTTATAGCTGGAGGGATTTATACCTTTCCCAAGTAAGGGATGTGACTGGAATTCGAACTCGGCTCTCCGATTCCTTAATCCAAACAGCTATCCATTACTCCACCGTGCCTCCTGACTGAAGTAGAGATGAAAGGTCAGGATTTACAACTTTTCAATAATACTAATACTAATAGTAATATATGAACGTGCGGTTAGTGCATCGTTTATCGGTGTGAAAAATTAAATGTCATTTTCGATACTGGTCGATTCTATTTCGTTCAATACGCGCTAAACCCTTTGGAAAAATTCAGGGATCCGTTGTCCTTCAGTTACGTGTTAAATATCAGCAAAGACTGAGCCCCTTTGATCTTTGGTGGATGGGTGTTTCGAGACTCCGAAGCAGTGTGCATTTCTGTTATCAGCTGTACCGAAAAACCGAACAGATTCTACGCAAACCTTTATTAGTATAATCAAATTACATTAGTATAATCAAATCACATGAGACCGAAAATCAAGTCTACTAATAAAGAAGACTGACAAAGTACTTATAGTTTTTATACATTTTCTTTTTCTTACATTCGCACAAGTACTTTGTTTTCTGGACATAAAATGTATAAAAACGATCCGAATGTTCTATTTATCCAAGCGCTTTCGTCTGTTCTATTAGCCATTATCAAGGATGTTTTTCTTTATTTATTTTTAATCTGAATACGCATAATGTAATCCATTACATTCAATTACTTGCAAAATACCCTTGTGTAAGGTATGAATCCTCTTCTTCTCCCCACCTCAGCTATGGGTAAATAGCAGGACAGACCGTGTTCTATAGCCTTGGATGGCAACTAGTCTATTGTAGAAAAAATGGCAACCTACTGCGGGAAAAGCATGCTTGTCAGTCATGTATCGAAAGATGCATGATCGCCTATCACATAACTGACTGACTTTAAATACGTATATATGGGAAATTCATATATATATATATAAATACATTTTTATGTTTAACATTCTTTTTATACAAATATTTAAGTAAATGCTCCGTTTATAATAAACAGTATTAAACAAAATTTACCGTCCGAGAAATTTTTACAGAAAATATTCGTTCTCCGACAGGATTCGAACCTGTATCCTATACGAAGCCGTCATTTAGCTTGACGTGCCTTTACCGATTTGGCCACGAAGGAGCGTTCTGTTAGCAAAGTCGAATTTACTGTATTTAAACTTCAATCTTCCATGAATATCTCACGTACAGCCATGCCTTCTCATGGTGTATCAAATGTAAACAAGTGACGTCAGGCATTAAGAAATGTACAAAGTCCGACAATTATTTTAAGACATTTTTATGTTTAACATGTTAAACATAAAAATGTCTTAAAATAATTGTCGGACTTTGTCCATTTCATAATATATATATATATATATATATATATATATATATATATATATATATATATATATATATATATATATATATATATATATATCGATGAAATGGACTATTATTTATTCTAATTTTCTTGTATTTAACTTCACATTTCTATGCCATCCTATTTCCAAATGTTATTATATATTTTTGAAATTCTGAAAAAATAAGTTTTACCATCCCGAATTTAGTTAGTATTAGACATAAGAACTTATAAGTCATTACATAATAATGTTAATAGGAGTATATAAGCTCACTTATCGTCCGGTTCGCACTCCATCCTACTGAAGTGTAGTAGAGGATCATCCTTTGTTCTTTGTTCGGGATATTGTTTACTGTTTCTTTTTCTTTCTTATACCAGGGCCACAATGATTGAACTGTCTTAACTCTTTGGTGAGAAGACTAACCTATGGCTGTGATTTTCTATTATGAGGACACTGGGTTGTTAGTTTACTAGCTGCAGTTACCGGTAAGTCTTTAAGAGACCGAAATCTTTGCTATCGCTGAGAGACACTGCTCTGATCAACAGTCGCATAATATCGGAGTATCTGTAGTGCCATGGTGCGCATGGATAGGTGTCACTGAATGTATTTTTGGTGGACAAACTTGAGATGACATTATGCTCTGCTCTCAGTTACGTACTTGATGATTTGCATTGTCATTGACGACAGATAGTGAAAAGTATGGTTTTATTTTTTTTCTATCCTCAAAATATATCTAATAGAAATCACAACAAAACGAAATAAAACTAAACCAGTTAAAAATGTAAAAAATCTATCAATAAAAGGCAGGATGTGTGTGTGTGTCTGTGTGTGTGTGTGTGTGTGTGTGTGTGTGTGTGTGTGTGTGTAACGAATGCACGGCAGCAATTTTCGACGGATTTGCACACAATATTTACATGCACATCGATAGTGGATATAATCGGTTTTTCATCCTTCTACGGCAGTTTTCATGCGGTTTGCGGCCATTTTATACTGGCCAGAGTGAGAGCCTATAGCTGGCTGCCACGAATAGGCATGAAGATTCTATTGGCCAGCGTGAGAGCCAACAGCTGACAGACATGAATGTTAACTAGCATGCTGGCATGCAAAAAAATTCGATAGCTGCATTCGTCACAAGTAGGAAAAAAATTAAATCTGCATGGCACTTTACTCCAATTGGCTCATTCGCTTGCTTAAACTCAACGTTGATTCTGATTCCGCAGAACTGGGTTGGCTATGAAAAAGTATTTGTTGTTAACATTCTTTTTTCGTTCGGTTTTTCCAGTTACGAGTCCTTTTTTAAAGCTGATCGTTTTGTGTTCATTTTGTTTAGTTCTTTTTTCGTAACAGATTTAATGTTTAGTGTAGAGCTTAGAAAAAATTCGCAGTGTGAGATAGGCAAGAAGTAAGGCATGTAGCAACAACAGCACGACAAAGGGCACTCCTTTAAAGGCAAGGAAGGGCAAAAATATTTTAAGTCAAGTAATAGCGATTGCTGTATGAGTCGTACGATTTTTGAATCAAGCACGGGCAACGCCGGGCCATGCCGCTTGTAAAAAATAAAAAACAAACACACATATACTCCACTTCAATCTTTCATTCTCTAATATTCCTGGTATCCATTCCAAGTTCTGCAGTGTAGAATATTTTCACCTGGAAACGTCGCCAGATATCCCTTCACTCGGGGAAACCAAATTTAATTCTTCCATTGTTATCAATGAATTCCTGGGTGCAGGCTATCCTCCCCTTTGACGAATGATTTCAACATTCAGATGCATGGCCCTGTTGTTTACATCCGGGATAATCTTCCGATGGCCTGGGAATTTTCTCTCGAGGCCGCTGAATAATATTTCCCTATTAAACTCTATCAGTTTTTCCTTTATGCCTCTCCAAAGACTGCAGTATATTAGAAGCAATAGCTTAGAGTACAGAAAAGGCATTTTCTCTCCATCCATCTGCGAATATCTTTGTCTTCGGTGATTTAATGCTCAACGCAACTCGTTGCTGAAATATTCTAAAGGTACTGATCTTGCCGGTTTAAAGGCATTAGCTTTTTCCGTTGCCATGTTCCTCACTCAAATCATGGACTTCCTTATTCGTTTCCCTAACCAAACTGCGTAACATGCTTCTCTATTGGATATAATTTTACCTCTTCTCCCCGTTCTTACCAAGCTTTATAATAGTGCCCTCTTGGCAACTCGGACCACCCTATTAATATTTTATTCTAAGCATCCATTAAAACGGAACCCCCTATCCATTTTTTCCGATTCCAGCATGCTGATTGGGACTCATTCCAGGATTTTATTCATGACACATCTTGAACTGACATCTTTACTCCCCCAATAGAAAATTGCTCCATGGAAGCTTTAATCCCTTCTCAGAAAAAAAACAGGTGAAGCCTCACTCCTCTCCATGGTTCACACCAGCATGCTCTGTCGTCATAGGACCAAGGAGCCACTATTTCCGGCTATACCAGCGTGATAGCTCTCGTCATAACAGGTGCCTATTTTCTACTGCTCGTAACAAATATAAGCGAGTTCTCGAAAACGTTAAATCAGTGTTTGCTGAGAGAATGAAGCAACCGCATAGCCTCCAACAACTTTAAGTCTTGTGATTACTGACTTCTCTGTAATAGGGTACTAAATAAGGGAAAGAACTCTATTCCTCACCCTTCAATTTTTTTGAGGTGTTATCCTCTGTTGATAAAGTTGAACACTTTGCCCCTAAATTCTCCTCAAACTCTACTCTTAACTCATCTGGAGTTTCCCTGCATAAATTCCCACTTAGAATTGATGCTCTGTTGAGTGATATGCATATAACCCCTTCCATGGATTCTGCTATCCTCTCTAACCATCATCAAAGCATGTGGACCCGATGGCATCCTAGTAATAGTCATTAATAAATGTGATACCGAACTAGCTCTTGTTCTCTGTAAGCAGTATAATAAATGTCTCGCCGCCTCTTGCTTTCCTGCTTGATGGAAATCATCGTCTGTTGTCCCAGTTTTTCAAGTACTGTGGGGAACACTCAGACCCATCCAACTATCGGCCTATTAGCCTTGTGTCACTTTTGGGGAAATTCCTAGAGGCCCTAATCAATGATGAATTGGTTCATTATCTATCATCATATGTCATTTTCTCAGACAAGAAATACAGCTTTATTTGTCCAAATCAACTGCTTATGTACTAACAATAAATATATACGTATCATACCCTCTGGCTATCTCTGTCTTTATATATATATATATATATATATATATATATATATATATATATATATATATATATATATATATATACATACGTGTGTGTGTGCGTCTGTGTGGATTAAAACCAAATGATTGACGTCAGTTTTCTAATAATTTCAACATTTAGAGAAGACCACAATTTTAGAAAAGACACTATTTAACAATTTTCCACACTATTTCTATATATTGTTGAACATTGTTAAGCACTGTTTTTTCATTTCTCTCAAGGGTCATTAATAAAAAAAAATATTCCTTTTGGCAGCCTTGGAATCTGAGTGTCCATTACGTAGGTGAATCCAAATCAATCCAGAGTTTCTTGAGATTGAGCAACCACAAAAGCCCTAATATATATATATATATGTGTATATATATATATGTGTGTGTATATATATATATATATATATATATATATATATGTTGAATGTGTACGTATATAAATATAAACCCATTGTCTGAATGATTGGATTTCCCTGTATCCTTAGGAACAATGAATTATGAACTTTTCTGTGCCTTTAAATCTTTTAAATATAAGTTACTTCCAAAATTCCCTTGAGCATGAAATGGAACTAATATTTTTAATTTAATTACAAAATTAAATTCGAAGCTTTCAGCTTCGATTTTTGAAACATGGTTAATACTGTGTAGCGAAAAAACATATTTTAAATCAGTTAATATATATATATATATATATATATATATATATATATATATATATAGTATTGATACGAAACCGGCAAAATTGTAGGATAAAGAAAAGGCATGAGACAGACTTTAATCTGTCAAGTTTCATTTTATTAATGCTTCGTCAGAGGTCAAGATAAAAATGATAAAAAATGATAAAAAACAAAGAGATGCAGATTAATGACATTCTTTCTATCTATGTGCCGTCTCCTTTCAGGACGTAGGCGATCATTTTTCTCTACCTTCCTCTATCTCTTGCAGGAAGTCCCTTCCCTCTGCCACCTCCCCCAGGACACGTTCTGTCATCCACTAGCATAAGGCCGCTAGGTGTGTCATGCGTTGTTTTTCCCTTGTCTCTCTTTCCCTCTATTTGACCCGTGAGTATCAGATTCTCCAGGTCCTCCTTCCTCATTATCTGTCCCAGGAACTTCAGCTGTCACTTCCTGATGTTAAATATAAGCTTCTTCCTCTCTAAGACTTCGTCGTTGCTCATATGCTCAGTCCATATCATTAGCATCCTTAGAAGCCTTCTGTAGAACGATACCTCCGTCTTAAGTCTCTTCTTCATCTTTGAGGAAATCGACGAACATTCACTGCCGTAAAGAAGGACAGGCGTCACGGAAAAGCTCGGTATTCTTCATTACCAAAGAAATCCTCCTGTCTGGCATTATTCGGACCAGTTTTTGGAATGCGTCTTTGGTCATCTCAATACTTCTAGGGATCTCAGTATCACATCTATCGTTCTCTGTCAGAAAGGCTTCCCAGATATTTAAGATTCCGCGTCTGCGTAATTCTAATGTTCCCGACCTAAAAATCGCATTTCGGGCTTATTCTTTTATGATTGAATCATTGAAAATTTCAATGATTTTTTTTTTTTTTTTTTTTTTTTTTAATATAGTATAAAAATAGTAATGAAATAGAAAACGGTAACTATTATGTTGGTGCAAAAATAATGTCGTTTTCTCACATATGTTACTATGTAAGAAAAAGAGATTATTTTTGCACCAACCGAATATATAAGAATAGAATGGGGTGTAAGTCAAGGATGTGTCTTCTCACCAGATTTGATCAATGTTTACAATGAGAGAATTAGAATTCCGATCAATATTCATTATTGGTGGCTACAATCTTAACAACATAAGATATTCAGATGACACAGTATTGATAACAGACAAAGAAAAGAAACAACGGGGTGTCCTACAGAAGTTAACGTAAAGAAAAGAGAAAAGAAATGACTAAACATCAATTTATACATCAGATTGTATGTTTGTCTGCAAAAAATTAGAGCACAACATACGAATTACAAATTGGCGATGCGAGAATCAAGCAAATCAACAATTTAACCTTAATCTGAAGAGGTACTGGAAGAGGAAAAGGAGCTTTACAAATGTTAAACAAAGTATGATGATACAGGAAAAATCTTGTTAGACACAAAGAAAATATATTGCGTTTTTATTTAATATACACCCTCCTATGTGACAGTGAAAATCTCAACGCAAATTATGAAGTGTTTTAAGCAACATAAATGTGGTTCTACAGAAGGCTGCCGAGAATGACCTGGGCTGAAGTTTGTCAGCAGTAACGAAGTTTTATGGAAAATAAAAAAAATAAGTGAAATATTTAATATCAGAAAGAGGCAGTGAAAATTTCTAGCGTACAAAATGAGGAAAGATGGCTTAGACATTTTAATCCTGGTAGGGCATATTAAAGGAAAAAGGGGTAATGAAAATTTCTAGCGTACAAAATGAGGAAAGATGGCTTAGAAATTTTAAGCCTGGTAGGGCATATTAAAGGAAAAAGCCGCAGAGGAAAGCAGCATTATCTGCCTGAAGAGCTTGTGTAAATAGTTTACATAACGGCATTTAGGGGAGATAGCGTAAAGACAAAATTTACTAGGGGCTGCAATGGACAGGAAATTGTGGAGAGCCATAACTTAAACGTCCTAAATGAATACAGCATATCGGAGAAGAATTATGTTTAACAAATCAACAACATAGTTCATGTGTAAAATTTCTGCAAAAAGATTGGTCTGGTTTAGTTTGTTTAACGGCATAACAATACTTTTTGGGGTCATTTAATGGCGAAATTTAATTTTATTCGGAGGTTTATTAATATTTTTCAATTAAAATCTATTGTTGATTTTTTTTCTATTAAAATATATTGCTGGAATTTCTCTTTTTTTACTGTTAAAATCTAATACTGAGAATTTTTATTATTATTAAAATCTATTGCATTGCTCGAATTTTTATCATGCTAGTAAAATCTATAGCTAGAATTTTTTTCTATTAAAATATATTGCTGCAAATACTTTTTTACTATTAAAATCTAATGCTAGAAATTTTATTATTATTAAAATTTATTGCATTACTGGAATTTTTCCTTGCCATTAAAATCTTTTGCTAGAATTTTTTTACTATTAACAGCCATTACGTTTTTTGTTTTTTTTTTCTATTAAAATCTATTGCTGGAATGTTTTTACTATTAAAATTTACTGCTGGAATTTTTTAAAGAATCTTTTGCAGGAAATTTTACCTTTAAAAATGTATTTTTATACTTTCATAGTGTTTTGAACACACTTTGTTGTTTTAATTTTTGTCCGGACCTGGGAGCCTAACAGTTAGGTTGGACCTGGGAACAACAGGAATTAACAGGTGGTTCCAAGCTCCTTAAAATCTCTCGATCAGTGACATTGCTATCAGATGTAGTATATTGTCATACCCAGGACATCCTGCAGAATAAAATAAAACAGATTTCTGCGAGTAAACATTTCAGAAATCCTTAAATATGATTTTCCCGTTTATGCATTTTATGAGGTTTGAAACCTAATCCTTCATATATTTCGTTGTTTAAAAAACAAAACAACAAATAAAACTCCAGCATGAGATGGAGCGAATATTAACTGCTTATATGTGCCGCATCCCTTCATAAAGTGATTGATCATGGCTCTCCACAATCCCTTATCTTTTGTAGAGCTAAGCAATGTTTGTTCTCAATATAACTCCCCGTTCACTGTTCTATCATTCATTCACAAAGACTTCTTCAGTTAGTTATTCGATGTTTCTGTCTGAACCTCTTGCTTGGAATAAGTTATTTTAGTGTTAATTTTTCAAAGACGTTATTCCTCTGTATGTGTCCCAGAAATTTCTAAAATTACATTTTGATTCTAACTACAAGTTTTCTTTTGTTCCAAATCTTTTAAAACTTTTTCGTTGCTTGATGGTATTCTATGCACCCCTCTTTAGAATATGTTGAAATTTCCCATTTCTTCATACTTTGTTTAGATTTTGAAAGACATATTTCTGTATGCTGAATGAGACTTCGGATTTCTATGAAACATTTTGCTTTATGTATTATAACAACATATAGTTATATTTCTGTACATGAAGCCTAACAATGATGACGCAAGAAGTCCGAATGAACAAGTATGAAATAATTCTTTTTTTCCTCAAATAAGGGTTGAATGAGATTGGGAATCATATTAATCAGGTTGGCTTTGTACGTAGTTTGGAAAGAGAAAAATCGAAAATGCTAACATGAAACACAAAGATGTCTAGTTGGCTTGTTATAAAGAAACGTCGTGCGAGACGGGAAAAGCCAGTGACGTGCTGCGTTACATATTCGTGATAATAAACCTCCATATGCAATCAAATAAAGAGATAGACAAGTGGAACGAAAGACAGATTGATTAACGGATCTAACCAAAGAAGAACAAGGCGATGTGATGTCTTATTGCGTGAGAAATTTTGTAGATCGATGTGATGCTGTGCGACAATAGAGAAGAAAAAATGAAAAAAAAAAAAAAAGCGACAAATAAAGCCATGATTAATAGACGGATGATGAAAACGCTACAGTCAAGGAAATGTAATAGAATATACAGTTGTATAATTAGAAGAATATATTGAAAAATGAAGTATTTCTTATTCTTCTTTTAAATAATAATAATAATAATAATAATAATAAGAAGAAGAAGAAGAAGAAGAAGAAGATGATGACTAATAATAATCAGAAGCACAAGAACAAGGTGAATGAAAACAAGATGAACAAGTAGAAGAAAAAGTGCTATACAACAAGCTACTGAAGTTCTGTTGCACTAAGCTTCAGGGAAAAAGTACTGATTGACACCACGGAGAAATATTATATGGTGCTGAAGGAAATATACACACACACACATGCACACAAATATATAAAATTTCTTAAGTAATTTTATATGTATATAATATTGGAATACATCTCAAATGCAAAACACCTTGTTAAAAATGTCTAGCCCACGCGCAAGAAACAAACACCCATATATATATATATATATATATATATATATATATATATATATATATATATATATATATATATATATTTAACAGGGCTCTGGATCATCAGACTTTACTTCCAGAGCATTGTTAAAGGGGTTATGGTGAAATAATTTATTACATGGAACCTTGACGTAGTCTGTTTTTATTCAAACATATCTGTTCTGAATTTTACATTCAGCTCTCCGGATATCATCCTCCTCGGGTCTACCCATACGGATTACCTCAGTTTGCATAAACTATATATATATATATATATATATATATATATATATATATATATATATATATATATATATATACAAATGTAAAAGAACGAAGAGTAAAATTTCAGCGTTCGAAACATTAATATAAAACAAGGCTCAATATAAAAGTAGATCATTTAAATATTTATTTATGTGCACTAAATTTACATTAGAGCATGCATTGTTTTCAACCTTTATTTCCATTTCCTAGGCTTTTTCCTCTTATTTCTCCTCTCTCTCACCTCTCTCTCTCTGTACTGATTACATACTTTCTTTCTCCGCATGGAAATTCTTTGTTACCTTTTATGGGAAACTTTCTAATGACGGAAATGGAAGATGTTCTTGGTTAACTGCATTTCGGAATAAAATATTTTAGTAGCGTCGTGATTTCCCACCTTTTGTACTGGGTATGTGCATGTTCTAATATAACACTGCATAATATATATATATATATATATATATATATATATATATATATATATATATATATATATATATATATATATTTCCATTCGTTATATTAATTTAATTTACACGCTTATATATATTTTTATATCCCAGAAAAATAAAGTTGATTATAAAGGCTGGGACGAAACCGGTTGTTCATTTTTTAGCTTTTTAAAATGCCATATAAATTTTGCTTTTTCCTTGATATCGTTAAATTTTTAACATAAAAAACTTATATATATATATATATATATATATATATATATATATATATATATATATATATATATATATATTCAAACATGTGTGGTTAAATAATTTAGACGTGTTATGTCTATTTATTTTAATTTTAATCCTTTCAAGTGCACGGATTAATTTCATGGTAGCTGTAGAAAATGATCAAATAAAATTTCAAAATTTTATTTCAAATAATTTCAGTTTGTTGCAAGTTCATCTTCAGGGGTTGAGTGTCTGAAGACATGTGTGCCTGAACAGGCAAAATTCAAAATATTTACCCATTATGTAAGGGAAGTAACTCATGTGATTTATTTCTCAATTTCTTTTTGTGCATGATCCCCATATGATTCAAAATATTTACCCGTTATGCAAGAGAGCGAACTTATGTGATTTTATTTTGAGTACCTTTTTATGGGTATAAAAGTTTATTGAAATTAAATTTAACAATTCTAATATAGAAGTTTTAAAGATTTTGTTGCTACAAACATTTAAGAACTTTATTGCTATACTTGTATTTGATTTAATTTATTTTGGGCCGCTTCTAGACACTTAGTTTTATTTATTATTTTGGTGTAGTACGGTTGTATTTTCCACTAATATCTGACTAAACTGTGAATGTAAGCATGAATCTTCCTTTAAACGATCTGAGATTGAACAATGGTCGTTGTAGTAAAAACGACATACATATTATTAACATTTTGGTCAGAGATGCAATATCCCAAAAGACATTGAATTTAATATACAATGTTGGTCTTTTGTAAAACGCCAGTTGAAGGAGAAGAGATATTAAGAATGACTAAGTTGGCTGTATTAAATTTGGTATAGTATATAATTAATTTTGTTTTTTTTTTACTGGGATCAGTGACGGATATATTAGTATTGATAAGAATTTCTTCATCCCCTTTATAGTTAGAATTCATTTAATTGTGCTATAGTAGTTTGATATGTTTAGAGTTACTTGAGGGTGTATTATGTTCTTTTTGATTTATGTTAATATTTTGATAGCAGGTCTAATTTTTTCATCAATGATATAATTGAGAAAGTCATTATCAGTTGTTTTAATATTTTTTAATTCAATATAGAAAAACATTTGCGCGGTTTATCATGTTTCGTATAATAGCGATTTTGTAATAGGAAATTTACTTTTAGAGTTGAGAGTGGACGTGTTTATACTAATTGTTTTTGTATTTGGGGAATTAGTGAATGTATGTTGTTGGTATCTATCAATACATCGAGAAAAGGGATTTTATTGCTATTCTTAACAAGTTGTGTGAACTTAAGTACGGATTTTTTAAAGTTTATTGTAGTTCATATATTTCGTCTATGTTTTTGACTAAA
>OZ010588.1:69267679-69277679 GCA_963932145.1 Acanthosepion lycidas | reverse complement strand
ACCAAAATCTAAGGTTCTGGGTTTGACGATAAACTACATCTGGCAGAAAGGCCTCTCATCGGGAGATTGCTATTGTACCCACTCGCACACTGCCCCGCGCTAGTGGACCCTGTTTGGGTACCAGCTATGGGTAAATAGCGAACCAAAACGAAACCAAAACACATTTTATAGAATAATTATCAACAATACTTTTTTTTTCTGTAGCTTAAGGTATATAATTACTTCTAAAATATATTTCGTTAAAGCCCTATAAATATTTATTTGTTCAAAATATTAGGTTGGTGCAAAAATAATGTCGGTTTTTGACGTCGTCAAAAACCGACATTATTTTTGCACCAACCTAATATTTAAATTCCAGCATTAAATAACACATAGACGTTGGTATGCCACTAAACAAACATTACAATCCAATCTAAACCTAAGTGTCTATCACAAATCAACTAATAATGGATCTTATAAATTTCTATTCTCACCATAACAACAAAGTAAAATCCGGAATAATTCTGGGATTCTGTTTAAGAGCACTTAACATTTGTAGCTCTCAATATTTATATGAAGAGGAGAAATATACTGAAAATACTTTCAAACTCCTGTAATATATGAATTATTTCATATTCAACACGAAATAAAAGCCTCGTAAAATATTTCAAAAGAGAACAATAATAAATGGTGCGAATGTAATCTCCGGATTTAACATATTTTAGTCCCCAAAAATCACGTCTGCTGTAATAAAAATTTGTGACTAAAAAAATCCATTAATTCTTTAGAAATTACTTTGTTTCCGTACCGGGAAAAATTAGAACTAGTGAGTTTGCTTTAAAGGCAAAAATAGAATCATGTGAATCTCTTCGTAGCTGAGCGGGTAAGGCAAGTCGGATCAGGCGCTGTTTCCTCTTGCAAAGTTTCGCAATTTCCCATCCTGCCATGAGGTACACTTAACTGACTATGCAGGTCGATAGATAAAATAATTACTGTTAAAAATAAACGGCGCGTCTACTCAAATACGGGTGTCCACTAAAAATAACGTTTGAAATAATAAAACATATGTAGATAGATATGAGAGTATTTATCAGTACATTTGTACACAGAATTACAATTATGTACTTTTATATAAATATTTGGATATGCAATAATTCTACATTTTACAATTACAGTTGTATTTAGAAATATGTCTATTTTTGGCTGGTGTGTATATACATTTATATAGACATAAACCGTTCTATATACCTGAATGATTCACTATTTTCGAATGCATTTATGTCTGAATACATTTACGAGACGTCTTCGTGTGTATACAGTTCCACTTTTATTCCACAATTGTTTGGAATATTAATATACTATAGTTATTCTGTATTCTTCCACTTTGATTCATTCCCGGGGCTCCTGCCGATCTCCAATGTGGTTTCCAGACAGTATTCTCGTCCATGTCTATCTTCATTCGATTATCGATAGTTAAATTGCAAATTTTCTTTCGTTCAAATCTTCGCTTCCGCGGGGCCAGCGGCGGCCAAATTTAAGTGAAAATCGAAATCCACGCCCTCATCGAAAAGTGAAGAGACGCGATAAGACGTAAGACCCGGCCAAATCTCACCGCAGGGGACACGAAAATTTTAGCCTGCGGTTACAATCCACCCCTATTAATTCATTCCTATATGCGTGGGGCGCTTTGATTCTTTCAGTAATAGCAATCATACGTTGCTTGATAGTGTGACTTTTGCAAATTTGGGCCGCTAAAATGTTGTTGTAGTTTGGGAAATCTTTTGCTAAAATGGTCCATGTTGAATTGTGGCGAGTTTGAAAAGATGCGTTCTCTGTCCAACCAGGAATATGGAAATTATTTCTTGCATTCGCTGAATACGATTTCACAACTTTTCCGCCATCATTATCATTCAACATGACACAATTGGAAGCGTGAGAAGTGGAGAGAGAAAAGTTAGAAAGAAAGAAAGAAAGAAAGAAAGAAAGAAAGAATAAAATGCGAACTTAAAAATCAATGATTATAAAAATGTGAAGGTGAAAAAGAAAATAAGTACACACTGGAAACGCCAAAGAAGAAGAGGAAAAAAAGGAAGAAGAATAAAGCTTCCTGATAAAAATTTCTTTTCCTCAATTTTAGACCTTACTCCTATTACTACTATTACTACTACTACTACTACTACTACTACTACTGCTACTAATAATAATAATAATGACGACCTTGAAATCGAATTCTCAAAAATGTTGTACATGAGAACATCAACAATTTCAGTGGTAGTTGGAGCCCTCGGAGTGATTGGAAAAGATTCCAGTAGACTTTTTGAAGGGATTCCTGATAGCCCATGCCTTAACGAAATACAAAACATTGTTGTCACGAGAACAGCCTACACTTTACGAACGCCTATATCTATGTAAAATATGCGTGATTTTTTTTTTCAAAATTGCTCACTGCAAAATGTGTTGATGACATTTCTGACCTTAGGTCTCTGCTCAGAACCGGGAAAGAAATGAGTACACCCCAGTAATCATAAGAAATAAAACAACAACAACAACAACAACAACAATAACAATAATAATAATAATAATAATAATAATAATAATAATAAAGTGGATTAGGATTTAGAAATGAAGTCATTACAAAAACTATTCCTGTCTGGAAAAGTATACTTCGAAATATTAGGTTAGTGCAAAAATAATTTCGTTTTCTCACATAGTAACGTATGTTAGAAAACGAAATTATTTTTGCACCAACCTAATATTTGGATACAGTCTGTTGATGAAAAGAACATAATGGCCGATTTATTTTCTTAAGTTACGAAAGGTAACCTGAAGAATTTACCAGCAAACAACGTATGCTATGCATAATACTACTGCTGCTACTACTACTAAACCTACTACTACTAATACTACTACTACTACTGCTACTACTACTACTAATAATAATAATAACAATAATAATAATAATAATAATAATAATAAAATTAATAATAATAATAATAATAATAATAAGAAGAAGAAGAAGAAGAAGAAGAAGAAGAAGAACGACGACGACGACGACGAGGAGGAGGAGGAGGAGGAGGAGGAAGAAGAGGTTAACCAGGAACCTGGTTTACAAAATTAATATACAAAGATTTTCACTCTCTATCAAGATCACGTTGGAACAACGGTTCTCACTTAATGACCGAAGTTAAGCAACGTCGACTGTGGTTAGTACTTAGAAGGGTAACCGTTTGGAAATACCAATGTTGGATGTCCTGGTGGTGTAATAGATAATAGCTTAGGTGGAAATCGATAGAGCTGAGTTCCAACCACGTTGCGTTCTTTATATTCACCTACTCGCTAACAGCATTGAGAAAGGCATGAACACAACTCTTCACCCAACAACGATGGATTAATTCGTAGAATGTATATCAGTAAATCTTTATTATCTCTCAAAATTATTCTTACGTTCCAAAAAGTATTTCCTGGCTTTAAATAACCTGCAAATGGTTGATAACCTGTAAAATCAAATCAGTTTTCCATTTTTATTTTATGTGTCTCTTCAGGGTGATTATGGCTTTCTACTTGTTTTTTATCTGTTAAAGTATTAAGCGCTATTTATGGCCTTACTAATCATCCCGGTTTTAGAATTGACATTTATTTATTTGTATAGGTTACTCACTTTTTCTCTCTGTTCCTCTTGTTCTTTCCTGTCAGTTTTAAATTCTCCAAACCCTCTTTTCTCGTTATGCTTTCCAGATATTTAACTGTCTTTGTCTTATTCAAGTTTGAGTTTGATTTTTTTTTTTTGTCTTTCCATTCCGCTTAATACTTCCTCGTTGCTTGAGTCGAAACGAATACTGAGTTTGTTTCGTTTTGTTTTTCTTATTCCTTTTGATTCACCGGTCAAGATTAGGGTAAATTTTATTCTAAAATTCTTTAACATGAAAAACGAAACGTTTAAAAATTTTCCATTGCTTCTGCTAAAGGGCAATATAATTGATTAATTGGTTGATTGTATTTGTTTTATTAATTAGTTTTCTTTTGAACTCCATCCGAAAAAATTGGCTTTAAATGTTCAGTAGTTTCTCATAGCATCCCAGTGTCTACCATGCCAGATAAACATTCAATTTTATATAAACATCTTTAAAGTTTAACGAATCAAACTCTCATTTCAAAGTTTCAGTTTTAGAATATGAAAACTAACCGAAAATAAAACAGCAATTGATTTACTGTCTTAATAGTTACAGTTTAATAACAATCTATCGGTATTTTTTGTTTAAAGGGGGATAACTCTAAGAGTAGTAAATATCTTATAGCACTGTAGTCGCCATGTTACAATACTACTGTTTTAACAAGGTCGGTCTTTTCAGATATGTTTGCGCGGTCGCAATGAATAAAGACCGACTCCATGGAAAAGCTGATAAGGAGAATAATTTCAAAAAATATATATTTAAAGACCCACAGGCGAATACCTGATAATAATAACAAGGAAAACTTAAATTATCAAATCCATGTAAACCGCCATCTTTAAAGTAATACAGATTACGGCAGAATTAGATCTCACATGAATCCCCAAATCATTACTTCCCACATAAAGGTAGGCCATTAGCAACATGAAGAAACCATTACCATTAATGACTTACCGGGTGGGGTATTTCTAGGAGATATACGTTGGTGCTATTTCATCATAATAACATTTTTGCTATTTTAACCATTGAATGTCGCCACATTGCTGGCTGGGTTGGCAGGACATTCCAACATTGTCTTCGGGTTTGAATTCAAAGTTGCCCTTCTCCTAGGCAGGTTGTCACTCAAGGCTCTATAGGCGATAGATACACTGATAGTTCAACCATTACTTGGGTGGGTAGAGATGGATTTGGCAAAAAATCAATACAACCACTGCGACTGGAATTTAAACTCAGCACTCTTTTACTATTTCCGCTCAGATAAAAGCTATGCTACAGGCACATACAGTGGAGTAAACAGTAACCAAAAATGAAATGAGATCCTCATAAAATATTTATAATAATTACACACTGAATCATATTAATGAGGATGTGTTACAAGTGGATGGTTGTCAAACTTGATATGTTAATATCTATATATCTATCTATCTATCTATCTATCTATATATATATATATATATATATATATATATATATATATATATATATATATATATCTACCTCAGTCTGTTCCTATGTTTATCAATCTATCTATCTATCTATCTACCTCAGTCTGTTCCTAAGTTTATCTATCTATCTATCTATCTATCTATATATATATATATATATATATATATATATATATATATATATATATAGAGAGAGAGAGAGAGAGAGAGACGCCAACACAAAATCTGATTGGAAAATGTCAAACATGGACAGGTATGACTATACTATAGTACTACGAATAATATTAATGCTACTAATCCTACTAATGACACCACTACTACTGGTAATAATAATACTACTGCTAATAATGCTAATACCACAAACACTACAAGTCATTCTACTGATACGATTACTACTATATAGTAACAAAATTAGTTGCAGAGTGGAGAACAGGTTTTGTCCCCATCAGAAAGCTTATGATTTTGAATATTTGAAAGTCTACTGAGTGAGCAGATATGGCAGTAATACTCCATTTTTGGTCGAATCTGACTCTTGTAGGGACAAAACACGATTGAAGAATTCTGGTACTTCTTTGAGTGATATGAGCCGACAAGTTTTCCAGCATCTTTTTCAGTGGACTGTGTATAGGAGTTCAACTTGATATCTAGAATGGACTTGAGACTCAGCAGATGTTCACCTCATACAACTTATATATATATATATATATATATATATATATATATATATATATATATATATATATATATATATATATATATATATATATATATATATATATATACAGACATACACACATCAATACACACACACACATGATAGGTGTGTGTGTGTGTGTGTGTGTGTGTGTGTGCGTGTGTGCACAAACATATATACTTAAGTATATGTACGCTAGGCCGGGGAAAAAAAACCCCAAAAAACAAGCATTTGGAAGAAATAACAAACAAGAAGACAAAATTTATTAAGAAATGCATAAAGCCATGATCGTCTACCATTTGAAGGGACACGGCACATAAAAGAAGAAAAATATTTGTAGAAGTTGTATTTGTATTGAACCAAACATGCCAGAAGAATTCTGATACTTCTTGGAGCGATAGAATGACCTAACAAGTTTTCCAGCATCTTATTATTATCGATACTAGTAATAATCGTATCAGTAGAATGATTTGTAGTGTTTGTGGTATTAGCATTATTAGCAGTATTATTATTATTACCAGTAGTAGTGGTGGCATTAGTAGGATTAGTAGCATTAATATTATTAGTAGTACTCCTCTTACTGGTATTAGTGATATTAATATGAGTGATATTAGTAATATTCTCTACAGACAATGATGAAAACGAAGGAAGAAATTGTTAGTAATTGGAATAGTGAGGCTATTGGAAAAGTGATAGTCTCCTATATTTCTTTTGTAAATGTTCCTTTCCATCAATTCTATTTCACTTTAGCAAGAGTTCAACTTTTGACTTAACTGCATTACAAGCTTAATGTATTTTATCAGACATGTTCAAGTTTCTCGAGGGAAGTATTATTTGAGACGCCTGTTTAACAGACAAGCTTTTATTTCTTTATTTCTCGTCTCCATGGACATTGGTTTACTTGGATAAAACAGGCCGAGATATGTTTAACCGTAATGGTCATCGTGAGCAAGCAGAAAGAATTAAGAAGAAAAGTGTATTAAGAAAGCGATACCTTCTTTTCATAACAGTTCTAGAGTTATGCCTATCTCATTTCTTTATCATATTATCATTCAACTGAATAGACAGTTGTCATTTGGTTAGCTAAATTTGAGCGTTCTTATTCGAATTTCAGTTTGCATGAATATATTGCGTATTGCGAAGAACTCATCACTAACTTTTAACAAGTCTCACCAAAGTGTTGTTTTTATTTTGTTTCTTATCAACTTTGCGTTTTTATTTTCACACCAATATTTACACAATACAAGGCTTGAGAGCCACTCAAGGACTACAGTTATGGTTATGAACAATGGCATATGTTATATGAATAGAAAATGAGGTAGGAGGAAGTGAAGATTATGAGGATACGGAAGATTAATGAGTGACCATTTGAAGAGGTGCAGATTATAGGTTGTCCTCAGTATGACGATAGACTACATCCGGCAGCAAGGCCTCGGATCGGGACATTGTAGGTTTTGAAGAAAGCAGAACCACTTCTTAATTGTTGTTGTTCCCGGTACTATCCTCACTTGGGGGTGTTATTACATGTGAAGAAAATAGTGAACATTCAAACAAAAGTCAATACATTTTATAATAAAATGACCAACAAAACATTTTTATAGCAATCATTTTAACTCATACATTTTTATAGTAAAATTACCAACAATATATACCTTTACTCGAAAAGTATAAAATTTTCTACAATTGTGTTCAAAATGTTTAAATTCGGCATTAAATAACCCATAGAGGTTGATACGCCGCTAAAATACCAACAATTAACAAGCAGATTGTAGAGTTCAAGAAAGCATCCAAAGTGGGAGCCGTTTGCACAAAGTAGCATTTCTTGTGAAAAAAAATCTATTTTAGTGGAAGTTTTTATTTTTATATTTGGAATAGATAGGGGAATGTAGACGATTCGACTGCGTAGAGGTGACATGGAGTGTTCTAGCAGTCAAAGTTACGTCTGAAGATTTGCCGTGGAAATAGCGAGAGACTGGAAATGTGGAGTATGAGCAAAAGTAGTTGCAGAGTGGAGAAAAGGTTTTGTCCCCATAAGAAAGCTTATGATTTTGAATAGTTGCAAGGCTACTGAGTTAGCAGATATGGCAACAATACTTCATTTTGGGTCGAATCTGACTCTTGTAGCGACAAAACATAATAGAAGAATTCTGATACTTCTTTAAGTTATATGAGCCAACAAGTTTTTCAACATCTTATTCAATGGACTGTATATAGGAGTTCAACTTGATATCTAGAAAGGACTTGAGACTCAGCAGATGTTCACCTCATACAACCTCATATATATATATATATATATATATATATATACAGACACACACACACACACATATATATATATATATATATATATATATATATATATATATATGTCTATTTATTTAAAAAAATAATAATATTCTCTAGATTAAATTCATCAAGAAAGGTACCGTAATTAGAATCTCCTCCGATGGCAGCCTCAGTGGTTAATTGCGAAGACAAAACAATGTAACTGTGATTGTTTTGATATATATATATATATATATATATATATATATATATATATATATATATTATAAGAAAAACAGACCACTTTAAGGTTCCATTATAATAATTTATTTCACCAGAGCCCTTTTAAAGGACGGTGGATCATCAGATAACAGTTCCAAAAAATGAAACGAATCTTTCGTTTCATTTTTTGGAAGTGTTATCTGGTTAATAGAGTGTATCTCCAATATTAACAGTTAAAAAATAACATTAAATTCTTAAAATAGCCACACATGCACAACACGTCAGTTGACTTACCATTCGTGAAAATTTAGTGCAATTCGCGCACATATAGATCAACATTAACAAATATGCAAAATACTATTAAAATAAGACAAATTTTACTAGATAACGCCAACATTTTATATAGGACACAATGCAAAGAAAGACTCCTAATATCTTCCTTGAAGTAGTCAGTTCAAGGAAGACATGTGTAACACACAAAACATCGATAATGTTTAAAATCCTGAATACTTCTCGATCAGAGCCATTTCCAAAAATCTCTATTTTTTTATTGGTAGGAAGAGTGAAAGAAACACGAGGAATGCTGTTAGAAGTATATTAAAACTGCTGGGATGATTATGTGAAATAGTAGATGTTTTGGGGCTGTTTATCTGGGCTGTTTATCATATAGTTGTGCTGAGAACTCTTCCGCCTTATCTCGTAATTTAAATTTTCGTACACACTTTAAATTATTTTTAGTGAATAAAAAGGCTTCTTCAAGTCGGCAGCACTGGCCCGAGGAGAAGAAAGAACATTTCAGTTATGAAGAGAGCAACAGGAGGAGACTATCTACGCAAATAGATTCTAATCGCTAATCTTATTGACAGAAATCATTTTTCTGCTCTGTTTATAAGAGAAATAGGGGCTAAAAACGTACTCAATAATAACATCTTAGAGGGGAAAAAAGAAAAATAAAGACCATTCTATAATTATCATTCTGCACTTAGAAACACCTGTGACATTTCGCGCCACAACTATACACGGCAATGTTTTTCTTCATAAAGTGTGTAAATATAGATAAATATATAACATTAGAGACTATATTAATAATAATTGACACACACACAAATTTTCACACACATTTACGCATACAGGTGTATGAATATGTATATACAGTTCAACCTCGGTTCTCGAAGGTCTTGTGTGTCGATCAAATCGTTTTTCGAACAGAAGATTCAAGATGAAAAGGCCTCAGTTATCGAACAAAATTTCGGTTATCGAACAACATTGCCGAAATGAGTTTATCTGAACGGAATCATTTCTGACTCGAACGCCGTTTTGCATTAATTGTGTATGTGTTGTGGCGTGCTTTTCTTTTCTAATTTTATTGTATTGTGATTTTTTTCTCTACATTGATTCCTATTGGAAAAATAGTTTCGATTTACGTACATTTCGGGTTACGAACGACCTTCAGGAACGAATTAAATTCGTGAACCGAGGTTCCACTATATATATATATATATATATATATATATATATATATATATAAATATATATATAATGAAAAACAAACCACTTTAATGTACCATTACGATAATTTATTTCACCTAAATCCTTTTTTAAGGATTCAGGATGATCCTGAATCCTTAAAAAAGGATTTAGGTGAAATAAATTATCGTAATGGTACATTAAAGTGGTTTGTTTTTCATTACATATTAGCTCTGTCCTAACATTGAGCTCTCAGGATT
>OZ010588.1:69252679-69262679 GCA_963932145.1 Acanthosepion lycidas | reverse complement strand
TGCAATCTTTTCCAACTAGTCCTAGGGCTCCAACTACAACAGGGATTGTTGATGTTCCCATGTGCCACATTTTCGAGATTTCTATTTCAAGGTCCTTGTATTTTGACAGCTTTTTGAATATCTTCAAAGATACATTGCAGTCAGCAGGGACTGCCATATCAATAAGGAGGCACCATTTTTGTTTGTGGTCTTTAATAACAATATCTGGGCGGTTGGCCTTGATTGTTCTGTCAGTGTGAATTGTGTAGTCCCATAGAATTGTAACAGGTCCTATCTCCGTAACCGGGTCTGGGTGGTGTTGATACCAGTTTCTTTCAGTTTCCTTACCGTAGAAGTTGCAGATTTTCCAGTGCAGATATTGGCCCACTCTGTCATGTCGGGTTTGATATTCAGTGGGTGCCAACATCGTGCAACCTGATACAAGATGATCAATCGTTTCTGGATATTTATCACAGAATCTGCATTTTGGGCTGACACAATATTTTAGTATATGTGATTGATAATTCCTAGTTAGCAAGCATTGGTCCTGCGCAGCAAGGATAAAACCATCAGTTTCCGCTTTCAACCCTGCACTGCGTAGCCACTGATGGGTACGGGTTTTGTCTACATCAGCTTGTTTGATACGGGCAGAATATTGGCCATGAAGCGGTTTATCTTGCCATCGCTTCTGTATATGGTCGGTTGCATTCGTCTTTGCTGTCTTTTTTAAGCATTTTGCAGTTTCAGTCGGTGTATTGTGCTGTAGTTGCATCTCTACGCCCATTTGAAGCTCCATTTTGAATTTCTTGGCTTCTTTCATTACGGAGTAAAGACGCTTACTACTTTCATGTTCCTTGACGCATACCATCATCCAGTCTTCTGTAGTTTCCAAGTATCTTTGGAGGCCAATTGTTGTAGTTTTGTAGGACAGTTCTAGTTGAACTAATCCTCTGTCTCCTTCGGATCTGGGCACATACAGACGATCAACATCAGCTTTGGGATGATGCATGCGATAGCAAGTGAGAAGCTTTCTCGTTTTGGCGTCCATTCGCTTAATTTCAGCTATGGTCCAGTTAAGGACATTAAAGCTGTAATGCACCACTGGGACAGCCAATATGTTTATAGCTGATATTCTATTTTTTGAGTTTACTTCAGTATTTAGTATCAGACGTACACGCCTGTAGTACTCTTTTCTTATTTTATTTTTCATTTGGGGGTGTTGTATGCCATCTCCTTCGCTAATTCCTAGGTACTTATAAGCTTCATCATACTCCAATTCCCTAATCTTTGTGACAAAATCTAAATCTATTGAGTGTGTTTCTGTAATTCTACCTTTCTTGAATGTTAATTTTGCACATTTATCTAATCCAAAGTCCATACCTATGTCGCCACTGAAGTATTTTACAATATTGAGGAGGCCTTTCAACTCATTGTCGTCTTTGGCAAAGAGCTTGAGATCATCCATGTATAGTAGGTGATTGAATATTTTTTTATTTATTTTGTAACCATAGCTACTGTTGTTCAGTTCATGTGTAAGAGGGGTTAAGGATAAACAAAACAGAAGGGGTGACAGAGAGTCTCCTTGAAAGATTCCACGTCGGGTATTCAGACGGTTGGATATGGCAGTGCCCCCAGTTTGCCTAAGGTATAGTTTTGTGTTCCACATCGCCATGCTGTGCTTAAGAAAGTTTAATACCACAGGGGAGACTTTGTACATTTCCAAAGTCTTAAGGATCCAAGTATGTGGAACACTATCAAAGGCTTTACGATAATCAATCCACGCTGCACTGACATTTCTGCGTTGTCTCCTGCAATTTTCCAGGATCATTTTATTTATCAGAAGTTGATCTTTGCAGCCATATGAACCTCTACTGCATCCCTTCTGTTCCAGCGGGAGAATTCTGTTTGTTTCGAAAAAGGAATAAGTACGGTTCGTCAGTACAGACGTGATCAACTTATACGTTGTGGAAAGACATGTTATCGGTCTATAATTTTTCGGGTCGTCTGTTTCAGTTGTTTTTGGTATGAGGTATGTAATACCTTCAGTAACCCATTCCGGGATTTTATTGGGATTATTTACAAGCGTTGATAATGTTTCTGCAAGAATTTCATGGGTAGATGAGAGATTATACAGCCAGAAATTGGGCACCTTGTCATTTCCTGGGGATTTCCATTTTTGGGATTTCGTTAGAGCTTGCCTAACATCATCTGTGGATATATTTTCCCATTCTTGCAGAGGTGTATCCAGCAGTCGTTCTTCTTCACGCCGTATCCATTCTGCATTTGGGTTATATTCCTTTGGGTTGCTCCAAATATTTTCCCAAAATGTCTGTACATTATCAATCGATGGTGGCGTTTCGACATGTATAGGTGCTTTTCCAATTTCCCTGTAAAATTTCTTAGGATCTGTTCGGAATATTTTATTTTGGCGATAGAACCTACAACGTTTCTCGTATCGTCTTATTCTATACACACACACACATATATATATATATATATATATATATATATATATATATATATATATAGAATGTACATGTGTATATGTCCACACTGTCAGGGATCATATTGTATTATTATTATTATTATTATTATTATTATTATTATTATTATTATTATTATTATCATTATTATTATTAGTATTATTATTATTATTATTATTATTATTATTATTATTATTATTATTATTTCCTTTGATTTCTGGTGAATACTAATTTCTTTCCGAGTCCCGACTAGTGATCTAAAGTCAGAAATGGTATCTTCACATTTTCCACTGACATGTATTTTGCATAAAGACCTTCGTAAGGTGTGGGCTGTACTTGTGAGAGCATTGTTTTGTATTTCTTTAAAGGCCCAATCAATGAGTCTATTGGAATATTTTCTAATCAATCCGAGGGCTCCAACTATTAACAACTGGAATTTTTGATGTCCTCATGTGCCACATGTTTTAGATTTCTATTCCAATGTTCTTGTATTTTGATAGTTTTTTGTAGATATTAAAAAAATACATTGCAGTCTGCTGGTACTGCTATATCAGTAAGGAGGCAAATTTCATCTTTGCGTCTCTAACCACGATGTCTGGGCGATGAGCTTTGATTGTTTCTTGTGTGTGTATTGTAATTATTATTATTATTATTATTATTATTATTATTATTATTATTATTATTATTATAAATACCCGTGGAAATGTCACGGCTGTCTTATTTAAATTTTCCGATGAATCTTAATTTTTCAGAAAAAAGGTTCTACGACAATACAATTTCCCTTATCACATCGTTAAATATTTGAGCTTAACAACCATAGCAAAATGTTGCAATAACATTCATAAATATTAATATTGCTTATTATTTCTTAATTTCTTTCTCTCACTGAAAACAAGTAGCATTTCTGATATGTCTTTTCTATCTTTCCCCACTATAAAAACAGAATAGTCTATTGTTTATACGGTATCGACGGTAAATTGAAAAGATTTGAAATTGGCAACTTTTTTCAATGAAATAGACGTTAGCCACTTCTTTCCTTCTTTCTTTCTTTCTTTCTTTCTTTCTTTTGCTCACTGAAACCAAGTATCCTCTCTGATATAGCTTGTCTGTCCTTTTTTACAGGATCAAAACAGCATTGTCAGTTATTTATGAGGTATTGACGAGAAACTTTAAACACTTTTGTCTTCTCTTCTAACTTTCTTACTGAAACCAAGTTGCATATGTGATATGTCTGTTTCGTCTATTCTGTCATGAAATTAGTTGAAATTGGCAACTTTTTACATTTTGCTGGAAAAAACGTTAGACACTTCTATCTTTTTTAATACATTTCCTTACATAAACAGTGTCTCTGATATGTCTTTTCCGCCGCGACGATATCCATTAAAATCCGTTTCTTTGAAGAAGATTGACAAGGTATTTTTAATAAATATTTTATAAGAGCTATCAAGAAACCAACTTTTCATAACATTAATGGCCATAATGTACTGTCCGTAGTCGGAATTTATGTATATATCCACTTCCAGTAACTGATATACCATCTACAATAGCATTTATTTATCATTTGGTATAGTAGTATAACAACAAATAGTTCATGATAATGGCTTGCAGTTTAACCGAAAACCCTAGGAATCAAAACCATTTGACGAATTTTACCCCCATTAAGTTCAGAAAAGAAAAAAAAAATATATGTATACAAGAAAAAAACAAAACAGAAGTGCCTACGAAATCTGTACTAATGGTTTGCTGCCCAAATACGTAGTTCTCAAAATTGCTACGTATCAAATATTCAGTATAACTTTCTTGTCATTCTCTAATAATTATCTTTTGTCGTCTTAATTCCTGTTCCTTTATTCTTCTCACCTCTTAATATTTATTTTTCTTTTTTCTAATGTTCTTTCGTACTTAGTAACCTCCCGTGTTTTAGTGTTATTAGTGGTTTTCTTGTGGTGGACTGTTAAAAATCCAAAATTTATTGATTTGCATAATGTTTTTAAGTAAAAAAAAAAAAAAAAACATATCGCACTCGCATCGTTTCCAGAAGGAAAACATTCGGAATGCTTTAAACATTGTTCATTTTCTTCGATCATGTCAATGAAGCAGAAATTGCACTGAAAAGTAATTCCCGGCCAAAGAAAAGTATTAGGATGGTGCAAAAATAATTTCGTTTTCTCACATAGTAACATATGTTAGAAAACGAACTTATTTTTGCACCAACCTAATAGATCTGATCTTTTCTTTTCTAAAGGGCGATAACCCTAAACTTAGTTCATAATTATGGAAAACGCAGATCTATTTTTTTTAATGATGTTAATTCTGGTCGTACGTGTTTATGGCTTTCTACAGGTTTTGATTCTTTCTTATCTGTAAATTGGCATTAGTTCTGGAGAAAAATAAAGGATAGGTTAACCTCCACTGTTTCGAATTCAAAGTAGTCCTCTCCCTCTCTCTCTCACTCTCTTGGACTATCTTCACTTAAGATCAGATGACGCAGGCTACCTTTCTAGTCTATCTATTTCTGGAAAGAGAGCGAGATGCGTTCATATCTCTCTAAATGCTATTTGTCCGAAAATAAATGCAACAGATTAGGCCGGAGATTGATCTCGACTTGCTGGTTTCGCTTTTCGTACCAAGAAGCTTTATGCTGCCTGCACAATTGCTCTTTGGGTGGAACTTCGCCAAATTCAAATGAAACAAATAAACAGAAAATATGATTTGACTTGTCGTAATAACATAGTCAAAAGGCAAGTAATTACTTTCCTCTAGTAAGACTCTCCCTAAATGTAGATACGTAATTCAAACTCCTTTTTTGGAGTAGGGAATTAAGCTGAATAAATTGGTTATTACACATCTAGAGAAATGTTCACGCAATTTATGAACGTTTCTCTGAGAAACATACACTTTGAATTAAATTAGCCACAAAGGAAACAATTTATCGATATATCTTCATAACTGATAATTCACTTGCTATAAAATCTGTTTGACACACATGGACAATAGGTGCCCGCAATAAAAGTGTTAAAAGGACGTTTTTTTTTCCCATGACAGTATTTAGTCACCTCAACCACGTGGGCATCATGTGGTACAAGGCCGATTTAATGTGGGATCTCCGAGCCCGTGGGCTCGGCCAAAAATATGCCCATTGAACCCATATAAACGGGTTCGGGTCGGTTTACCGCCCCGAAAGAGAATCCGCCCTTCGGCGCACCCTCCTTCAGGTTCCTCCCCGCCCGAAGGCAGAGAGTTCAACCGGTCAAAAAAAAAAACTAATACAAATAAAACTAATGCCATGTTCAATATTTATCATTTACCAATTTATAAAGAAATAATTATGAAAATCATTTTTCATTCATAAATTTATAAAATTTACTTAATTATTAAAATATGGCGATCGACTACGAACAAATATTCATTATTTTATCACATTTGAATAAATTAGGTATTAGACGATATTTGCAAACAAATCCAATAAAGAATATAACAAATAAATAGTGCAAATAACAAAAATATTAATAAATAAATAATGTTTATTTTATTTGGTTTCATGTCTCAAGAACAAGGAAAATATATAAATTCACTTTCATATGTTAGGTTTTATTAGGTTGGTGCAAAAATAATGACGTAATAATGTCGTTTTTTGACGTTAAAAATACGTCAAAAAACGACATCATTACGTCATTATTTTTGAACCAACCTAATATTCCAATTCAAATCATCGCTTAAAGTAGGTAAAAAAGAGGTGTTATGGAAAAACAGTCTTTTTACACTACGTCTTATTGCAGACACGTAAGCCCATGTTTGCCATCGGTTTATTGGCTAAATAACTTATCAAAAAATGTATATGAATCCAGGGCTTTAGGCTTTTGACGACTTACAGATACTTACAAATTCGGTCTCTATATTTTCATTTTTTATGGATAGTTATTATTTGCCTGTAAATAATGCAGACATAGGTACATTGTATATGTTCGAAAGGTTGCCATGGCCGAGGTGATAGTGGGGACAAGCTCCCACTGTCTATGAAATTCTTCCGTGGAATGCATGTCAAAATAGCCTTTGGAAACTAAGGTGGAAAACTAGCATTCATAAGCAGCTGCTTCTGTGAGATGGAGTATGCCAACCCAGGAAAGTAGTCTATCTAGCGGAAGGAAAACACTGAATTTAAACCTCCGCTACGTTGCGGTCATATCCCAAACACGGAAAAGGCTATGGAAATAAATCCAGGTCGAAAGACCGGAGCGTAGCCCTGAAGGCGGTTGTCTGTTAACACTGACAACTTTTCCGGCAGACGAGCCAGCCTGTGGTCAATGCAGCACACGTCCTCTATATACAAACGTCCAGCCTTACGACCTGGAAAGGTCACTCCAGTCTCTGTGCCAAAGGAATAAATTTTGACAAAAGTAGGTCCTATTTTTATCTCGAAAGATAAACGGGTGCCTACTAAAATAATTTTGTATTTAGTATCAAAAATAAAGCAAATGAAGCAAAGATGATTTTTTATTTAATTACAATTATGTAGCTGTGTTTTTTCGCGCCATTTTCTTCTTTAATCCAAATTCTGTAGTCGCAATAACAATAAATATACTGTTTTTGTTGTTATTTTCCTTTAAGCGTTTCGTTATTACGACGAATTTGCTAAAACTGTTCTCTCTCCGACCGAAAAATTATTTTTGGTGTTTGGTCATTGGTTCAAGTTTTATTTAGTGGGATTTTGTCGACAGATTTTCATATGTCCTCAGCACAAACAAATGATTTTATATTGTCTTTCATTTAACAATGTTTTCTCTCAAAGTTAGGATGCTTGTCTCCGTTGGTAGTTGCATAATTAAAAGAAAAACTTGTAGTTCCAACGAATAAATTATTTAATGGAAATATTTTTCCTAAATAAATAAATGTCGAAATATTTCCATGAAATAAATTATTCATTGGAACTACAAGTTTTTCTTTCAATGTTTTCTCTTGTTACTTGTGGATTTTTGTTTACGTCGTCCTTATTTTAAAATATAAAATATTGATCCAGCTCTAAAACTTATAAATCGTTATAAAACGATGGGCGTCTATATGAAGCCGATTTACGTGCCGTCGCATGCCTCTCGCTAATCGGTAAATGTTCTGACAAACTACATTCTTTAGCTCCACCAATTCCTGAATTTCACAGCTAAGAGCCTTTACCAACTCACTCGAATCATTCTTATCCCCTTCGTATTCCATTAGAAGTGTCACCCAAGCATCTTTTTTCCCAAGAACTGCTACGTTTTGGAACAGTCTCCATAAAGTACGTTTCCCAATCACTATATCCTCTTCAAGTCTAGGGTTGACCGTTACCTCTCCTAAATAAAATAATAAAGTGCATTTCTTCCTTCTCTTTGTACGCTCATACAGCAAGACCATTCAGTAACGCCCTAACTTGAGTGATTCTTGGGCCTTGCAAATATTAGCAAAAACCAAATGTGAGTAAAAAAAATTATGTGATTTAATAATTTCTTTATTACAAGTCAAAAACATTCATGATTAGCGTTCATAACAATCCATATAAAGTATGTCTAACATTAGTTGGAGGGTTTCTTTTATATATCAGCCATTTTGGGGGTTTTGCTATCTAATTTTATATAGGGTACCTAGTTAGTATCGAATTTACTACTCAGTATTAATGGTCAACTCGACCAGCTTCGCTAACTATGATCTGTCGACGAGGCACGAATGACTATTACAGAACATTGGCTAAAAAATCTCACAAGATATCGGTTGGGAATAAAATTTAAACTGGGGTCTTGAATACTGAGACGTATATCAAGTTGGGTCTAAGATGTATGAATACCTGTGTACAGTCATTAGTTACTATATGATATAGTGTCAAATAAATAAAAGAAATTAGACACAATTGGACGTTAACTTTAAAAATTAATTCGTATTTGCTAGGGTGTGATGATGTAATTTAACAATATTCAATGACAAAATTCACTATGAATTCATAGATAGCTAGACAAAGGTAGGATTTCAACTAGAATCAAGAGGTAGATATGGGTTCGGTTTAGATTTAAGTAAAAAAAAAAAACATATGTCCGTTTTACTGTAGAATCAAAACTTTAAAGTTTGGTTAGATTTATGCCTGAATCTACATTTATTTAGCCAGAAGGAGGCTCTTTACGGCAAGACTTGTGGCATTGCTAAGACTTAATTGATGCATATTATTCCCAAGGGCATTAATGTGAAATTAAACAAAAATGCATAATTAATATTAGAAAGATAGATGGATAAACAGATAGAGAGATAGAGAGATAGAAAGAAATGAAGATGGAAAAATAAATTGAAAGAAAGAATGTAGATAGATTGAAAGAAGGTAATATAGAAATAAATAAATAAGTATAGATAGATAGAAAGATAAAAAGAACGATAGATAGATAAAAAGAAAGAAAAACGGAAGTTAAACTAAAAGAGCCTCCTGGGTAAGACGATAAACTACGTCCAACAGCAAAGTCGCTGTTAGGAGGCTTTGAGGAGCGTGGACACACCGCCTCTTAATTGCTAGTGTTCTCTGCTCCCCCTTGACCCAGGGATGGTAGCACCAGTCAGAGTCCCAGCTATGGGGAAATAGTTGCCCCCTCAAACTGGGGTCAACAAACTATGAAAGTATCAAAATAGGTTTTAATACCAGCAATATATATATATATATATATATATATATATATATATATATATATATATATATACATATATATATATATATATATATTAAAATTATTACCAGCAATAATTTTTTAAAGAGAATTTATTAACAGCTATAGGTTTAAAGATTAAAAAAAAAATACAAATTACCAGCAGTACACTTTTTGGAAAAAATATTAGCAGCAATAAAAAAAAAACTTCTCTGCATTAAAAATAACCCATAGAGTTTGATACGCCATAAAACAAAAAAAAAGACAAAAAAAAAAACAACTATAAATTAAGATAGATAGATAGATAGATAGATAGAAAGAAAGAAAGAAAGATTGGTTTATTGAAACAAATAAAGTAAAAGTTAAATTGAAATAAATAACGATAGATTGAAATTAATAAATATAGATAGATAGATAGATAGAAAGATTGATAGATAGATATGAAGAGAATAGGATAGATAGATAGATAGATAGATAGATAGATTGCTTTATTGAAACAAATAAAGTTAAATTGAAATAAATAACGATAGATTGAAATAAATAAAGATAGATAGATAGATAGATAGAAACCAAGAAAAGTAAGATACACTGAAATAAAGAAATGTAGATTGAAAGAGAGATATATTGAAATAAAGGAAGAATAATACATAGAAACAAAGAAAGGTAGATAAATTCAAAAGAAAGAGATTGATACATTGAAAGAAAAGGAAGTTAAACTGAAATAAATGAATAAAGAAAGAAAGATAAAAAGAATGATGATAATTAATATGAAGAAAAATACTAATCAAGTGAAAAGAAATCGAGGCACACCAGACAAAGCAAATCTTAAATACCAAGGCGATTCCAAGCGCATGAATGAAACTTTCTGTGGCATGATGTCAAACA
>OZ010588.1:69110179-69247679 GCA_963932145.1 Acanthosepion lycidas | reverse complement strand
TATCATAAATTAGTGGATGGGGTCGCGAAGGATCCTCTGTGTGACCGGCTCAGCTTGTCGTCTTCAGAGTTGCGCTCTTTTTCGTTTTGGGCGCCAGCGGCGGATTATCTCAGCAACCCTGAGTTTTCGCCTAGCTGGCGATTGATTCGGAGCGTCCTACCTCTCAATGACGTACTCTTCAGATGGGGCCAGGCAGATTTGTCAGATTGTCATCGGTGTGACCTTCGCTCTCACCCCTTCACTGTCAAAGCTCCTAAATATAGCCGTCTCTTCTACTCTAATAGCTTCATATCGCGCACCTCTCGCCTGTGGAACCCCCTTCCCTATTCCAGTTTCCCTGAGAGCTATTCAAATTTAATGTTAATCGACATCTCCAGTTGTCTTGATCTACCCACTACCCTTCTCCTCATCATTTCTTCTATCACTCATATCTGATCTTGCTCCAAATTTTCTGTAACCCCTTGCGTCCTAGTGGCTTCCCGCCTTGCTTGGGGTGAAATGCTTAAAAAAAAAGAAACGGCTTCGCACGCCTTCTACTATTTTCCTCAGGTGCACCCTTTCTGGGATTTTTCGGCTAGTTGACGGCTCGTATCGCTCCCGATCAGCTCGTGTCCATCGATCTCGCGTACGCGTGTGATAATGTGTCGCCCCCGTTCTCTGGGGTAAATCGAATGGTGCTTTTCACGTTGCTAGTCGTGGCTAGAATGGTCGTGTGGATGCCGTGAAAGGAGAGAATCTTGCGAAATGAACGTTATTCGTATCAGGATCTAATTGTTTTCTTTAAGCGTCAGCTTAAGTTGAAAATCAGATCTGATCGAAAGCGTTTGATTTCGACAGATTTCAGTGAAAGTTTGGTGACTGAGGCGAGCCTGGTTCGTAAAGACGGGGATAGCCTTGATTTTCTTTTTTAAGTCCCCTTAACGCAAATGGGCGGTTTCCTGCTGACCGCCCCCGGTTAAGTTAGACACCATCTTGTGTTCCGAGTTAATGTGAATAAGTCTTGTTTCCGGCCTGTTCCCGGCTTTTTCTTCTGTTATGATCCATGTCGATATTCCCAATCTCCCCAGTTTGTTTTTGTCCCCCTTTTTTCATTGCGGCTGAGTCAGCTTTCGATTTCCCCATTCCATCAGTTATCCCCCCCCCATTCCATTAGTGAGTGTTCTTCTTGATTCTATCTATCGATAGAATACAGCGGCCGCTCTTATTATTTTGAGGGGTGGACGGTTCCTACTAAGATTATTTTGTTTTCGTTTTGTCCTTGGTTGATCTTTTGAGTTTCTTGTCGAGGTTCATATCCCTTTCCCAGCATTTCATGTTTCATGAAATTTTTATATATATACGAACATTATATATATACATATATTATATATATACATATATATACGAACATTACAAATGTTTAATTCATGTGGTGTTTTGTAGGACCCTTGTGAATATGTGGTATTGTGGTGTGTACAGGATTGAAAGGTGATGGCTGAGGTCTTGTGGTGAATGTGTAATTGTAATGAATGAATGGGTCCTGATTGTGGTTAACAAGGAATAGGATAGCTAGTGAAAGGTCAGCCTTTCCCCACTTCCCCTTTTGGCCTTGTGCCACAATTTTGTATTTTTACAAAATAAATATATTATACGGTGTGCTCGTGGACTTATTTACATGCCTTAACTTAGTATAGCCCAAGGCAATTTTAGTTGCTAACATATTAAGTTGGATCAGTCTATGTCTTAGTAATCGTTTGCACGAATATTTACATAGATAAATGCATTTTTAAAATCATTTAATTTCTTGTTGTTGTCGTTCTTCTTCTTCTTCTTCTTTTCTTTCTCTTCTTTTTCCATGTTCAGTGTCTTTTCGAGATGTAGATAACAATGGTTCAACACAACTGCTGTCGGTTTTAGATCTTATTTATTTATTTCTATCTCTAATCCCTTTTCTGCCAATCGTTTACACAAGTTCATTGATGTGCCCGACAAATTTCTACAGTCTCTTTTGGCCTTAAATTCTATTTCAACATTATATCTTTCTTTGTCAATGCACTTATTTCGATTATGAAAATTACTCATATTAATTGAACGGTATACTGTTTGAATTTAAATTAAGGTTCATCAAAACGCACGTTGGTACATAAACAGGCGCACATACACACACACACACACACTCAAAAACATGCACACTAGGAATAGGATAGCTACTGAAAGTTATACAGTTATATATATAAATTTATATATATATATATATATATATATATATATATATATATTTATTAAAAGGACTATATATGTTTTATATATATACACATATATATGTTATATATATATATATATATATATATATATATATATATATATGTCTGTATGTGTGTGTGTTCGTGTGTGCATATTCAATAACCTCTAAAATAATTTGAAACAGACGTTACCGCCTACCCAATAAACGTTAGTATAATACAGTAGACGTTATTACCCATAATGCATCAGTGCCCATCATATATAAATAGACGCACCAAAGGGCAACACACATGGACTGAATAGTGTCTTCAAACTTGAAACAGACTGTCACAGCTCAGTGTTGATTTCAGTATCCACTTCATAATAATATATATGTGTGTGTGTACGTATCTATCTATCTATCTATCTATCTATCTATCTATCTATCTATCGGTCTGTCTGTCTGTGTCTGTGTCTGTGTCTGTGTGTGTCTGTGTGTGTGCGTGCGCGTCTCTGTGTATGTTTATTCTATAATAATATATTACGCAATCTTTCAAATATTCTACAATGATATAATATTACCAAAACTTACAGTCTTCTATAATGATATAATATTACAAAACTTACAAATGGAACTGTACTGAATAGGCAACTGTGCACATTATTATGTATAGAATATTAAAGTATTTAACCATGTAAATATTTGTATTTACATTTACTCACATACACACATACCGGCACTTTAAGCTGTCTATGTACAAGGAAAGAAAGAAAGAAAAAAAGAAAGAAAGAAAAAAAAAAGAAAGAAAGAAAAAAGAAAGGTAAACAGGGAAAGAGAGGGATATAGCCTTACAATTTCTATCCCTATGGGTGACAGTTTTGATAAAGTATAGCCGTTAATTACAACATTCTATTAGCCAATAACTTGTAAGCAAATGTAGACTGAGTAACTGGATTATATTGCAGGTATATTTCGAGATAAGCACAAGTTATCTTTCAGCAAGTGGTATGAGAGGACAACACTGACGAATTATGATGTTGGTTCAAATGTTTCCGATCATCATCTTTTCTTTTAGAAAACCTATAAGAGGATGTTGAACTCCTCTGCGGTTGATCGACTTTTTTTCGTCCAGTTCACACTCCTCCCCAATCTCTAGAACAGGAGCAGATGTTTATCCGGTGTTTTCAATTTAGGTATGGGTTCCCACTTCATCCTAAATTCTGTTTCAATTCTAAACATTTCCACCTAAAACTCTGAACTGTTATTTTCTATTTATTTACATTTATTCTCAATAGTACTAAGCAGGTTTACTTATCGTCCGGTTCACACTCGTCCCCGATCTTTTGAGCATGAATAGAATTTTATCCCTTGCTTCCTGTTTAGGATTGGGTTTTCGACTCTTTCTAAATTATTTTCCTATTCTTATCCTTCCGATGGTGCCTTGCGTCTTGGTGGCATAAACTTTACATGGCGTAGTTCCTCTTACTCTGTTACACTCTAAGTTGAGTGATTCTTGGGCCTTTTACAGGATGAAAAATCATCGTAAAATTATTCCAGCCAAATTAATGACTATCGGATCTTTTTCGGGATCCCTTCTTAGTAGAAATGACAACTTTTCAGCAACGGCCCATAAATTCCTCTCATTACTGATCAGCCATCGATGCATTAATGGCCTTATTGCTTGGGTTTCAAAAAAACGCCACCTTCATCAGCGTTCAGACCGCATAAACCAGTAGCAAAACAGTTTAGTAAATATCGATGACGTTTTGCCGTGATTTATTTTCTTTTAATGAAAAGTCTGTGAAAGATAGTTCTTAAAATAGACATCTCTCTGTACTGAAAAAAAGAAAGAATTCCTTATTACACTGATGTCACTCTTTCAGATTTTAATTACTCTTGTCCTTTAATAACATATTCGTTGTATTCGATTAATCATACCGATAATTGACTATTCCACCATATATGCACGACCGTACTATTTTAAGGTCATACCATCAGATATGCATGACCACACTATTTTAATTTCATTCTAAAAGGTATGCATGACTGTACTATTTTACGGTCATCCCACCAGATATGTACGACTGTACTGTTTTAAGGTCATCCCATTAATATGCATGACCTCACTAGTTTAAGTTCATGCCGCCATGTATGCATGCCCGTAATATTTTGAGGTCATCCCACGAGATATGCATGACCGTACTATTTTAAAGCCATCTCATCAGATTTGCATGATCATACTATTTTAAGATCATGCCACCAGATATGCACGACCGTACAATTTTAAGGTCATCCCATTAAATATGCTTGACCGCACTACTTAATGTCATGCCACCAAGTATGCATGACCGAACAATTTTAAGGTCATCCCACCTGATATGCATGACCGTAATATTTTAAGGTCATCCCAAAAAGATATCCGTGATTTCACTAGTTTAAGTTCATGCCCCCATGTATGCATGTCCGTTCTATTTCAAGGTCATCCCACGAGATATGCATGACCATACTATTTTAAGGTCATCTCACCAGATATGCCAGACTGAACTATTTTAAGGTCATTCCACCAGATATGCATGACCGTTTTATTTCAAGGTCATCCCACCAGATATGCAAGTCCGTACTATTTTAAGGTTATTCCACCAGACCGTACTATTTTAAGGTCATCCTTGCATCACCAAAATGTCATTTGCAGCTGATTTTTCTGCGTGTCAATCCGTGTTTTTGGCAGCTGAGTGACCAATGATCCGGGTTCAGTGACCGATATTTTACCAGCATTAGGTACGATTCTAATATAAAGTGAACTTCGAAAAAAAAATTACAGACATTATTAAAGTGGATAGTTTCGCCTACCTCCACCCCCACTTGCAAAAATTCATGTCAGAGATGACACTTGGTTAAAGAAAGAAAACGAAAGAAAGAATAAAAGATAGAAGTGTTTAACGTCTACTCCCAATAACTCATAAATAATGGACTATTCCGTTTTTACCCCTTGAAAAGATATATCATAGATCCTATTTCGTTTCAGTGAAAATAATAAATAGCGAAAGCAAGGAAACAAGGAAAAGGGAAGATATAATTTTTTAACGATTCCTACCAATACCTATTAAAATAATGAACTATCCTGTTTTGATCGTGTCGAAAATGGTCAGAGATGCTACGTGGTTTAAGTGAGAAAAGGAAAGAAAGCAGATAGAAAGAAATTTGTATTTAACGTCTGTTTCAGTGAAATGGAAAAAAATGTTGCCAAATTCAAGCATTTTCATTTGTACCCACGTATTTCTTATAATAAGAAGCAACCTTCAAGTTTATGATTGTCGCTGCAATATTTTGATTAAGTTGTGAAGCTCTAATATTTTACGATGCGATAGGGTAATTTTCTACGGATATTTTATTATCATAGAACTCGCCATGAGATTAACTGGAGAATTAAAATTTATTAGAAAATTTAAATAGGAAAACCGTGACATTTTCACGAGTATTTCTATTATATATATGTAACGGGATAAATCATAGAGGACATTAATGACCTCACCGTTTCTTAGCATCAGACTACTCAAATCGTATACAGCACAGGCAGTCTTCAAATATGTTGACTGGTTCTTTTCATTGTATCGATGTTCTCCGATAGCTCCCATAGTGTTAAACAAGCTCTGAATGACTGTAAACCATCGAGTGAATGGTGATGACAAAAAAGAAATCTTTTAAAACTTATTTTAATCATAATCTCCTTCCTTGTCAGCGCCCTTAATTTAACGTTTCTTTATCAATCACATAGTGGGAACCGTTTGCATTGACATTTTCAGATCAAAGTTTAGTTCATAGCTGTGTCCATCTACGTACGTATTGATCCTCCACCAAATATATATTAGGTTGGTGCAAAAATAATGACGTAATAATGTCGTGTTTTGACGTATATTTAAGGTCAAAAAACGACATTATTACGTCATTATTTTTGCACCAACCTAATAATATTGTAGAGGCTTAAAAATCAGTCTGATTTGGAGAAGAATGGGATAGGCCAGGTCTACATTTTCCAAGTCACGCTCACATGAATGAATACTACCAAGTTACGTGGAAGGAGTTGGTAAAGAGTTCAACTGGGTACCGCCCCTTAGACGACATTAGGTCACGGGATTGATGATCATGATGATGAGGAGGAGCAGGAGGAGGAGGATGATTACAATGTTGATGAATTTTGATAATGTGTAAATAAAGTTTTCTCATTTATAGTTAAAAACTTGTTACACTTCCTTGCTTGTGCTGAACACTATTCAGCAGCGGGATAT
This sequence comes from Acanthosepion lycidas, assembly GCA_963932145.1. Lineage (NCBI taxonomy): Eukaryota > Metazoa > Mollusca > Cephalopoda > Sepiida > Sepiidae > Acanthosepion > Acanthosepion lycidas. Next base: position 69,241,190 of record OZ010588.1, on the reverse strand, counting down.
TGTATAAAACGTAAAAGATAAAGCTTAAGCGTCCTCCCGATTGAATGCTAATCAATTTATCATAAAATGAGTGTTAGCGGCAGGAGTAACAATTTAAAATATACAATAAGCTGTAAAAACGATTGCTTTATTGACATCTTGAACTGTGTTTTTATGATGTTCGATAATCGATAATAACATTTGGCGAAATGAAAACAAAAAAAAATCACAATGAGTTAATAAGGACAGAAAGACAGGAAATAAAGAAAAGTCGAAAATCTGGCAAATCTCAAAGGATTTAAGTTTGTTGATTGCCAGACTGAAAATTCATTTTCTTTTATAGTTTGTTTTATGTAAAGTCAGCCTTCATATCATCGTTCCTCATCATCATCATCATCATCATCATCATCATCATCATCATCATGCTTGTAATTATTCTGGTTTATATATATATATATATATATATATATATATATATATATATATGTTGGTGGAGCTGCGTGTAAACAGTCATTACGTCCAGAAATATATCTTTTTTCTTTTCAAATTCTTTTCTATATTGATATAGATTAAACCCTCCATATAACAAATATCATTATTTAATTAAATCGTATTAAAATTTAATGATAGGTCCTTTTCGATATGCAAATTCATTGTAAATTGATATCTCTAAGGAGGACAAAACAAATATACACAACTGATGAGATTTCTTAATATGTAAAAAAAAGAATTGAAATTGGTTAGCTTTTCTTAGTATTTTTATATTCAAGGCTCAAGAGGCACTCAAATTAATGTGTGGTGTTGTATGAGTGTAAGAAACTTCATGACTGGAAGTCCATGATTCTATGCAGGAAAACAATGGTTAATCCTAGACTTGAAGACGCTGGAAGTTCTTTAGCCATAGTAAAAAAATCAAGTTGAACTCCAAAATAGGAATTTCAGTTTTTACATTTTAAGAATCGTAGTGGCACATTTTGTTTTGCTTTCCATAGGTGGAGTTAATTTTCAAAGAATTTACATAGCAAACATCACTATCATATTATTTTTTTATAAACTATAATTTGAAATTCGTGATCTAGAGGGCTTAAATTATCTATGTATAGCAGGCCACTCGCATTCGCGGATACCCAATCCTTATTACAGACTCTTGCTCAGGAGCATTTGCGTTTATTCAACATCCACAAAACCTACCTGTGGTTTATAGTGTAACTATGCTGAGCAGACCTTACTTATAATTTCTGGAAAAGAGCCTGTTATCTAACGTGACGTCGTGCCTGCACAGCTATCGACGGCCTCCAAGGGTTAAGTCTACCCAATTTCAATCACAAAGCTTGGGTCTCCTTCCTGACAAATCGACTATGGTGAGATTTGAACCCGGGTATCATGGTCAGAATGAGAACATGCTAACCAATCGGCCATATGAAAAATATTCAAAAGTCGAGAATACTTCTGGTTGCAATACGTATTGCACGAATCAATATAATATTTTATCTCTGGATTGTCTACGACAATCTGAAAGTTCCTGAACTGTTTTCCTATATTCTTCTTTTCCATGTATGTCATGACCATTGAGAACGTTAACGATCATGTCTCTCCACAGTTTCCTCTATTTAGTATCTCCGTAGATTTTGTCCTTAAGATAGATAGTAGAAAGTTCCGCCATCCATTTACACAAGCTCTTTAGGTAAGTTTTGCGCTGTTTGCCTCTGTCCATGTTTCGTTCAATGTCTCATGTGGATGTCAATTTTTCCAAGCTCACTTTCCTCATTACGTGCCCTAGAAATTACAGCTGCTTGTTTCTGATGTTAAATCTAAGTGTCTTTTTTTATTTCATTATATCTAAATCTTTATTGTTGCTCACGTGTTCAGCCGATGGCTTTCCCAGCATCCTTCTGTAGAATAACATTTCGGTTGCTTCCAGTTTCAAAGAGATTGTCCAACATTATAGGAGAAGTGATATCATGCAACAGTTCAGTGCACTTTTCTTTGTTTCTAACGAAATTTTCCTGTTTCTTAATTCTTTGCTTAGCTCTTGGAAGGCATCTTTCTCTATCCCAATGCCCCACCTCCATCCCAGAATTTGGCGTCGCACTCTCTAAAAACCCTTCACAGATATTTACATATTTGTGCTGCCTTGGTATCCAATTTATAATTTCCATGTTGGGCTGTTGGTTTTGCTGACAACGATATATTGTCTTCTTGCAGTTGATCGTTAGACCTTTCTTCTCAATCTCTTTATTTAATACATATTTTTCTTTTTATGTGCCCTGTCCTTTCAGGACGTAGGGTATCATAGCTCTCTACCTCACTCTATCCCTATCACTCTTAACAAGTTTCTTCCCTCTGCCATATCCCTCAGACCACATCTTGACATCCACCTGCTTAAGTCCGCTAGCTATGTCGTGTTGTTTTCCTTTGTCTCTCTTTCCTTTTATTCGACCCGTTAGTATCAGATTCTCCATGTCCCCTTCCTCATTATGTGTCCAAGAAACTTCAGCTGCCTCTTCCTCATATTAAGTATAAGCCTTCTCCTTGTTTGCATACTCTATAAGACCACGCTCGATCCATGATATCCTTAGCATCCTTCTCCGTTGCCTCGAGTCTCTTCTTCATCTTTGAGGAGACTGTCCAACATTCTCATCCAGGAAGAAGGGAAGATGTCACGTAACAGCTCAGTATTCTTTTCTTTGTCTCGCAGTACTCTATCCATCTTTTGGGATGTGTCCTTCGCCATCCTAGTATGTCTACGGATTTGTGGAACAAGGATGAAAGGAAAATGGAGAAAAGCTGGTTGATATTCTTTGCCACTCCAAGCTAATCCATTCACTCTACCCTTTCTCGTTGTTTTCCTTCAATATATTCTGTAAATGATTTTGTAGATTTCTTTCTATATCTGCTATCAAAACAGTGTCATCTGCATGTCTTAAGCTCTTAAGATTTTGGCCGCCTATAATGAATCCTGGTAGGATCTCTAATTGTCTCAGAACCATCTCACTGTACAGTTTGAATATAGTAGTTAGAAGATACTTCACTGTTTGAAACGCCTTTCTAATTTTGTATATTTTTAATTAATTTTCTATCCGTATGCAGGTAGATGATTTCTATTTTTCTTTTTACAATTTCTGTCTCTTTCTTTCGTCCATTCTTTTTTCATTCTTCCGTTAATCTAGTTACCTTTTTGTCCCTCTTTTTAATGTTCTCTTATTTTCTACGTTTTGTCTCTATCTTTTCTTTCTTCCTTCCATCCTTCCTTCCTCTTTTTCTTCCTTCCTTTCTTTCTTTCTTTCTTTCTTCCTTCCTTCCATCCTTCCTTCCTCTCTTTCTTCCTTCCTTTCTTTCTTTCTTTCTTCCTTTTTTTCTTCCTTTTTCCTTTCTTTCTTTCTTTCTTTCTTTCTTATTTGCTTTCTTGTTTTTTTCTTTCTTACTTGTTTGTTTTTTTCTTTCTTGTTTGCTTGCTTTCTTGTTTTATTCTCTCTTGTTTTCTTTCTTTCGTGTTTTCTTTCTTTCTTCCTTCCTTTCTTCCTTCCTTCCTTTCTTTCTTTCTTCTTTTTTCCTGTCTTTCTTTCTTTCTTTCTTTCTTCCTTTGCTTGCTTTCTTATTTGCTTTCTTGTTTGGTTTCTTTCTTTCTTGTTTCCTTGTTTGCTTGCTTTCTTGTTTTTTTTCTCTTTTGTTTTCTTTCTTTCTTTCTTTCTTCCTTTCTTTCTTACTTTCATTCTTGTTTCCTTGATTTATTTTCTTTCTTCCTTGTTTGTTTTCTTTCTTTCTTGTTTGTTTTCTTGTTTGCTTGCTTTTTTGTTTTTTTTTCTCTCTTGTTTTCTTTCTTTCGTGTTTTCTTTCTTCCTTTCTTTCTTTCTTTCTTTCTTTCTTTCTTTCTTTCTTTCTTGTTTTCTTGCATTTTTCTTTCTTTCTTTCTTTCTTTCTTGTTTGCTTGCTCTCTTGTTTTATTTATTTCTTGTTTTCTTCATTCTTTCTTGTTTTCTTTTTACTTTCTTGTTTGCTTTCTTCTTCCTTTCTTTCTTTCTTTCTTGCTCTTTTCATTCTTTCTTCCTTTCTTCCTTTCTTTCTTTCTTTCTTGCTCTTTTCATTCTTTCTATATTTCTTTCTTTCTTTTTTTCTTATTGCTTGATTTTTTTCTACTAGTCTTCATAAAGAACTATTAGGAGAGATTGTCTCCTAATAGTTCTTTATGAAGAATTTATTAAAAAAAATGTTCTTTTACAATTTCAGAAATCACGAAGAAAGATCGTATTCATTTTGGCTTTCATAAGCAGATAAATTAAATTGAATTTAGACAGCAAACAGTACCCTCAATTAACATTACTAAAATTTAAAAAATTCGGTATATATATATATATATATATATATATATATATATATATATATTAAAGATATATAAATTGTTGGACTTTGTCCATTTCGTAATATATATATATATATATATATATATATATATATATATATATATATATATATATATACCGATCGTGGTCCCTATTATACAACTCAACCCATATACTATCGTTACGCTTTTCTTTTTTTTTACCCAAGATCTGTGAGTAATATCTTTCTGATCTGCGACTCTTCTAAATATCCGTTAGGCGTTCCAGTCGAGAATCATATGCAAGGATGTATCGTCGGCCGTTACTACTGCAAACACATACATCGTACGTAACATTGCATTTTATTCAACGACTGACGGCCATTGTGAGTATGCATCCCCGGACCTTCACCCGAACATGGTCCTCCCAGTTCTCGTTTTCGGTATTTCATATCCTCTTCTCTCTTGGGTGGATGTCCATTTATCTGCCTGACAAACGGTACTTTCCACACTTGTCCATTCCATGTTCACATGTCTGGGGATCCATTGATGTTCTGTTAGGCGCAGATTTGCCTCTTGGGGACCACAAGGACATCAGTTAGGCCAGCATGTCCATGCACGTGGCTTCGCTTCAATATCTTATAATCCTTCTTGTGCAAATTATGCCCAGTCATGATCTGGGGAGAGACACGCAGGAAAGATACGTAGCAATGATAATTAAGAAAGAATACGGAAAAGCGAGAAATGAATTAAAAGAAAGAAAGATGATATCAAAGAAAACATGTCGGAGGCTAGAAACCTGGAGATCATGGAAAAGAAGACCAGACGAATGGAAAAAGTAAATATATATAAAAAAAATATAGCGAAGAGGAAAGAATAAAGGCGTTGCCAGACAGGCTCACCTGATTAATATTAAGTGACAATAGACAAATGATTGATAGACAGGTCTGGATATAAACTCTTAAACTTTGCGTCCAACTTTATAGAGAGATAGAGCAAGGGAAAGATAAAAGTGAGTATGCGGTAGATAATATTTATGTATTCGTCATTCCTTTCTTGCATATGAAACTAATTCATTTTTGCATAAAATTTAAATAAAACACATGAAACGACAACGAAGATTGGAATAGACAAGAGAGAAATGAGATGATAGAGAAAAAATATGTGATATGGAGTTGCACGAGATTGTAGATATTAGTATTTGCAAACACCCAGGTAAACATGTGTAATTACTGCCGATACTACAATAGTATTATTCATATATATATATATATATATATATATATATATATATATATATATATACATATATATGTGTGTGTGTGTGTGTGTGTATGTAATGGACTCTCCCCTCTCCTGTCGGTTTCGACGTATTAGTATCTGACAGCTTATTGATTCAGTTATGAAAGTTTGTGCGATAATCTTAAGTGGCATTAAAGACCCGCTAGCGATTTACAAAGGAGGCCACATGTGGAGCAAGTGTGAGGATTGTGAGATGAGATAACTGTTAGATTGGCTGAACTTTTAGATATTGCTCTCGCTTCTTGAAAATTGCCGAGTCCACTAAAACGCGTTGATTTCCATTCTACCCGATCCAAGGCTAGGCGCTCAAGGGTGTTATGTGGTATATTGACTATATTCAGCTTGTCTTATATATATATATATATATATATATATATATATATGTATGAAAATGACTATAGGAAAACTAGTAATTGCTGACGTGTTTCGTCCAATGTGGACTTTATCAAATCAAAATGCCAAATGAATTTCATTGAACATAAAAACAAAAAAACAGAATGTTTCTAGCAATGTAGAGAACGCTATTTTCATATTCTTAACTGAAAATAACGTCATATTTGTCACGTGTGGTGAACATTTTCATTATATCTGTGTTGATGTATTCAACCATTTTCTTTTGATTTTATGAATCTGTTGTGTACATTTGATTGTGAGAGCAGTAATTTTGTTAAGAAAGGTGAAATCGGGAAAAAACCAGGGCGTGGATTAATATTTGGGTAATATTCTATGGTGGCACTCTCTAGAATTTTGCTTCTGTGTGAGTTATTTTTCTTTTTTTTTATGAGTGTAGCATTTTTATAATCACAATTATGGTTGAATTTGTTTCTATGTATTTTTGTGAGGTCTTTATTTTTTGCTCATAAATGCGTTTTTTTTTTAACTTCTACTTGTTTCTCCAATATATTGGGAGGAACTGTTTTGGCTATTTATTTTATAAATGCCTGCTTGAGAAATATTATTGCTATTAGTGTTTGAAGATCTTAGTATATCCACAATGGTTTTGGAAGTGCTTGTGACTATTTTAAGATTATTTAAATGGGATAGGTTATTCTGGGTAGTGCACGTGACAGAGTTGCTCGGCAGTATTATGTATCTGTTTTCATGTGATTTACTATTGCGGATTATGTTATTAGATTTATTTCGTTTGTACATATCCAGAATAACCTATCTCATCTAAATAAGTTAGATAAAAAATAGTTACAACTGTTTACCCACCGGTGGCTGGAGATTTAGTCATTTTTCTCTCCCACGTGTAAAGCGATGGTCAGGGCTGAAAGGCTTAAACATGGCCATGACAGCAAAATGGATTCTGCAAGACACCAAGCAATTTTAAACTAAAATGTTTTGTCTACAGTTCAAAATTTGGGTTGAGGTCGTCGCTGGAACTTCCAACAGGACAATGCCCTGTGGCATCAAAGCAAATCAACAAAAGAATGTGTTCATGAACAGAAACTTCACGTCTTGGAATGGCCTAGTCCATATTTTGATCTAAACACAATTGAAAATCAAGTGAAAAACGACAAAGCTTGCACGAAACCCAGGTAATATCTAGAAATTGTGGGAGTTTGCCAAAACGAATGGTAAAAAACCGGCCCACAATATTGCTAGAAACTTAAAAATTATAGAAAATTACTGGTTAATACTATCTGTAATAGTAATATTATCTCAAAATAAGGAATCGTCAAATATTAAAGGTAAGGGTTCAGTTAATTTGGCACATGTTATTTTTTTTTTTTTCATTTTTAATTCATAATTTTATTCCAGCCCGATAAAAATTTTGGAAGTGGATGCAATTGATTAAGTAAAGGTATTTTTTAATGAATGTATAATTTAATTAAAATTTGTCGATCTCTTGAAAAAAAAAGAGACATTTAAAAAAAAAATAGTATCCTATGAGTTATCTCTATCTATAAAAGGCAGGATGTGTGTATGTGTGTGTGGATGTGTGTGTGTGTGTGTAACGAATGCACGGCCGCAATTTTCGACGGATTTACACCAAAATTTACATGCACATACTCCAAATTAGCGAGAAGGCCAGGACCAACTTTGCATTTCCCAACTCCCATCGATAGTGAAAATAATCCAATTTTCATGCTTCTACGACAGTTTTCATGTAGTTTGCGGCCATTTTGTACTGGCCAGAGTGAGAGCCAATAGATGGCTGCCACGAATAGGCAGGAAGATTCTGTTGGCCAGCGTGAGAATCAACAGATGACTGACACGAATGTTAACTAGAATGCAAAAAAAATAGAAAGCTGAATTCGTCACAAGTGAGAAAAATTTAAATCTGCATGTCACTTTACTCCAATTGGCTCATTCGCTTGCTTAAACTCAACGTCGATTCTGATTCCGCAGAACTGGGTTTCGGTGTGAAAAAGTATTTGTTGTTAACATTCTTTTTTCATTCGGTTTTTCCAGTTACGAGTCCTTTTTTAAAGCTGATCGTTTTGTGTTCATTTTGTTTAGTTCTTTTTTCGTAACAGATTTAATGTTTAGTATAGAGCTTAGAAAAAATTCGCAGTGTGAGATAGGCAAGAAGTAATGCATGTAGCAATATCAGCACGGCAAAGGACACTCCTTTAAAGGCAAGGAAGAGCAAGAATATTTTAAGTCAAGTGATAGCGATTGCTGTATGTGTCCTACGATTTTTGAATCAAGCACGGGCAACGGCGGGCCACGCTGCTAGTATTACTTTAAATATTATCCTTACCGTACAACATATATATATATATATATATATATATATATATATATATATATATATTTTGGACTCTCACGTTGTATTCAACGTATGAGGGTCAAGTAGCCCAGTTTTTAAGAACCGACAGCCAGACACCAGCACATATGATTTGATTATAGTGGTGAAGGCTTTGTGTACAACCAACCACACATTTTGACCTGGTGCACTATGTGCCAGAAGGCTATCAAATGACCCTCCAAATGTTTTTATTTCAGAGTTTTCCTTCTCCTAGACAGGTTGCAATCTAAGACTATGGAACCCAGTCTGTCCTACTATTTAACCATAACTGGCGGGTGAGGAAGAGGATTAATACCTTTCCCAAGGGTATTACCACGTAAGTGAATGTACTAGATTCAACTGGAATTCGAACTCGGCTCTCCAATTTATCAATCCACTACTTCACCATGATATATATATATTTATATATATATATATATATATATATATATATATATATATATATATATATATATATATATTCATACATACATATATATATTCATACATATATATACATGCAAACATATATATATATATATATATACATGCAAACATATATATATATATGTGTATATATATATATATATATATATATATTCATACATACATATATATATTCATACACATATATATATATATTCATACATACATATATATATTCATACATATATATACATGCAAACATATATATATGTATATATTCATACATACATATATATATATATATTCATACATATATATATATATACATGCAAACATATATATATATATATATATATATATATATATATATATACATACATACATACATACAAACATATATATATATACATGCATACATACATACAGACATATATATATATATATATATATATATATATATATATATATATATATATATATAGCGCATTGATTGATAGTGGTATTAAAATAATGCTTGCTTTAAAATAACTGAGCTAAAATTTATACTAATAATAAATATCCATTTGTTCCTCACCGTTTGGCAGAACACTGAGTTTTATGATAGGCTTGCAATATTTTATTTCTGACATGGGGTTTGTGCAGTGTAAAATAATTCATCACCCAAAGGGACGCCTAGCCTGAAATGTGAGGCCTGTGTATCCCCAGCCATGTTATGCCAACAATACTCCATTTCTCTTCCGCTCTGGTAGTTGTGAATATGGAGCATAGCAGGAGAAGTCAATTACTTTCTCGAACGATATAAGCAATCGACCATTTTTCCTAGCATCGTTAGCGATGGATTATATATACGATTTTCATTTGAGTCCCAGTAGGCGTTGAAGGCAAAAACCTTCCGTGCGCGATACACCGTTCCCCATGTTAGGCGAAAATTGATGGTTTGCTATGTGTTGCTATAACTTTAATAGTCTGAGTAATTAAGTTGTTTATTTATCTTGACCACGGGTGACACTTCTTTGCTAGAGTTCTTTAGCTTGTGCCTAAACATGAAAACGAAGAAACTGTCTTTATTTTCATATGATTTTCTCAAATTGTGTAGTTGGCGGGATGTGCGTTTTCATTCCATGTGTCAGACTGGATGGTTTCAAATTCATGTACTTCATATGACTGAAATATAAATAAGAAAGTTAAACTCAGCGCATGCGGTGTAACATTACATTTCGTTGTTTACATTTATAGCGTATAAAAGATGTTCTCAATTACATGATGCAAGCTGAAAATAGGCACTTCTATAAAAAATGAAAAAAACAAAAAAAAACAAAAAAAACAAATATGTTGAATTTTGGTTACCTAGACAAAAAGAAATCCCGAAATCGTTCGTCAGATTTTTGGTTGAACGTAAGACAACTTTTACATTCTTGGCTCTGGAGACAATTGTAAACATCAAATAGATTAGACTGCAAGTAAATAAAGAAGAAATGAAGGAAAGTTAGAACGCAGAGAATTTCAGATTAATTGCCAGAAATAAGGTGAAAATAAATGGATAAAAAAAGAACAAAGAATAGAGAGAAGAAAATAAGAGAGAGAAGGAAAGGTTTCATGAAAAAGGAGATAAAAAAAATGAAACAGGAAACGATAATAAAGAAACGAAAATCAAGTGAGTCGAACGAAAGGAAATGACGTCATATAGAAAAAAAAACACTGGATAGGAGGAAAAGTGGAAGGGCTAGTGTAAAAAGAAAAAAGTGTTTTTTGTAGAAAGAAAGACAGAGAATGGAAAAAAGAGAAAGAGGTTTAATATGAAAGAATGTAAGAAGTGGAGAGAGAGAGAGAGAAAGAAAGAAAACAATGAAGAAGAAATGGAAGAGAGAAACAAAAAGCAAGTGAAAGGTAAGAAGGAGAGGATGAAATGAAAACGAAAAGAAGAAAATTTAAAAAAAATGAATTATACCTTCGCAGACGAATGAAATCTAAAATTATTTTTTTAATATAAAAAATTAATTGGAAGAAGCAGACAGTAAGATGTGAAGACGAAGCCAAAAATAAAGAAAGCGAGAATTTATTTCAAAATGGAAATCAACTTACATACACACGCGCGTGCGCAAAAGAAAAAACTGAAACAGACGACGGAAAATTAATAAAGGGGTGAAAAAACAAAAGAAAATTGAACGAATGAAGTAAAAACAATAATTGAACAAACGACGTGGAAGAACGAAAATAAAAATTAGTCAACAGATGTTGTCAAAAAAAAAAATGTTTAAATTCCAAGAATTTTCATGAAAGAAAAACTTAAAAGATTCTGCTCGCCTGGGATTCAGGGTTATTTTGCTTTCGATGTCTATGAAGCACCTGAGGCAACGTAGTAACCATTCCTCTAAAATTATAACCGCCAAGACACAAGCAAATCAATAAAACAAAACTTTTTAAAAAGTCTGATATTTCACAAAGATTGTCGAACTTGTTTTTCTTAGCGCGCATAAAAATTGCTGATGCTAAAAATTTTGGTTCTTAATATCAAACAACTTGGTGTTATGAGGAAAAAGTGGGAAGAAAAGGGAAAATACTTGGTTTTATATTATTTCGCTTCGTTACTTAGTACTGAAACCTCCAGTCGAAAATGAATTCAGGAATTACACTAACATAGAGAAGGGTGTAAGTCAAGGAGGGATATTGTCGCCAGATTTATTTCATCTATACAGAGGCAATCCTCAGGAAACTAGAAGTCCTAACAGAATTTATTAATGCAGGCCCAATCTTAATAACATATAAACCTCAATCACTGACCTATTCAATTCGAGGGTGAACCGTTTATCTTTTCTACATAACCTCATGAACTGGGACACTTCGACGTTTCCAAGCATGCCTAGCTAGATCAATTTTAACTTAGTGAATTCGATCCTCACTGGGTGCTCCACACTTTCGGTGCCGCATCTAAGCTACCCCGAGAAAATCATCTCGGCACTTAGACGCGGTGTAATGGCTAGCACGCTTGTCTCGCTAGACAATTACGACTGACTGGTGGGTTCGATCCTCACAGGGTGCCCTGCTTTACCGGTCTTGTGCTACGCTTATTTGGGAACATCAGCGATGGGTAATGGTTACCAAGCTTGTCTTGCTCGAACAATTAAGACTTAGTACTGAGTTCAATCCTCACTAGGTGGCCTATAGTTTCGGCCTTGTGCCACATCTAGGCTACGCTTAGAAAATACCGATAACATCATAAACTGCACTTCTTTCCTTTTGTTACGCTCATATGACATCACACATTCACCCTCTGTCTTGAGTGACTCTTGGGATTTGTATCGGGCGGACATTAGTATAAAAAAGAATATGCATGAAGCAAACTGCAAGAACCAACAGATAAGGTTGTAATGGATAGCGAGAAAAAATAAACTAAAACTCAGTTGTATGAAGACAGATGGCAAAGTGGCCAATAAGAAGGATATTCTTGGCTATTAGTCATGAACTGGATATGTCAAAATGAAGCAAGTACAGTTACTTTACTATATGGAAAGATAGAACACAAAATGTGACTGAAATCCGAAGACACACTGACATAACGAGAAATATACTAAACCGTTATTTAATCTCAATCATTCTATATGGCATTCAGTGCTGATCGATGTCGTCTCAGATGAAGCAGAGACATAATGGAACGGAAATATAGTTCTACAGAAGGATTCTAACAATATCACGTTTAACAATATGAAAGCTTCGAGAAAAATGGAAACAAAATAGATATACTCAGAAAGAGTTGAATCATTTGCGACTCATAATGTGGAAATAGGGCTTGGAGAATTTGACACTTACATGGCACATTGAAGGTGAGCGGGTCAAAGGGAAACATTGAGTCACGTACTTAACAAGCTTAAATAAATAGATGGCACACCAGGAAATGGGAAATATAATAAAACATACTGCTAAGCACTACAAAAGGCAGGAAATTGTGGAAAACCGTGATTGCTTGTTTGCTTCTAATGGAATAAGCTAGAATTCTAGATTTAAATATAAAAAAAAGTATTGTAAACATTGTATTTCAGATCTGGAATTAAATGGGTATGCATTTTAGAATAAGTATCAGGCAATTGTAGAATTCTGAAACATAGCAAACGCTAGAAAATAATACATACAGATTGGATCAAAATGATCTGCAACTTTCTATTCGATATAGTGGATGTACGGAAGGTGTAATGGATAGTGACACAGAATGAGAAAGCCGAGATCAGAGTTCGAATTCCAGTCGGGTCCATTGCATTTGATTAAGCTCAAATACTCTTGGGAATGATATGAATCCATTTCCTTCACCTATGGATTAAATAGTAGGATATCTTGAAAAATCATTGACATTCCCAAGAAAATTCTTACTGCAATATACACTTACCACAAAAAAAAAAAAAAATTCTTATAATTTAAAATCAATGTTGGTTTTAAATAACCCACAAAAGGGTTAAAACGTTAAAAGCAACAGCAAAAGTATCAATCAAAACCTATTCGATAAGTTGTCTCTATGAAAAGATCACGTATTGAGCTGTAATTTGAATGAGATTTTTTTATTCAAAATGTTGTTTCTTCTTAGTAAAGGACACCCAGGAAAACTTGACACAGACTTAATACTTTACGTCCGTCCTGTGTATGATGATAAACTACATCCGGCAGCAAGGCCTCTGATCGGGAGGTTTTAAATTGTTTTTGTTCAAATCACTTTGAAAGTATAAAAAAATTATAATAAAAATACCAGCAATAATTTTTATAAACAAAAAAATTATCAACACTATATTTCTGTAAGGAAAAAAAATTAACAGCATCGCATATTTGTAAAAGAAATTAATAATACTCTCAAGATAATTAAATTCCGGCATTAAATGGCCCGTTAAACAAAAAACAATCAAACAAATAATAATAATAATAATAATAATAATAATAATAATAATAATAATAATAATGATAATAATAATTGACATTACGTGTCATTAGTCGCAAATCAAGTTGTAACTCTTTTCTTGTAGCCGATTATTAATTCTTATTGTAACTACAATAATGTTCAATACAAAGCTGTAGTAAAAGCAAAGTTATTCTTTTGAAGTCAACGTATGACTAAAGATTAAAGCATTCGAGAAACAGAAACAATTAATAGATAAAGCAAACACATGAAAAACATCAACTGTAATAGATCTTTCTTTCTGGGTCCCACTTCATGCACAGGCGAACACAAACACCGATATGTTTAGAGCTTTCACAAAGAGAATTGATTCATTTATTAAAAAAACAAAAACAAACGACAGTTTATATATTTCTCTTGAAAGTAACTACGGCTTTCTCTCCTTGAAATGTTAATCAATTGCTATATACTTTTTTTTAAATAAAAAATAAAATATTCGTACAGGACATAGGCGATTATGGCTCTTTACATGTTTCTTTTCTTTAATATTTGTGAACTGCCATGCATTCTTGGAAAAGATGGTGATGTCGATCCCTATTCACTTCTCAACAGTTTTGAATTCAAATTTAACCCATAGTCGGGGAGAAAAGAGATGAAGTCATAATCTTCTATATTTATTAGTGCGAAAGAGAACGCAACAAACAAGGTCGAACTCGGCAGGATGACTACACATTCTACATACATTACGCTATCAGCGCATACTACTACTACTACTATTACTACTACTACTACTTGTGCATCTTAATAGTACTACTACTATTACTACTAGTGCGTCCTACTATCACTACTACTACTATTATTATTTCCTACTATTAATACTAATAACTATAATAATAACAATTATGACTTAATTCAATCGGTTATTTTCAAAAAAATAAAAGAAGAATATTTATAATTTGGTGAATTTTAAGATATGTTATTTTACACTATTTACATTCGGAGTATTGTCCTGATCTTTGTTGTTGCTGCCACAACGTTTTGGCTATTGTCCCCACCGACATTCATCAGGTGTATATCGATCGGGGTATTTCGAATTAAACACTTTACGCGGGTAGAGCGTTCTCGCTCCATGGCCCATGTATAGGAAAATGCCGTCTAGTTCCTACTTTTAGCACTGCTCAGTTTTTGCTCGTCATGTTTCCAATGAATTCAAGTACACATTGCCTGGTCCAGGGATTGAACTTACAATTGCTATGTCACCAAATTCCTGGACTAACTCTTTACTCTACTAGATTATTGTCCCGTAGGTTAACCGGATCTATGTAAAACTGGTGAAGTGCGGGGTGGAGGTGGGGGGTTTATGAGAACAACAATGACGAGGACAACAGTTTGATTGTATTAGGTTGGTGCAAAAATAATGACGTAATAATGTCGTTTTTTGACGTAACGTCAAAAAACGACATTATTACGTCATTATTTTTGCACCAACCTAATATATAGTGTAAATAATGATAAAACCTCATCCCGGAAGTTCAGACAGCGATTATATCAGTTATTGTTGAATTATTTAATATCGAATTTGCAATGGGCACCATTTTCTTAAATCGATTTCACCCCATGCAAGGCACTAAATCCACTAAGACTCAAGGGGTTACTGTGCGTGGAATAATTAGAAACAGAATCGTTACTAATGAGAGGGAACAAGAACGAATAATCAGGAGATCAGAAGATAGCGATTGGCATTGCATTTAAATTTTTGAATATTAAAGTTGCCTGGAAAGTATGGACCGGGAAGGGATTTCCACAAGTGATATGTGCGAGAAACGGAACTGTTAGCGTAGAATTTACGGTAACAGTTCAACTGTAAATTGACGATATCTCGACGCTAGTCTAGTACTCCGATTAAGTTCATAAAGTCTTGGTACTCAACTGAACAATTACTATGAAAATATTTATAGTAAAAAAGACAGGGAGGCAACCTTATAGCGGTGGGAAAGTGACTGAAGCTGAGTCGCCAGATCAAGTGCGATAATATTGTTGATTCTCTTTTGGATTTTATCAAGGAGCTCAAGGTAAATAATACCTATTGAGGATCGAACACTGGCCTAAAAATCAATTTGATCTATTACCGAATGATTTCCCAAAGCAGTTCAATAAAAAGCTATAATTATTTAATTTTGTGTGTGTATGGGGGGGTATGAATGGGTTTTCACTGAAAAATTAGTCTTTGCAGATTTTCTCTAATTCCATTGATATTTTTATCTGAATTATATATATATATATATATATATATATATATATATATATATATATATATATATATATATATATTTGGAAATCGTTCTTATAGAAGTTACATCTAATTTAATTTTATATTCGGAACAAGAACTTCCACCAGTCGCGATAAACGGATGTTGTTGAGCGTCAATTGGGACTTTAACTCAACCCAAACCTCAACTAAAAGATACTGGGAAAAATGATCGGTTCCCTTTACTGCTTCAGAAAGTACCTGAATCCTCCTGCTACCCTCTAATTTGACAAAAACTAGATCAGGCCGAAAATTGAGTTCTGCTGTCATACATGGACAGGATTTGCGAAATCTCCCCTTTCCAGTCGCTTTTCTGCGAGTGATGATTTATTTTCCACCGTACAATCCTTTTCTTTTGACTAGAATTTGCAAGCCACTCGCAGCTATATAGCTATTAACACAGCGAGTGTTTAGATGAACAACATTCTTTAGTTCCAGCGGTCCTAACTTTCGCGGCTAAGAACCGTCATGCCACACACACTGTAGTGAACCAGGGTTATTCCCTTTTTATTCTCTTGGTGAGATGTATTTTTCTCTCAAGTAGATTCTTCCTACGAACCACTGCCTTGTGTAAGTGTTTCCGAAATTATTACTGAATGAACATGTTCAACATGTGTTAACCGTCATCTTTAACGAAAGTTGTGCCTCTTACTCTGCACCCTCTATCCTAGGTGGGCATCAGTTCTTGTACAGGTCAATTGCGTTATCTTTGCCGTAAGCTTATAAGTGCCAATAAACATACAGGAACAGACTGCTATCAATAGGTAGGCATAAACAGAATGCTATCAAGAGGTAGGCATGAACGGACAGTTATCAATAAGTAGGCATGAACAGACTACTATCAAGAGGTAGACTTGAAGGGACAATTATCTATAGGTAGGTATAAAGGGCCTGCTATCAAAGGATAGGCATGAACGGACAGTTATCAATAGGTAGGCGTGAACAGACTGCTATCAAGCAAAAGAAAACATAAATAATCACCACATATGCTAGGCCACAAAAATCTCCTGAGCCGACCAAGCATAGAAATGAATACAATATAGAAAACAGTAATAAGAAGTGCCAGAGAAAAGAGATAATAACAACAAAAATTGCACTATGAGCTCTGGTAAAAAATGTTTGCTGAAGACATTAGGTTTATAATACCCAGAAATTTATGCACAGATGTCATCAAGGACACATGGCTCAGTGGATAAAGACGTTGGTTAGATCCAGTGACTACACCCAAAACTTGGAAAGTTTAGTTAAAGGGAAATAACTGAGACATCCGGAAGAGGCATGGCACGGGGAACTAGAACAATCTACCCTGGTGGACGAAATAAAGGGTTCAGTTCGAAATTCCAATCACCTGAAGAAGTACTGGGCGTACAACGTTGTGAATATGGCCGAAGCGTTGTGAATATGGCAATGAAGATGAGGATAACAGTTCGAATAATGTAAATATTGTAAGTCAGAATTAAGAAGCCAAAAGATAATGATTGATATTGCATTTAAATCTTTAACGATCGAAGTTGATTGGGAAACAAGAACCCGGAAGAGAGTTCCACGCGCGAAAGAAGATACCGTTAGCATATAACTAGCGATTTCATCATCTAGCCATTTCAGATGAAAATGATGAGACCTTGCTGCCAATCCATTACTGGTCTTAAATTCCTGGAATCTAGGTACAGTAGAAGAAAATTCATCAGACCAATTACCATGGTATTATTTATAGAAAAGTCACAAGGAACCTAGATTTTAGCCGTTGGAAAATGACTGAAGCCGAAATGCCATGTCAGGACCAATAACATTGCAGAGTCTTTGTATTTTTTAAGAAAATCTCTAAATAGATAGTAATAGAACCAGACCAGGTCTGGTGGCAAAATTCACTGCATGGGTAAATGGTAGACTTATCAATGTGTATGATGTATTATGGCGATAAATTGTCTAAACATCATAGAGGAAATATCGAATAGGGAGGTTTACTTTCTAATTTTTTTATTCCAAATCCTATAATAAATATATTCAAGGTAATGGTTCTGTTTCTCATGATTTCTCATTGAAATAGACTGATAGTTACCAGAAAACACGTTCTTGTGAGTATGGCATCGACTGTGAAGAGAAATTGTAAAATTATTCCCCAACCTGAGTAGCCAAGAATGAGCAAGTCAAGCTTCTATATGATTTGGGTATCAAGCAGTTGGAGATGTATCATCCTTACATCTCATCTGCACAAGAGAAGCCACGAATTGGTTCTGATAGATGTTACGGTAAATTTGGATACGAATTTTATGATGTCTGAGCAACGGAAAAATACAAAGTTATTAAGATCTCGCGGGGCAAACAGGAAACATGCACTAAGCAGTAGGTCGAATTTTGTAGTTGGCACACTCACGATTATTTCCAGGAATCGTTCTCCTTCGCAAGAATCCCCAGTGATACCTGACATCATTGGGAGTGCGCAGGTGGCAGAGCTAGGTGGAACAGCTGATGTGCTGAGGAAAGTGTTGTGTTTCTAACACGCTGGTAGATGAGGTACGTCCATCGTCAGCCGTCCGAAACTTCTAAGCATAGGAGAAGACATTAAATAATAATAATATGGATGAAATATTTTATACATTCGTTATGCAGTACTGGCATCGAGAGGACGGTTTGAAGTAAAGAGAACTACAAAAAAAAATGGATTGGATCTGATTTCAGTTTCTATCAAGAATAGAAAAGAAAACACAAACAAAAAAATGCAAAATAAACACACGTAAAACACGAAACATTTCTGATTCATCAAACATGTCAAAATCCTGAAATATGCACGTCGACAATCTGAGTTTTCTTTTCTGGAAAGAGCGGATTGAGATTATTTGATAAAAAAAATGACATATTTGCTGTGTTTTGAATTATTTATACGTATTGGTTTCTATTCTATTTCCTTATTATCTTCTTGATCTGGAAGCAGTTGGCAAGAGAGAAAAAAGGTAAGCGAAGTACTTTGCAAGCATACAGGTAATTCTTGGGAAAAAGGTCACACGTATTGTTGACCTTTTGTTTTGTTTTAAATATATATATTTTTTTTGTTTTTCTCTCTTATTTGTAAGTATATTGATAATTCTTTTGTTTTTAATGCATTTTGTTTCGAGGAATTGACGACAACAATGTTTGTCGGCGCTTGACATGAAGAGTCGCCATGGTTTCGCAAAAGATCATTGCCAATACGTTGGTGAATAGCGAAAAGCAAAGAAGAAAAAAGAAAACCGTGTGTGGACGAGGAAGACAGACATGATAAGGAATAGAAGAAAAACAGGAGGAGGTGGCTGAATAAAAAGACAAATGAGAACAGAGAAAAAGAAAAAGAATACAGTTAAGAAATGACATGAAATAAAAAAAAATGAGTTGGGAAATATCTCGAAAAAAAATTTAAAAAAAAACAGGACAACTAATGAGAAAACACCACAGAGAGAGAGAGAAAGGAAGACAGAGGGAGAGACAGACAGACAGGGAAAGAGAGAGATATACAGAAAGACAGAGAGATCGGATGGGGGAGAGATAGACAGAAAGATAGAATTCTCGGGAAGGAGAGAGAGACAGAAAGACAGGGGCATAGGGATGGAGAGAGATATACAAACAGAAAGACAGAAAGATAGGGATGGAGAAAGATAGAGAGAAAAGCAGAGAAATAGGGAAGGAAAGAGATAAACAGAAAGACGGTGAGTTGGGAAGGAAAAGAGAACGATAGACAGAGAGAAAGAAAAAGAGATAGGGAAGGAGAGAGAAAGACAGACAGACATAGAGAAATGGTGGGAGAGAGATAGACAGAGAGATAGTGTGGGGGAGAGATAGACAGACAGAAAGACAGGGAGATAAGGAAAGAGAGAGACAGATAGACAGAAAAAAGAGATAGGATGGGAGAGAAATATACAAAAAGACAGAGAGAGAAGGATAGAGCGAGATAGACAGAAAAGCAGAGAGATAGGATGGGAGAGAAATAGAGAGGCAGAACGGTAGATGAGAGAGAGACAGACAGACACGATAACTGATAGGATGGGAGCGAGATAGGCAGAGAGAAAAGCAGAGAAATAAGGAAGGAAAGCGATACACAGAAAGACAGTGAGTTGGGAACGGAAAGAGAGCGATAGACAGACAGAAAGACAGATATATGGTGTGGGAGAGAGATAGATAGACAGACAGACAGAGAGATAAGGAACCAGAGAGACAGATAGACAGAAAGAAAAAGAGATAGGATGTGAGAGAAATAGACAAAAAGATAGAGGGAGAAGTACAGAGGGAGAAGGACAGAAAGGCAGAGAGATAGGAAGGGAGAGAAATAGAGAGACAGACACGATAACTGATAGGATGGTAATGAGATAGACAGAGAGAAAAGCAGAGAAATACGGAAGGAAAGAGATACACAGAAAGACAGTGAGTTGGGAAGGGAAAGAGAGCGATAGACAGAGAGATAGGGAAGGAGAGAGAAAATAAAGGAATAAGAATCGAGTAACTTAGAAAATAATAAATAGGAAAAGGAATCATTAGAAAGAGAGGTAAATGAAGAAAAAAGTTTAGATGAGGAAAAACGAAGATGAAGTTATTAGATGAAGAATAAGACAACAAATATATTGAAGAAGATGATATCGAAGAAGGATGCTTTCCTTCTTCAATATCATCTTCTTCTACAATATATTTGTTGTCTTATTCTACATCTAATAACTTCATCTTCGTTTTTCCTCATCTAAGACATTAAATTAAAACTTGCGTAATACTGAAAATTGTGTAGAATCGCTTAGAGGAAGAATACGGTAGATTAAAATTTGTAGGAAATGGAGAGACCAAGAAGATAGATAAAAAGAGGATAGAATAAATAAGGATCTTAACATAGTGGGGTTGGAGGGAAAAGCTAACTAGAATAAGAAAAATAGAAGGTATGGCATGAAAATTAGAGATTTCAGAAGGAAGAAAATAAAGAGACTTTAAAGGAGATGATAAGGGAAAAAGCAAAACTGTTGCTGGAGGAGGGTAAAGAAGAAAAAAAATTCTGGTGGAGGAGCAATATGGACGAGAAGGATAAATAGGCTAAACAAAACCAAAGAAAAAGGAGAATAGAGAAGAAGAATTTATTTGGAAAAGAAAAATTGCAGAAGAGAAGGAAGGAAATAAAGTTAAGTATAGAAGCTGTCGGGGAAGAAAAATTGCAATAGTCAAATATCAGAAGAGAAGAAGGATGAGACGAAATAAATAAGAAGAAGTAGGAGGAGAGAAAAATATTTGGAAGGTTTGAAATAGAGAAAAGAAGAGAAAGGAGAAAAAATGGAAGCCTACGTATAGTAGTACAAATAAGTACATGTTTGAACGGGTAACAATGCGACATAGAATAAACTATACTGAAATAAAGATGGAGGAGTTGAAAGAAGACATTTGGAAGAGAAAAATAGGAGAGACAATACAGAAGAAATAGGGCGAAAAAGGAGAGGACAAAAACGTATTTGAGGGAGTAAAAAGTGGAAGAGAGGAAACACAAAGAAAAAAAGAAAGAAAGAAAGAAAGAAAGAGAACAAGAACGTAAATGGAAGAGTAATAGTAAAGAGAAAAAAGAAGAAAATAAAAGCAGTCGTAGAATGAAAAAAAAAGTATATGTAGGAGTAAAATTCTGAAGAAGAAGAAGAAGAAGAAGAAGAAGAAGAAGAAGAAGAAGAAGAAGAAAAATTTGGAGGAGTTAAAAATCCAGATGAAGGGAAAGAAGAGATTAAAGAAACAAAAAGGAGAGGAACAGGAAATTATAACATTTTTTTTTAAATAGAGAAATACCGTTGAAAGTGTCTAACTACAGAATATGACTAAAAGTGAATGGTGAGAAGTTGTCAGTGAAGAAGAAATATATTTAAAATCAGAAGTAAAACAAGAAAATTGACAAAAAAAGGACAATATATATATATATATATATGAAGAAATGAAAAAGTAACGCGACACGAAAACCGGAAAGAGAAATACGACCAAAACATTTCAAGAACGATAAAAATAACAAGGAGACATGTCTGCTGACTGAAGACGAAAACAGTATTGGCAGCTTGGCGACTGCTTCAATCAGTTTTTCTTTTATTGAGAAATCGGAAGTGTCATTGAATCGATCCGTTCGATCGATCGACTGTCTAGAAGCAGGTCAGGAAGCAGACATATCTACGGGAGAATTAGTCAGCAGAGCGGAAATCGAAGATTAGGATCATTGATCTTTGCCATCAAGTATTTCTACGTCAAGGCTTTCAGTGAGGACTCTCAGTCATACATAATTTCAAGAGCATGAACACGTCACTGCAACGTGTAAATGTGGACCTGGCGGTAGACATTTTTTTGATTCCATACCAAGTGTCAAAATTTCATTCTGGATAACAGAAACATCATCAAGAACACTTTAATCGAATAGTCAATCAGCAAAAAAACATTTATAAATAACTCTGTAAATTTAGTAATGTTATGACGACTAAAAATAAGATACTACCAAAAGTTAATTGTTTTATTTACAGATGACTGAAACACATGTTAACGTTAAGATAATATTAGTCGATTACCAACAAGAAAACATTAGGTATTTATTGCAGATAAGACAGCTTTCGGATGAAATTTATAAAATCATTCTCTTAAAACAATTATTTTAGAAAAACATGTTTCTCAATTCCCGTAACTATTATACCCTTTTCCAGATGTTTCCTTCCTAACCTTCTATTTGAGGTAATGTGGAAAGCTAACATCTTCATTATATCATTGTTTTCTCTTCTAATTACATGTGCTATGCATTTTAGTTATTGCTGATAGTTTTCAAGTGATGTGGTTTCTCTGATTTGGTACATTTCTTTGTTTTGGATTCTGTGACACCAGTAGACAATGTTCGAACTAGGATTATCTTTAGTCAAGGCCTTAAGGATTTTATCGCTCCAAGTTATTTTTCACCATTGATCTTATGAAAATAAAAAATGCGTCACGCAAGTTTTCCACTTTTTCATGAATTTTCCTAATATATATATATATATATATATATATATATATATATATATATATATATATATATATATCCCACCAACAAACTTTGTTCATTTTTTTATTATACAATTTACTCTATAACCGGTTAACTGGCGCGTTTTTCATTTTTACTTTTTATTAGCATGAGTGTTAATAATAAAACTATTTTTTGTCTTTTCATGGCAGGCATAAAACTTTGTACCACCAAAAATATCTTTAAACATATATATATATATATATATATATATATATATATATATATATATATATATATATATATGTGTGTGTGTGTGTGTGTGTGTGTGTGTGTAAGCAAATATATGGATATAGATTGAATATGGTCAAATGTTAATTATGTTTTTTATGAATATGTCCTGAAGATGGTCTATTTGACCGAAACGTCCGACGTTGACATTATATTAACATTAAAACAGCATAATTGCATATTAGGATTTTTGTTTGTTTTTTCCCTATATTTTTATTCATATATATATATATATATATATATAACCAACGAAAATTGAGTCGCACATCAAATGTAGGTATAGGTGTATTTATCAACATATATTTCTTAGCTCTAATGACATTGAGCACTATTATGTCTACAATTATTTATTTGCTTACCAGTGTATGCACGCCAGCACACGCGTATACGGTCGCCATTATCTAGCTTTCTCACTTACCTAATATTATACCTATATATCTTTAGAGAGAGAAAGAGAGATAGGATAAAAAAGATATCGAGAGAAAAACATGTACAAAACACACACACAAATTTATATATATATATATATATATATATATATATATATATATATATATATATATATATGGCAATATTAGCCGTTTTCCTTTAAGGAAACTTTTGGCATTCATTGACCGAGCTGCCAGTACAGCCTTCGGTTGAAATTCATAAAATCATTCTCTTAAAAATATTTTTTTAAGAAAGCAGGTTTCTCAAGTCCCGTAGTTTTTATACCTTTTTTACAGTCTTGATGGATGTTTCCCTCCTAACCTTCTATTTGAAGTAATGTGGAAAGCTAACATCTCCATTATATCATTGTTTTCTCTTCTAATTACATGTGGTATACATTTTCGTTGTTTCTGATGTTGACAGTCTTCAAGTGATGTGGTTTCTTTTATTTAGTACAATTCTTTGTGATTCTGTAGGTAGCCCCATTGCTGTAGGGATACCTGGTAATTTCACTGCAGACTTTTCAATGTTAGACTGGAGTATTGGCTTGATTTTCCCAGTCCTCGCTTTCGTGTCTTGTTAGAGTTAAAAGGCTTATACACGGCCTTGTGAATGATGAATTATTTTCCGCCCTACAACCCGTCTCCCACAGACGAAGCATCACAAACCACTCGCTACTCTGTTGCTATTTCTTTGGCATCTGTTCTGACGCGCTACATTCATTGTTTCCACCAGTCCTAACCTTTGCGGCTGGGAACTTCCATGTACGTACACAAGCATAAATCATTCTTATTCATTAGTAAGAAGGAAGTCCCACTCACAAGGGCTACTGGAACAAACTCCTGAAAAGATGTTTTACCGATAACTACAATATTGACTTCTTCAAGTCTTCAATGTTTTCTTTTTGTTACATTCATAAAACATCACACAGTAGCCTACTAGAGTGAGTGGCTCCTAAGCCTTGTATTATGTATACATTAATATAACAAAATAGCATGTTTAGTTATTCCAAAAACTGTTAATCAGTAGAAAAATTATAATGTGTCGTATATATCCGCGTATCATGCGACATTTGAAAACCTTTTTTAAGCTAGGGAGTCGCATCATACGTGAAATATAAAAATAGCCTGTGTACTGCTGGTTCTGGCTACGTCGTTGACCAAAAAACAGCATGGTCCGAAAGTCTTGTCATATAATTTTCTATTTCAACGAAATTCTATTAAAAAGAAAATATTAGGTTAGTGCAAAAATAATGACGTAATAATGTCGTTTTTTGGCGTATTTTTTAACGTCAAAAAACGACATTATTACGCCATTATTTTTGCACCAACCTAATAGTTTCACATGGATACCCATCAGTTGAAGGACGCTGTTCGGAGAGCCTTTGCACCAATCAACAAAGAATATCACACAGAGAATGGAACCGTATCATTTTGGGCCACGAAAATGCTGATGTTCATACAGACGTCCTTGATGTGTGACAGCGTCAATGAAAGTGAATAAGCTAAATCCAGTACATATGCTTTGTATTACTGTGTTTCTTGTTCGGCTATTGTTCTCATCACTTTTTCCTTAGGAGGTGACGAGAATTTCGGATCAATGTACACAATTTCACTGAAAATGTTTAGGTCAATGCAAGGTATAGTTTTCAGGAACTATCAAATGTGTTACACTCTATCCGACCCTAGCATGAAGAAGTTACTTTCTGGCAAGAGAAAAATCAAGCAAATTGTTGTATTAGTAATATTAAGGGCAATGAAAAACTAGGTTAATCGAGTAAAAACTGGAAGAGTGTCATCGGTAATTAAAATAACCCCATAAGATCTTAGACGATTAATGTCATGAGAATTTATTCATAATAAGACTGACAATTTTTTTTTTAATATTGTTTGGTAAACATGAAGCCTGAAAGTGAATACTATTTAAAAGTTTAAGAGAAGAATACAAAAGATGTTTATCGTGATTATGGATTAATATTTCTATTAATATTATACGACCAGCCCTCATAGATTTTGTTTGATTCTCTGTATTATGCAATAAAGTGTAATGATGGTGACCATTTATCCAAAAGAAGCGGTAATGGTAAAAAGCAGGCAACTATGAAATAATAATAATAATAATAATAATAATAATAATAATAATAATAATAATAATAACAATGACGAAAACACGTAAATCTAATTCGTGATGGTCCCAAAATATGTGAAAGGCTAAATATCATACTGATGTGTACTATTCTCATATTGCGTAGATTCCTCTGCATGCAATCACCACAGTTTCCTTCTTTTTCTGACTGCATGGCAACACATCTGCTTGCACCTGGTGATTGAAAACGCTAGTGTCTCTTGAAGACGGAGTTCAAAATGATCGATACAAAAATGGTCTCTCTGTCCAGACCGACGATATCATTGAAGCACAAAGACTCGACCTTATTATAATAGAAAACTATAGTAAATTACTGATTTTGCTATTCCATACGATACAAATGAACTGAAAATATCTGGATCTGGCATGGGAATTAAAAAAGCTATGGAATAACACTGATGATTTAATCTCTGTAGTAATAAGAGCGATTGGGACACAACCGAGAAAATGGAAAGAGCGATTAGGGAAATTAGAATTGAGACAAAAAATATAGATCTTCAGATAACTGTGATCAATTATATCAATTTGTTTTTGAATTTTAAGGATTCTTGCTGACACAGTGCCTCGAGAACAGAATTTCCATTGATTACGTCAATGTGCGACAGAAATATAATAATATTAATAATAATAATAACAGAATTTACTCTCCACAATGTCCCTTAAACGGCAATAGATTGCATAAAAATGTAATATACCAAGTCACTGTAAAATCAGCAGATAACGAAGAAAAAGTATGCATAGGTGAAAGACCTGAGAAAAAAAAAGACTACTTATGCAAAACTTCCTTTACAAGTAATAAATACGCGAAAGATACAATACTTTCTAAATATATCTTGGAGATTAAAAAATAAAAACAAAATCACAACAAAAATATCATGGAAAATAAAGAAAACAGCATCAGCCTAAAACAATAAATCCAAAACATAAAAAAACTATCTGAAGGAAGCTATAATTGCCTTCTCGGACCAACACAAGCTACTAAATAAACGATCAAAACTCATCTCAAAATGAAGACACGAAAACAAATTTTTACTACGTTACATAAATCAGAAAACTAAAAACTAACTATAAAAATAAAATTAAATAAACAAAAATAAATTAATCCAAATTAATAAAGAAGTAAATATATTAAACAAATGAACAAACCACGAATCGACCCGGAAACACAAGCAAACATAGGAACCGACGATAAAATTTAAAAGACAACACTATAAATAGACCCAAAACGGCCCCAGGACACACAATTATTTCCACTCAATAGGCCGAGAATAATTCGAAACACAAGCATTATCGCCCACCAAAAGAACCATTAGAACAATACAACAGACAACCCACAATGCATCATTGACCTATAAATATATATATACATAACTAGTCGAGAAAAATCACAGCACATATGACTTAACGATTGCGTTCAATTATCGAACACACTGTTGCTTGTGTTGGCTACAATGTTCACACACAAACACATACACACACAGGAACACACATGCATACATATATATGTTGTGTGTGTTTGTGTGAGTTAGTGTTTGTGTCCGTGTGTGTGTTATATTGTGTTAGTAAGATATAAACTGAACCACAACAGAATTAGTATATGTTTATACAATAACTGGAAACCCTATTCAAAACTCCATCTATGAAGACTCTTTAATAACTGACCGTCATTTCTGATGATGGGTGTAGACTCGTGCCATATAAATAACTGAAGCAAATTTCCTCAAAATATCTACAAAATAAACGCGTTGAAGTACAAATTGCGAAATATTATGTTAAATACTTGTCATAAACAGAAATAAGAAGCTAAAATTCTTCGGGACGGAGTCATTTAAATATCTCAGTGAATCTTGTCCAGTGGACGAGTGTAGCCATCGTATATAAAGACAAAGATTTCTAAAAGGTAGTATTTCGCACTTCCACTAGATGAGAAATTAGCATTGAAAGAAGAAACCCTGGCTAAACACCAGAAACTTATGAACTAAGAATTAAGACAGTAAAGGAATATTAGAAAGCTTGTCCTCAAGGACACATGGCACAGTGGATTAAGGCATAAGTTAAATTCAATGACAGGCCCCAAACAGTGTGAGTTCAATACCCGGTTAAGGCAGTTGGGAACTTGGAGAGGGGAATTAATAGGAGATAACTGATAACTGAAATCCATTAAACATGGCACGTGAAACAAGAACAGTCTACCCCAGTGAGCGAAATAAAGGGTTCAGTTCGACATTCCAACCACCTGAAGAAGGCCGGAGCGTACAACGAACGAAACGTTAGAATAAATATGGCAACAAAGATGAGGACAATAGTCCGAATAATGTAAATAGTGTAAACCTCGTTACGTCACCATTTAAGAGCAAGTGATGCTGGAAATTGCTTTTCATTAAATCGGTTCGTCGCAACTTCTGTGCATGATGAAGGAAAGAACTGATTAATGGATTGATTAATTGATTTCTTTTTCTTCAGGTTATTTAAAGACAGAAAATGTTTTTAGATTGTAGGAATTATTTGAGGGTGATTTAACGATACGGTTTTCAATAATTGACCCATAGCTGGGAAAGAAGGTGTGGATTCATGTCTTTCCCCAAGGGTATTAACTCGTATGTAAATATAACGAGCCTAACTGTAATTGGAACTCGGCTTTCTAATTAAAAATTCTGAACTATGATGCATTACACCACCTGCACATCCAAGCTTACAGCGCCTAAAATGAAAAAAAACGCTCACCCGTCTAGTTAATGACGAGGTTTGTTATTGCTTAACTTCGTTGATTTTACAGGAGCTGATGTTTCAATGTGACAAGACAATGAGAAAGGTGGAGCGATATTTGACAAAATTATTAACAGAAAGGATCTTTAGAAACAAAGAAAAGAATACTATTAGGTTGGTGCAAAAATAATGACGTAATAATGTCGTTTTTGACGTAATTTTTAGCGTCAAAAAACGACATTATTACGTCATTATTTTTGCACCAACCTAATATTATGTAGTACCAGTTCTCCGATATGCTAGTGAATGCTGAACAATCTCTTCCCACATGAAGAAATGTGGTTCTACAGAATGATGCTGAGAATACTATGGAGCTAAAATATGAGCAACTCAGTTAATACACACAGGTGATTATGGACAGACGAGGGAAATTTTTTCCCGCACTAGGTTGCCATACTTTATGCGGTAGACCAGTTACTGTTCAAGTTTATAGAATTCAGTCTGTCCTGCTATTTACCCATATCTGGGGGGTGAAAGAAGAGTATTAGCAAGTAGGTGAATGTAACGGATTCGGCTGGAATTCGATCTCGGGCTCTCCGATTCAACAATCCGAGTCGCTATCCATTACTCTGCCATGTCTAACTACGAATTTCTAATGACAATGGCAAAAAAAAATATTTATGCTTAACATCAAAAAGACACAGATGAAATTTCTCGAACAACTAATGAGGAAAGTGGGATGGGAGAATATGATACCCACAGGATAGATTGAAGGTAAGAGGGCCATCGGAAAACATCGCATAACTACCTGGGGAGTTTGAGCGAATGGGTGGCGCTGCAGATTTTGGGAAAGAAGGCAAAATTGCAAATTTATTAAGATCTTCAAATGACAGGTAATTGTGGAGCCATCGTTGCTAACGTCCTGAAGTCACACGGCACATAGAAGATGGCGGATTAGAAGTAGCATTTAAAACAATTGATAAGAAATGTGATCCACCACCTTTCAAAAATTGAAAACAATATATATAGAAGACGTTGATGAGATGATGAGCATGGCGATAAAAATGACTGTCATGATTAAATTTAGAGTGATAAAGATGCTGGCGGATATGACCAGCATAATGACACAAGCGCTGATAATAATGGCAGCTTTCATTGTATTTGCTGCCGGCAGACGATCTTTCTTGATGCGCCTCAATATCAAAATAGTCTCCACAGATTTCAGAGTTAAATAGGTTCAGCAAGAAGATGTCGATACTTTATTCACACACAATGCCAATCAGAGACAATCATTTCCAAGGTGTAAACGGTGTGAGATTCTCTTCAGCAATTAGGGAATACAATAGCTTTCCTCAGACTCATCTAATATTTTATTTGCCTTTCTTTATGCAGCTTCATTGGTTTCATAGTCTCTCTCAATCATTCTTTTGCATTGTTTCATTGTTTTTTTCGTTTTCGACATTCTCTTCTCACTCTATCTTCATTACCTAATCTCCTTCTTTCTTATAAATGAATTATTCGTTTGTCCTTGCTTTTGACAAAAACGCTTTTTTTTTTTATTTTTCCGTTTTTTCTTCCAAAGGTTTTCTTTTTTTCATTTTGAATTTTTATTTTTCTTCATTTTAAACTTTTTCTTTATTTTAGCGTTTTTTTTTTTTTTTTTCATTTTCCAATGTTTCTCCTTCATTTTGAAGTTTTTCGTTCTTTTCCTTTATTTTGTTTTGCCGCATTTCATTTTCTTCCCTTTTTTTAAATGCTTTTCTCTTCCCTTTTCTTCATTATAAAGTTTTTACTCGTTTTCCTTCCATTTTCTACATGTTCAGGTTTTCCATTTTTTTTTTTTTTTTTTTTTTACTTTGTTCTGAGATTGTTCTTTCTTTTTCCTTTATTTTGGAACATTTCATTTTCTCTCTTCATGCAAATGCTTTTCGTTATTTTTTTTAATTTTTCATGTTTTTCTTTTTTTTTGTTTTGATATTTATTTTATTTTACTGTATTCTGGAGATTTTCTTTGTTTTCATCATTTCAAACTTTTTTCCCATATTTTTAATTTTAAGGTTTATTTTTCTTTTGTTTCCACTATTTAAAATTTTTTCTTCATTTTGAGATTTTTTTCATTCTCTTTCTTCATTTCTTGTATATGTTTTCTTTTTCTCACCATTCATACATTTTCCCACTAATATTCTCTTTCTTACTTTCTGGTTTAATTTACATGAAATTCCATTATTTCCTTCTTTTTAAATGACGCTTCTCTTTCTATTATTTTCAGTTTTATTAAGCTTTTTCTTCATTAGTTATTTATTTCTTGTAAATTCTTAATAATCGTATTTCTTTATATTTAGTCTTCAATTGTTATTATCTCCCTTTATTTTAGAAAGTTCTTCCTTCTTTATTTCGTTGCAGTTTCTTTCATTCTATTCAATAGAAACCAGCCGGGCAACTCACCAAGTTTAAACTAATTTGATATTAACCACCCCAACGTCTCTACAACATGCCTCTTTCCCATTTCCCTTCATTTAACAATAGCATTTTAGCGAGAATCGCCCCGACATTAATATAATTCACGCTCTTTTAATGAGACTCTTTCGATGAACTTAATACCATACTATATTGACCATTTTGTCCAACAGAAAACGTAATATAATTCCACTGGAATGATTATTAAAGTAGTTGCGGCTATTTCTGTTCTGGTTGCAACGAATGGAAAAGTTACATTAAGACGCAATAAAAACTACAACAGAAGAATACAATAAGGTAAGACAATAATGTGCTATTT
The DNA here is from genome assembly GCA_963932145.1 of Acanthosepion lycidas. NCBI lineage: Eukaryota > Metazoa > Mollusca > Cephalopoda > Sepiida > Sepiidae > Acanthosepion > Acanthosepion lycidas. Next base: position 69,209,942 of record OZ010588.1, on the reverse strand, counting down.
GGAAACTTCTAAACGTAAGGATATGGAAACGAAGTCAAAACAATATTCTTTGGAAATTGGCTACAACAGAGTAACAATTACATATTCTTGAACTGAACCAAATTTTAGACTGTTCATCAATTGAAAACGTGATTTCGTTTCCACGTGATTGACATTTATGGACTACATAATCTGAAATTTTCCAATCTGCGCTTTTCAACCTTGACACAGTTCGAAATCATTTATATATTTTCCAAACTACAGATTATATCTTGCTGACCCAAATTTGCAAGTCTATCTGTCGCTTTTTCAATGTCAAATGGCCAAATAAACTCCATTATTTAGTCCCACCAGATCAATCATTTACGGCTAGGATGCACCCTGCTATGCCCATGGTGTCGAATAACCCACATTCCCTCCGTATACAGTGTAACCCGGATATAAGAGAGTTGTCGGGACCGGAGAAGAAGTCTCTTATATCCGGGTTTGGTCTATTTTGTTTAGGTAAGTATGGCTCTAATTTGGGACCAGAGAAAATCTTATATCCGGGTTTCTCTTTATCCGGGTTACACTGTACTATTTATAACAGAGAAGTTGTATTCATCTTTGTCCCAAGAATTGCTTCTCTGCGGAACACAATCCTGCGTGTGTGATTCTGTGAATACTACAGTCTTAACCTTAAATGTCAGTCTCTATATATCCCTCTTATCCTCATAATCTTCATTATTCTACAGGGTTTCCTTAAAGTCTGGATGCATAGAAAATTTCATAACTATATTTTTAAGTTCCACGGATTAAACATTGTTTTGTTGAATGAAAAAAAAGAGTTGACTTTTTTTTTCTAGGGTGTGCTAAAGGAGAAGGTGTACTCAATGCAAATCACAGATGCAACACACGTACTTGAACGCATAAAGAGTGAATGTGCTAAATTTAACGGTATGTAGTATTATTGCATCAAGTTTAGTGTAAGGCCGAATGTAAGGATCGAACTCACTATTTAGTCGTAACTGATCTCGCGAAACAATCATGCCACCACGTCAAAGAATCTACGTTTAGTATCTGTCTGTATTTCTGAGATGAGGTATTACGTACACTATTTCCTTAGTAAGCACAGATATGAAGAGATCGGCACCGAATATTTAACCATTTTATATCACGTGACAAATGTATCTACTAATAGAAAATATTGTTCTGGCATCTCACAAAGTGCATCAACCTTTGTATTACAAATGATGGGAATCATATTGAAGGTGTTATTTTTTAATATTCCAAAAAATGAAATGTTGAAAATTCAATTTCCTGAAAATATGCATTTTTGCCTATATTTTCAGATTTTATGTGCACCCTGTACATCATCATTCAGTAACCGTCTACGACCATTATATTTTAAGTCTTGTATTGGTGTAAAGCAAACATTTTTCCACGTGCCTTTCTATACGATTCCTCTATTGATAGTGAATATTAAATGTTTCTTTTACGTTAAGAATGAACGTTTCTTATATATTTACTCGTAATATTAGTGGTGTTTTGGGCACTAATACAGTTTGTTGGAAGCGTGGACAAGTCCATCTTTCTCGATTCTGTTACGGATTTCCGTCAGTTCTAGTTCCGTTAACGATTTTTTTTTTCAAAATTCAATTTCCTTAGTAAGCACAGATATGAAGAGATCGGCACCGAACCATTTTATATCACATGCCAAATGTATCTACTAATAGAAAATATCGTTCTGGCTTTCCTTCCCTACACCAATGTACTTATGATGAAGATTGTTATGCTGATGATGGGATAAAAAAAGATCATGAAGAGAAAATCAACATGGAATAGTTACTACTTAGTTATTTACTAAGCATAGCTCAGATGGAGGATAAGGCCGAAAGTAAGGATCGAACTCACTACTCAGTCGTAACTGATCTCGCGAAACAATCATGTCACCACGTCAAAGAATCTACGTTTAGTATCTGTCTATATTTCTGAGATGAGGTATTACGTACACTATTTACATTACTCGGACTATCATCCTCATCTTTTTTGCCATATTTATCACAATGTTTCGGCCGTTGTACGCTCCGGCCTTCTTCAGGTGATTGGAATGTCTTCAAGGACACATGGTATAGTGGATAAAGTTGTTGGTTAGATCCAGTGACAGGACCCAAAGAGTGTGAGTTCAATACCTAGTTAAGGCAGTGGAGAACTTTCAGAGGGAAATTAGCAGGAGATAACTGATAACTGACATCCATTAAAACATGGCACGTGGAACTAGAACAGTCTACCCCAGCTAGAGAAATAATGGGTTCAGTTCGACATTCCAACGACCTGAAGAAGGTCGCTGCGTACAACGGCCGAAACGTTGTGATAAATATGGCAACAAAGATGAGGATGATAGTCCGAGCAATGTAAATAGTGAATTTATGTTTACTTTATTAATCTTATTTGAATGAATAATTTCCGACCAAATAATCTGGTTGCATTTCTCTTTGTAAAACTCACACCTAAAAAAGCAGTAATTTGTTAAGTTTTATTTTGTGTAGTATTCTTCAAAAATATGGAAGTAGCCATGTTTGATTTGTTAGGTAAAAGGTGTTTGATTAATAACTGCATATTTTACGTATATGTGGCCAACCATGAGTCCTGACTTAACACCGTGTGACGTTTTTTTTTTTTGCGGTCGGTTAAACGAGCAAATGTTCTATACCAATCTAAGAGTTTGGAAGAATTTGAAGGGCGTTACAATGAATTATGATTTCCATACCACTTTCTTGTAATATCAGTTGATGCGCTTCCTGGACGACTCGAGAAGCTAATAGTGAAATCTCTTGCCCATATTGAATTTTATATAAAATGTCATATTTAACGGTTTCCACTGATATCCATTCCTTGCAAAATCATAAATAAATTGTCAGAATTTCAAAATGTAGTTACTTTTCAATCAATTTGTATTTGCCAAGTTTTAAATGCAGAAATGTGTGTGCCTTGGCTATAAGCCAAAATGCTGATTTTCAAGATGGGTTTTTGTTTCTAAAAAAAAAATTCTCAAAGCACAATGTACGAGAAGAGGTGAATTAATAAAAAACCACATTGGAATTAAAAAATAAAACAAATAGAAAATCACTCTTCAATAATTTGATATCCGAATTTAATGAATTAATCCAGCTTCCAAAATACCCTCTGCGGCCAATACCATCAAACCGAATCTCTTTAGAGATTAAATTCTCTCAAAATGTTGTTCGTCGTAAACTGTTATTGCAGATATTTATGTCTACACTAATATTTGATCGAATTGGGTAAACGTTCATCAAAAATATTTTAAAAACATGATTTTTTGTGATATTTTAGACAGAATTAACTCCCCTTGTTTTCAAAATTAACATCAGAGATACAAAGAAACGTCAACAGAAAAGAAGAAAAATAAAAAAAAGAGCCAAGGAAATTTCTAATGAGAAATACTCAAATGTCGCTCTGCCCTACTCTTCTCTATTCAGGGATTTCTTCTAATTCTTTCGTTCACCATTGCAAAAGTGGCGAATGTGTAGTGGGGGAATTAATGCGTAGAAAATCGAAGAAGACCTTCAAGCAATAGAGACTTTCAGACCCGATTAACCACTGTCCGATCATCATGATTATTCTTCAATATCATAATCACGTGATAATTAAAGGGGATGTTATTGCCGTTATTTAGATTTCTTTTCTCGGATATGGTCGCATAATTAGTTAGGGGGGAGGGGCGAGTTGGAGAATTATAGTCGGATATTCTCATGTATTTCGCTACTTAAGGTCGAATACAAATCTCGCAAAGCCATAAAGAGTGTCGATAAAAGAAAAGGCTTCAAAGGAAAATTAGACGCTTAAAAGATAATAGGAATTGATGGCTGATGAAAACACAAGATAAGTTTCATTCGTGCGGAAAGTTAAGAAAATTAGCGGAAAAGATAGGCACCAACTGTAGAGTAATCTGTAAGAGAAAACTTTCGCAGACTGCTTTACTAAAATTGTCAGGTTACATCTTCTTTTCATGTCACAATATTCTAGCCTTCTAACATGACGAAACATAAACTGTAAGAGAGAATGTATGGTTGTCAACAAGGGGCATAGGAGAAGACGCTATTTTTATATACCAGTACCAAGTAAGTACGAAAATTTAAATACGTGGGAAGCGGTTTAAGAGAGGACAGTAAACGTGACACCGAAATCCGAAGGCACATTGTAATACCGAAAGACTTGGAAGCTAGGGAAATTTTCATTCCAATAAAAGAGAGTAATGAAATATCAGGTTATGCCGGTCCTTCGTTATAGCAGTGAATGCTGGACCATTTCCTCGCAGATGAAGAAGAGACTTGTGACACCAAAATTGTTAATCTACAAAAGCCTTCTGAAACCATCAAGTATTGAACAGGCGAGTAAGAAAAACATTTTAAGGGACATAGACGCAAGCAGAAGGCTTAAAATTAGAATCAGAAAGAAGTAGATGATATTTCTAGGACACGAGGAGAGACGGCATGGAGAATTCGATACTCTCAGGACATATTGAAAGCAAAAGAAACAAACAAAAGCAACGATTAATGTACTTTAAAAAAAAATCGATTCACCCACAAGTAAAGTGTTTTTACGAAACTAAGACTTAGAGGGCTACTGGCAGCGAAAGAGAATGAAAAAAAGGTTTAAAAGTAACTGGGTACCTGATCCTAACGAGGAAACATAGGATAAATCTCTAAACTTCTCCGATAAAACGTTGGGGGTTGTAAACCGGGCGATAGGCTAACCTATCTGTAAGGGGCTTGCGTATTTGGATAAGCATAATAGTGGCTGGGAGGGACGGTGAAGAATTAGAACTTATTAAGAGGAAAGGCTATTGATTGAAAACGTTCCGAAAGCACACGTTAGATACAAGAAAAATCAATGAAACCTCAGAGTTCACGGACAATCTCTATTGTAGTTAATGTGATAATCTTCCGTTTTTTTCTCGTATATAACGTTCTGAAGGGGCATTTTTTAAAGCATTTTATCCAAGCAAGGTAGGAGTGCCAATAGCACGCAAGTCGTTACAGAGTGTGGTAGCAAAAGTAAAAACAGAGGAAAGGATGAAGAGAAGGACGGAGAATTAGATCAAGGCATCTGAACATGTCGATTGACATTGCCTTTAAATAAATGAAGGTTAGAGCTATCAGCGAAGCATGTAAGTGGAACTGTCAGGAAGTACGAGACATGATGCTATTAGAGTAAAATAGACGGGTGCATTTAACAGTTTCGACAGTGAAAATGTGGGACTGAGATGTCAACCTAGTAGCACGCTTAAATTCATGCAGTTTGTGGACCAGTAAAAGTAGTTGGTCGGAGCAGTTACCGTGAAAGTATCTGTAGAAAAGACAGAGGGAAGCGACAGCACGTCTGTGAGAGATTGACTGTAGACGAGATGCCAGATCAGGACCAATCATATTGCATATATGTCTCTGGATTTTGTCGAGAACGTTGAGACGAACAGCGGGGATATGGTAAATAAAATAAAATTAAAGTATAACGTCAGCAGAAAGGAAGTTACATAAGGATGAGAAAGGGCCGGGATGTCAGCAGAGAAATTGAGAAAGAGATAAGATGAAGATGAAGTCCAGTAGACCTGGATGAATGAACGGAGAAAAAAAAAATGAGGTAGAAAAGGCGGAAATGAAAATTGAAAGCAATAATTAAAAATAAAAAAAGACAAAAAAAAAAAAAAAAAAAAAAAAAAAAAACAAGGATGAAAGAGATTAAAAATTAAAGTTCGAATGTGATAAATCATAGACGGAACTTAATTCAACCAGGTGAGAATTTTTTCGTATTTCACGTGCAGTATCCCTCCAGTATGTTTGCGATCATAGCTCTCTAAACTTTCCTTTCCTCTGTTACTCTTAATAAATAATTTATTTTTGTTATCTACCCTAAATTTTGTTCCTCCATCCATTTACACAAGCTCGATTGTTCGGCTATGCGTTTTTTCCCCTTTGCGGCACTTGCCTTCAGACTGTCCCTTGAGTGTCAATTTTTCCAAGCCATTTTTTTCTCATTATGCGCATTAGAAATTTTAACTGTATTTTCCTAATATTAAGTATCTTTCCTTTTTGTTTTCATTGCCTCTAAAACTTTGTGGTTGCTCATATGGTCAGTCAATGATATTCTCAGCATCCTTCTTTCTGCTGGTTCAAGCCTCTTCTTCATTTTTTAGGAGATTGCCCAGCATTCACCACCATACGGAAAGTGTGATATTTCATTCCGTTTTTTTTTTTTTTTTTTTTTTTTGTTTCTAACGAAGTTTTTCTATTTCTTATTGTTTTGCTTAGCTTATGGACGGCATTTGTCGCTATCCAAATATTCCTTCAGATTTCAATGTCGCACTTTCGATTTTATGTTAAATACTTCGCACATATGTTATAAAACTTTTTAGGAAGTATTCTTTATTTTATGTATCGTATCTCTTCAGGATGTTGGCGATCATGGCTCTCTACATTTCCCTGTCCTTATATAGCTCTTAGCAAATTTAGTTTTTCTGTTATCCCTCCTAAAATTTTCTCTGCTATCCATTTACTCGCGCTCGCTGGGTAGATTATTCATTGTTTTCCTCTGTCCCTCAATCCGTCCCGTGATTATCATATTTTCTAAGCTTTCTTTTCTCATTATATACCCTAGAAATGCCAACTGTTTCTTTCTGTTGTGATATATACATCTTGTGGAGGGTTACAATTTAACGTGTATTCTGATGCGATTCGAGTGTGGATTGTGAAACGTTAATTTCTTTACGTTTGTTGGCGATCATGGCTCTCTACATTTCCCTGTCCTTATATAGCTCTTAACTTATTTAGTTTTTCTGTTATCCCTCCTAAAATTTTCTCTGCTATCCATTTACTCGCGCTCGCTGGGTAGATTATTCATTGTTTTCCTCTGTCCCTCAATCCGTCCCGTGATTATCATATTTTCTAAGCTTTCTTTTCTCATTATATACCCTAGAAATGCCAACTGTTTCTTTCTGTTGTGATATATACATCTTGTGGAGGGTTACAATTTAACGTGTATTCTGATGCGATTCGAGTGTGGATTGTGAAACGTTAATTTCTTTACGTTTGTTGGCGATCATGGCTCTCTACATTTCCCTGTCCTTATATAGCTCTTAACTTATTTAGTTTTTCTGTTATCCCTCCTAAAATTTTCTCTGCTATCCATTTACTCGCGCTCGCTGGGTAGATTATTCATTGTTTTCCTCTTTCCCTCAATCCGTCCCGTGATTATCATATTTTCTAAGCTTTCTTTTCTCATTATATACCCTAGAAATGCCAACTGTTTCTTTCTGTTGTGATATATACATCTTGTAGAGGGTTACAATTTAACGTGTATTCTGATGCGATTCGAGTGTGGATTGTGAAACGTTAATTTCTTTACGTTTGTTGGCGATCATGGCTCTCTACATTTCCCTGTCCTTATATAGCTCTTAACTTATTTAGTTTTTCTGTTATCCCTCCTAAAATTTTCTCTGCTATCCATTTACTCGCGCTCGCTGGGTAGATTATTCATTGTTTTCCTCTGTCCCTCAATCCGTCCCGTGATTATCATATTTTCTAAGCTTTCTTTTCTCATTATATACCCTAGAAATGCCAACTGTTTCTTTCTGTTGTGATATATACATCTTGTGGAGGGTTACAATTTAACGTGTATTCTGATGCGATTCGAGTGTGGATTGTGAAACGTTAATTTCTTTACGTTTGTTGGCGATCATGGCTCTCTACATTTCCCTGTCCTTATATAGCTCTTAACTTATTTAGTTTTTCTGTTATCCCTCCTAAAATTTTCTCTGCTATCCATTTACTCGCGCTCGCTGGGTAGATTATTCATTGTTTTCCTCTATCCCTCAATCCGTCCCGTGATTATCATATTTTCTAAGCTTTCTTTTCTCATTATATACCCTAGAAATGCCAACTGTTTCTTTCTGTTGTGATATATACATCTTGTGGAGGGTTACAATTTAACGTGTATTCTGATGCGATTCGAGTGTGGATTGTGAAACGTTAATTTCTTTACGTTTGTTGGCGATCATGGCTCTCTACATTTCCCTGTCCTTATATAGCTCTTAACTTATTTAGTTTTTCTGTTATCCCTCCTAAAATTTTCTCTGCTATCCATTTACTCGCGCTCGCTGGGTAGATTATTCATTGTTTTCCTCTGTCCCTCAATCCGTCCCGTGATTATCATATTTTCTAAGCTTTCTTTTCTCATTATATACCCTAGAAATGCCAACTGTTTCTTTCTGTTGTGATATATACATCTTGTGGAGGGTTACAATTTAACGTGTATTCTGATGCGATTCGAGTGTGGATTGTGAAACGTTAATTTCTTTACGTTTCAAAGAAAGGTAAATTGATATTGGGATTTTGAGAAAGAGGCTAAACATCAACTACAAGAAAACAGAATTCATGGTCATCAGTAAAAGGATGAGTCCAAAATGCGATTTGCAGGTCGGGAACACTAGAATAAAGCAAATGCAGAAGATGAAATATCTGGGAAGCGTTCTGACAGATGACGCTAAATGCCACACTGATAACCGTAGACGTATTGGGAATGGACAAAGATACATTCTAAAAGCTGCGCAGAGTTTTGCAAGACAGGATGATTTCTTTGTTAACGATGAAAAGAATACTGACCTGTTACGTGACATCTGTCCTTCTTTACGACAGCGAATGTTGGACGATTTACCCAAAAGATTCGGGGCGACAGTGGGAGGTTAAGGATACCATGGACCGAACGTGTGAGAAAGGACGAGATCTTAGAGATGATGTAAACAAGGAGGAGGCTTATACTTAACATCAGGAAGAGGCAGCTGAAGTTTTTTGGGGACACATAATGAAGAAAGGAGAGCCGGGAGAATCTGATACTCACAGCTCGAATATAGGTAAAAAGAGATAAGGGAAAACAACGCGTGACATACTTGGCGGACTTAAGCAAGTGGGTGACAGAACGTGGTCTGGAGGAGAAAACAGAGGGAAGGAACTTGTTGAGAGCTGCAAGGGATAAAGGGAGGTGGAGAGCCATGATCACCTACGTCTTGAAAGGACATGGCATAGAGAAAGAAAGAAATTGAAAATTGAAAGACTAAAAAATAGGTGTAAAAATAGAATCAATTTATATTTATTTGATATCTCGTCAGAAACACTAAAATCCCTGCTGCTTAATGCAATTTAGAATTCGATTTTCTTATCTACTTACAGCTGTTTCGAATTTTTCTGTAAGATCTAAGAAGGTGATCTCGCTATCCACTGACAGTAGTTTCAGTCTGCTTAGTTAAAGACAAAGCGAGTAGATTAAATCTTTCTCATAACTAGAGGTTGGCGGCACGAACAAGTTTTTCGAGGTCATCTTCAGAATATAAGCTCTTCCAATTTTTTAAATATATTATTGCATTGAATATGTTTTTAGATATTATCTCGCATTTTTAGAGTTCGTCGAGAGCCAAGACATATGTCAGGTCTGAAAAAAAATACATTTTTCGGTTATTATATGACTGTTGTGACGCTTATTGACATGGCTCATATACTTGACTGAATTACAAAGTAATAACATTAAACAATTTTAGATAATTAGAAAACGTTATCCCTTTTCTTGTTCTGAGTCATATTTTACTTTATCTAAAATTGTTTAATGCTATTACTTTGTAATTCAGTCAAATATAAAAGCAGATTAACTTAAAAACCACACAAAAATCCATGCTCTATCATTTAATTGAATGGCAGATGCTCAAAAATTAATTACACTGAAAAGAATTACCTGTACTTTCTTACCGACAAGATCTCTCTCAGAAAAAAAGCAACAGTTAGTAGTTTTCATGACATAGCTCCCTTAGCTCCAAATTTTATTATAATATAATATTCTATGCTTTACGCTATTATCTCACTGTTCATTGATATTAAATTCGATCTTCGCTGTGAATGACGTAATATACTGTGAAGTATACCATCTATTTGACGGCCGTTTTGAAATGACAAACCTCGATAAATTGACAAACTGGGTATCATCCCGATAAACGTATTGCCTTTCGAGTCTGCCAACATATAGCGTATCAATAAAGATGGGAAACTCATTGTTTCTACAGTCAAAAATGAGTATACTAATTCTGAATCCACTAATGATTGTTTTCTTTTACCTATTTATTTTCTGTATACCAAGAGAATATTTTCTAGAGAAAAATGTATACATGACTTCCAAATTAGCTCCATTCTTTTAGGGTTTTCTACTATATGGAAAAAAATACAAAATAATACAATCATTAATTTCAGTGCTACTATTCTGGTCTGGTGCTCCTGCTATATATCTCGAGATTCTGGAAAAAATTCAAAGAAGGGTCTGTAATAAAACCGACTATGACCTGGCATTTACGAACTGCCGTGATGTGGTTTCTCTTTGTCTTTTTGATAAATATTTTACAATTGGTCTGATGGGCTTTCCATCTTGGTGCCTCAACTGCCTCAGTTTATGTGTACTCCTAAATTGTCAAGTAGATCTCACTGTTTTACTCTTGGACTATGTAGATACAACCGTACGTTGCATTCTTACAGTTTATTCTGGTTACTTGCTACCTACCTTCTGTTTTCCTGAATCATATTCTTTTACTGTCCTTTCTCCTCAATAAGGTTTTCTTATTCTTTTTTCCATCCCAATAACATCTTGCATTTTTTGACATTATTGTCTTGCTCGGGATGAAAGGATTAAAAGAAATGTTTTCTTTACGGTTTATCCACCCTTTGTGAGTAACTTAAAGTCGAAATAGTTTTGAATTGTAAGAATAATTGTAAGAAGAAATAATTGTAAGAATGAATACAGCATTAATAATTATTTTAGATAAAAATGACTGTTCGTATTTACATTATTCGGACAATTGTCCTCATCTTTGTCGCCATATTGATTACAACGTTTCGGCCGTTGTACGCTACGGCCTTCTTCAGGTGGTTGGAATGTCGAAGTGAACTCTTTTTTTCGCTCACTGGAGTAGACTGTTCTAGTTCCACGTGCAATGTATGTCAGTTATCAGTTATCTCCTGTTAATTCCCCTCTCCAAGATCTCCATTGCCTTAACCGGGTATTGAACTCATACACTTTGGGTCCTATCACTAGGTCTAATCAACGACTTTATCCACTATGCCATGTGCCGTTGATGAGATCTGTGTATGAATTTTTACCAGTGTTCATATTGCAATTTGTTGCTGTTATCATTTTATGTTTTTACCAGAGCTCATATTGCAATTTCTGTTGTTATTATCGCTTTTCTCTGGCACTCCTTAGTACTGTTTCCCATATTGTATTCATTTCTATGCTTGGTCGGCTCAGGGGATTTTTGTAGCCTAGCATGTGCTTATTCCTTAAGTTTAGGAATTTTCCAATGGTGTTCTTTGTCTATGATCTCAACCTGATCCCACAGAGGGCGGTGATCTCCCCTTTCTCTGCATACGGGATCAGCCACGCCTGATTTTTCCACTTCCCCTCGTGTTACAGCTTTCTTGTGTCCTTGAAGCCTTACCTTGCCGAAACGTTGTAATAAATATGGTAGCAAAGATGTGGACAATAGTTCGAATAATGTAAATAATGTACATAATACCACATCTCAGAAATATAGACAGATACTGATTGTTCCTTCATTTTAATCCATTGTTTGGGCATGCTGATGGATTTATACATTTCCGCGAAGGTTATTTGTTCGTAAGTTAACATAAGGAACTCGAGAGGAATTCGAACTGGGCTCTACTGGTTCAAGCTTTTCTCCAATGCACCATCTGTACATCCTCAATAACAAGGAAGACAAAAATCATATTTTCAAAAAGCACGGTTAATACCTACCAGTAAACAGTATTACTTTACCAGCAAAATCTACAGTTAAAGATGTAGTATAGTGGGTGGTAAAAAAATTCTCGATTCGACTAAAAATCAATTTTCAAGTGAATGATCATTTGCTCAGATTTTGGAACTTGAAATCGGGGTGTGATCTTTTCAGTATCTTCTCGTCCAAGTTATGCACAATGTTACTTTATTTCTTATTTTTCCTCGAACATTTTCATTAAAAATTGAAGCGACATTTACCATGAAGTAAGTTATTTCAAACTTACCAAGTGTCTAAATCTAGTCACACCTCGAGAGAAACGTTACAAAAATCGATAATCTTGTTATGCTGAGATAGATACGACATTTTTTTTTTCTCAGCAGTATTAAATATTTGCTATTTCCTCAGTGAAACGCAATAGGTAAAGATTTCGATGCTGGCCAAAGCGATGGAAAACGTACCATTTTAAATATAAGTGCATAATATATTTTTAAAGGCAAAACAAGCACTTTTGCTTTGTGGAGCAGATTTGCTTCTTGACCTCTTCATGTCTAGAGTTAATCGTCATCTTTCCTACATAACCTCTGTACTTTTTTGCTTTTTCTTACCCTCATACAACACTACCGTGAATAGTTCACATTTTCCAAATGACAAATTATATATATATATATATATATACATATATATATATATATATATATATATATATATATATATATATATATATATATATATATATATAATTCGCATACATGCCTGTTTCCCTGTATTACAGCTCATCGGTGCGACTAGGCAACTGAATGCTTCAAGCCAGGATCGAATGCCGAGCGATATGGTATCAATTGGAGTTTCTAACCCCAGCCATCGGTGCTTCGGGAGAGCGAAAAACGAATACTAGAGCTTTTTTTTTCGAATGTAAATAAACGCCAGGCAGCCAGAGTGCTCTATTCATTAATGAAGAGCGAGGCGTTAGCGTTGATATATATATATATATATATATATATATATATATTTATATATTTTGTCATTCAGAGACTGTTTTGCTGTATCACAGCTCATCAGTGTGGATAGACGTCCAGTTGCCTCTAATTGGCGTCAGTCGGAGTTTCTACCACTAAGCCGTTGGCGCGCGGCAGGGATGAAGGTGAATTTAAGCGTATTTATTTTTTAGATAAACACACGGTGACTGAGAGAACTCGATTCGATTTACCGAAGAGTCTTGCATTATTAACCGTAATAGTCACTGTTTACAAACCCACACTTGCTTCTCACAGAGTTTAACCGAAATACATTTTTTATTAGCATATATTTTCGCAGTATCATAGCTCATCAGTGTGATTAGACGTCCGGTTGTCTCTCGCTGGGATCTAAACCCGACTGAATTGGGGTCAGTTGGGGTATATATATATATATATATATATATATATATGTGTGTGTGTGTGTGTGTGTGTGTGTGTGCGTGTTTGTTTGTATGTGTGCGTGTGTAAATATTTCAAATAGAGTATATCTCTAAAAGGACAATATGAATAAAGTGAAGGGAAAACTCAGCCGATGCGTTTCGTCATTTCATGGATAATTACTACTTTTCCAAGTCAAGATGAATGACCACAAACATAAGAATTAAAAAGACACTGTTAAATGTATAACCTATTGTTATGATTCCTAACATATAACAAATAAACCATGCCCAATCGGAAATAACCGAAATCCTAATGTCGTTTATTAGGCATTGAAATTTATCACCTCAGGTTGAGGTACTTGCCTGACTTTTCCGCAAACCTAGTGAGTATTCATGAGCACCCCTATACCAAAACTTCTGAGAAAATATATATATATACAGTCATCCACAAACAGACCGTTTCGCTATATCACACTCTTCAGTGTAGCTAGACGTCCGGTTGCCTCTAGCTAGGATCGAAACGCAGCTGAATTGGCGTCAGTCGGAGATTCTACCACTAAACCGTCGGTAAGAACGGGCAATATTTGTTTGTTCGTACAGAGCAACCTCGGTTCTCGAACGTTTCACATTTTAAAAAAAATCGGTTTTTGCACAGAAAATTCAAGATGAAAATGCCTCAGTTATCGAACAATATTTCGGTTCTCGAAAAACACAACCGAACCGTGTTAACCCAAACGGAATAATTTCTGAGTGGACCGTCGTGTTGTATACATTGGTGTGTTGTGCCATGGAATTTCTTTTGCAATTTTATTCGACTGTGGCTTTTTCTCTAGATTGATTCCTATTGGAAAATTAGTTTCGGTTTACGAACATTTCGGTTTATGAAAGGCCTCCAGTAACGAATTAAATTCGTGATCCGAGGTTCAGCTGTACATTCATCTCGTTACGGTCATATCACGTTGAAAAACATTTCTCGTACGACCACCGAATTAAAGCAACACCGGACCTGCATTACATTTAGAGAGATGGCCGCTTGGGAATTCCAGGTGCTGTAAGCTTGAATGTGCGACTGATTTAATGGATCAAGGCTCAGAATGGGAATTTGTACAGTCGAGTTTCATTTCCATTCGTGTTGGTTATAGGCGTTTACGCCCAAATACTCTTGGGAAATGTATGAAACGCTCTCTTCTCAACCCAGTCATAAGCAAATTATTAGGGCTTTTATCAGTAAATCATTATTATCTCCAAACAATTCTTACAATCTAAAACATCGCTTATGACATTAAAAAGATTTCAAAACGTTGATAAACCTTAAAAAACAGACAATCTATCGTATATTAATCGTAAGGGGTACGTAGGTCAAGCTATTTTCAAAACAACTTTGTATATTAACCTTAAGAAGCACGTAGGTCAAGCTATTTTCAAAGAAATTTGTATATTAATCGTAAGAGGCACATAAGCCATGCTACATTCAAACAACTTTGTCTGAATTCACTTTTTTTTTTCTGTTCCAAATTTTAGCGTCAAACGGTCAGGGAGTGTGTTGCTTAATTTGAAGTTTCTTTTAGGCTAGTATATTCTTCACTTTCGGATAGTGTGTCGATGTATTTTAGCCGGGTTATTTATATCCAATTTGGTAGAATCCGATTCCTACTCTTTATTACATGGATTCATATTTTAACAGTTTTATATTGCGATGAAGTAATTTTTTTTCAAATTGATTAAGTAAAGATTTTGTACTTAACATAACGAGACAAGTGCTTGTGTGGTCATTTATATTTTTTATGAATTTTGTACACTTTTCTTTATATATGAAATCATTAGCAGAATGTTTTTCAACACATTTATTGTATTTTCGCCATCTGCTAAATACTCAGGGTTCCTAATTTTAAGGGCTCTATAATTATTGCATATGTTAACTTTGCCTGAGTTTTATGGGGTGTTTTTTTGTAGTTACTGACTTACGTTAAACAAAAATCTAACCCAATATCAATGCAAAATAATAGAGAATGCAGCCGGGATACCTCTCAGAAAAAACCTGCCACATAATAAGACGTTAGCTACAGAGTTTTCAAGATAATATGAACGTGCTTGTCACAGTTTCGTAATTTAAGCAAATTAACATTACTAAAATAAATCATTGTTTCGTCGTACAAGTGTTCATCGAATTACAGTGAAGTTTACGTTTTGGTGATTGCAAATGTCGGTGAATTAGAGAGAAACCTGAAATCTTAAATTTAAATTCAATTTTTTTAAATATTTGTTTTGGTTATATAGTATAACTGATTTAATTTATTTTCTCTTTGATTGTGTTTAAATTTTTATCACTTTTGTTATTAAATATCCCGCATTATGTTAAGAAACTAAATGTCATCGGTTAAATTATATATCCCGAATCACATATTTAAAAAAAAAAAGCAAAACAACGTAGAAATGTAAAATGAAAGCCTCCTCTCTCATGATGCGTATGTGTAATCGCATCACTTTACGTCGATGTAGTCCTGAAGGTCGAAACGCGTCACACGAAATTTATTTTTCCCTTTGACATACATTTTCCTAAAATTGTTCTGATATCTAGAAATATATATATGAATATATATATTATTTCCTATACATACATGCATACACGAACACACACACACAGATATATATATATATATATATATATATATATATATATATATATATATATGTTTAACTTATATTAAATCCCTAAATTATTTGTAAAAGAGTTAAATATGTAAATTACTAGTAAACATCAAATTAATTTCTTCGTGGATTTTTTAATACATTTAAATTACTATCAAACATTAAAATCTATTTTTTACATAAATTGCTAAAACCCTTCTCCTTCCTACGTAAAACCTATTTACATGTGTACCTCCACGAGATCGCTAAAAAAAGAGTATAGCATGATGAAAAAGACGCCAAACGTGACGAACACAAAATTTTACCGTCTAAATGTTTGTTATTATTAAGAGGAAAGATCAAAGGGGTATTTTTTTCCATTTTTTAATCGTTCATAGCACGTCCGAAATTTTTGTTAAAAATCTAGTTTTTTTGAGACAGCAAAATTGACCATTTTTTTCCATTTAAAAAAAAACTGGAAATCTCATTTGAAATTCTTTTAAATATCAATTATCATTTTTTAAAAACTTATTTTAAGAAAATCAGAAATTATAATGTTTATTTAAAATATTTTGAACCAAACTTAACTTAGCTTTTGTGCCAAAAAGATGTAATTTGAAAATAAAACAAAGCATGTCATAAACTTTCGCATCTCTTGACAGGTGATGAATGACATATTTACGAATTCTATGAGGCTAATTTGTTCCACGGAAGGAGAAAAGTGAAATAATTTACATTTAAGTGAACAAATTATTTACCTCGTTATTTTTAACGAAAACTTTCAGCGGTGTAATTTTTTTTTTTTTTGTACTTAGCTTTGACCTTTATGTTTATGATGCTTAATGGCATATATATTATAAAGAAATTAAAATAAGACTGTTAAGAGTGACATTAAATTTCATATTTCATAAGAAATGTATCTAATTAATTCATAGGTACCTTTCTTATGAAATTTTATCAGAACTGTACATAAAATACTATAATTTTATGTACATTTATTACATTTTACTGTTATTTGTATTTGCATTCATTTTATTATTAATTTTGATATTTCATTTATGGAAAAATGTCATAACTGAGATTAATATAAAAATAAGATCATATAATTTTTTTAAGATGATACTGATATTTGTAGGTACCCTTTTCAGTTGAAATTGAAAAATCAAATTAACTTCTCCACACGTGTTTCGCAAAAGTAAAGGCCTTAACATCGGAGAACAATGCTTAACTCAAATAACGCAACTTAATTATATTCTGGTTAGTCTTCCGCACTTATAAACACAAAATTACATTTCTTAATTACTGTGGATCTTCTGATTAGTCAAAATGATACAATTTACAACGCGCTAAAAAAAGATCTATCTCATAAGGACACTTAGGAAAGCCGATGCGGCTTTTAACTAATTTTATAATATTTTAACAACTTAAATGTAAAATATATTATAATTAAAGTAATAACAAATAATTGTATTAAAAATTCATTTTTCATCGAAAAAAAATTTTTGCTTTCAGAAAATATTTTCCATATTCATAAAAACAAATAAAAGCAAATAAAAGCATTTGAAATTAAATAATATCTTTGTTTTATTGAGTTTTGTATGTTACAATTCAGAGCTGATTTTCAGGTATTGGCTCCAGTTAAAAAAAAAAAAAAAAACATGATTTGCATTCCTCAAAGCTCTGTGCTTTTAATTAGTGTAATCACTAAACCCGATGCGATCGAATTTCTAGCGTTTTCATAAAATTAGTTATGGGGGGGGGTAATAAATATTTAAAAAAATATTTCTACCATGACTTTAATAAAAGAAAACATATTTATAATAATTTCGATCATCTGTGAATAGTTCCTGACAGTTTCATTAACATCTGACAATTATTTCTATTTTTGCACGATTTTTCAAATTAATGTGTGTCATACCAAAAAAACGTGCTAAAAAATGTTATTTACTAGTTCCGCTGATACAAATAGAAAAAATGTTTTTTTCATCAAAATTTAGAATGTTCTAAAAAGAACCAACATTTTTTTTAAATAATTTAAAAAAACTTTGGTCTTTCCTCTTAATAATAACATAAGCATTTAGACAATAAAATTTTGTTTTCGGCAAGGGTGGCGTCTTTTTCATCAAGTTCACCCTTCTTTCTTTTCTTTTTTTTCTATTTTTCTTTTTTCTTTTTCTCTCTTCTACCCTCCCATTTCAATGTATCACTTCCGTTAAGTTAACCGATTAAATAGGTCAAGGTCTGGTCCCTCCTCCCCCAATACTAAGTGTGATTGTAAGAAATATTAAAATAAACCCTCTCTAAACTCGACAATGTCTCTCACACCACCCTGCATTACACTCTCTGTTAGATTACAAAAACTTAATACTACCCATCAAAAGTGTGAATTTTCATTTCATTTTTCGTTTCATCTTTTGGAATTGCTATCTGATGATCCAGCGTCCTTTAAAAGGGCTCTAGTGAAATAAATTTTTATCATGGAACCTTAAAGTAGCCTGTTTTTCTTTAATATATATATATATATATATATATATATATATATATATATATATATATATTAGGTTGTTGCAAAAATAATGTCGTTTTCTCACATAGTAATATATGTGAGAAAACGACATTATTTTGTACCAACCTAATATATATATATATATATATATATATATATATATATATATATATATATATATATGAGTTTAAGTGTGCGCGTATGTGTGTGTGTTAATTTATGTGTTTATGAGTTCATAGAAAATATATATCTACCTGTTTCCAGACGTATGCGTTAAATTAAAAAAAAATATCTTTAAGGTTTTTATATAAAAAGGAGGAAAGACATGACACTTTAATCTTGAGAATAACGTCGCAGTTATCCATCATTTCGAAACCCCGCTGCAAAAACAGCAGTTCATAGATTTTCGTTTCACTTGTAAATCAAAACCAAGACACAGAAAACCGTCCTTTGTTAATATGAGTTTCTGAAAGTGTCAAAATTCTCATGTCAAACTGCGTTGACAAGTAAAACTGTAAAGAGAATGATAACTAAAAATACTTTACACTTATATGATCGCTCTGCACACACCATATAAGAAAGAAAGAGAAACAGACACTTTCGTAGAAGATTAAATTTATTTGAGCCAAAAAGTGAGAATTTTTTTTTTTTTTTTTACTATTAGGTTGGTGCAAAAATAATGACGTAATAATGTCGTTTTTGGACGTTAAAAAATACGTCAAAAAACGACATTATTACGTCATTATTTTTGCACCAACCTAATAATTTTCCCGCACTACAGGGCCTAAGAACTATTCACGGTAGTGTTGTATGAGGGTAAGAAAAAGCAAAAAAGTACAGAGGTTATGTAGGAAAGATGACGATTAACTCTAGACATGAAGAGGTCAAGAAGCAAATCTGCTCCACAAAGCAAAAGTGCTTGTTAAGAAGCAGTCCTAGTGGAACTTACTTCTTTTTAATGGACTACGAAGGGAATGTGGTATAGCGGGTTCCAGCAACAAAGATCAGGGCGGATGGAAGCAAGGTTCATCAGTGTACTTGTCATGGAAATAAAGATAGAGTAACGATAGGCTTGTGACGCTTCGACTGTTGGATTTTTTCAGGGAGTCCCAGAAGTCGCGCACCAACCTCGTCGCAGTGGAAGAGTAGACAAAGTTGTGAAGCCTCTTCGTTACCGAGAGATGTGTAATGATTTATAAAAAGAGCATAAAACAATGGTTTAGTTAGTACTCATCTTCAATTTTTTTCTGTTTCTGATTTGATTTAATTATGGGTGAGAAACTAACAATGCAAGAAATATTAGATTGGTGCAAAAATAATGACGTAATAACGTCGTTTATTGACGTATTTTTAACATTAAAAAACGACACTATTTTGTCATTATTTTTGCACCAACGTAATAGTTGAATAGTTTTTTTTTTATGTTTAGAAGAGATGGAGCGAGACACTGCTATGTAGCTCAAGAATTCAATCTCAATCACTATGAGGGTGAACAAACATTGAGCCATACCACTGTCAGTCGTTCGATCAAACGCTTCCAAGAAACTGGCTCAGTTGCTAATTGTGAGAGATGTGGCCGACCAAAGAGTGCTACTGATGATAAAACATCGGCTATGATTATGGCGAATGTACCGTCTACAACCCGTAGGGTAAAAAATAATGAATCATCGAAAATGTCGCCTAAACTCCATTTCTAGTCTGGTCTGGATTTTGTTAAGATAGAGTATACCAGAGGGAGTCAGATATTTAGTAGGGCGATACAATGAACCCATCATTTTTCCAGCATCTTTAGCAATAAATCGCATATATGAGTTCCAATTGTGGACTGGGGTTAGTTTAACTCCCAGTAGACGCGCAAGGAAAGGAAGGACACCTATCCATCATGTTAGGTGAACAGGTTCTGCTCAGTCGAGGGTGGAGCGTTATTATTTTGGTTTTGAATGTATTGAATTTTGCAAACCAGTCTTTTACTCACTGAGTCACCGGGATTAGGTCAGAGGTTAGAGATCAGCTGTTAGACTTTGGGAGGTACGTCCGAATATATATTCACTAAAGATCGGAGTATGTTCTTCGGTAATCATAAATTTGATAACTTAGTATAAAATAAATAAAGAATAATATTGAAAAAATAACTCTAAGTACAAATACAAAATAAATATCTATAGCTATAAGCACAAATTACGTCTAAACTCTCAATTTATCTTCCAGTTAAAAATAAAATTTGAGTTAAAGAAAGTTTAAGAAATAAGACGTCAATAAATCATGGCTGTTTTTATCAATCAATTGTAAAATGACAGACAATTCTTTTCCCGCTAAGGCAACACAGGCATTAAGTATATCGCAATAAGATATTCACTCACTACTGGGTTGTGGACACTTCTAATGAGTGTGTTATATACACAATAAGATAAGGAACATATTCATATATATATATATATATATATATATATATATATATATATATATATATATATATATAGATAGATAGATAGATAGATAGATAGATAATGAACAGGTTTAGAAAGAAAGAAATATAAACTAAGTAAGAAAGCAATTACGATGTGCGTGTGTCGATATCACTTACGTTGTAATACCGACTCATAAAAAGAAGTCGTGATACTGAGTTCAAATGACGGTTGACTTTGTTACATGATCTTGCGCAGAAATAGATTTTGAAAAGAAAATAGTACTTTTGCAAAATAATTATTTCTCTCGTGTGTAAGCTGCAAACTTCTCGATGATCCAATATATATACAGAATGATTCTCACTTCTTTGCAGAAGAAGGCCTTCTATTCATTTGTAGCATTTCTGTGCTTTTCATTGATAATTTTAGTATTTCCATCATTTATATCTGAGCTAACTCTATGCCATGGGCTCGTAAGTGAATCTTAAGGCCTGCTTAAATGTCACAACTTCTCTTACATACGTTGCACGCATAAAGTTTGTCTTTGTTACCGATGTTGGAAACTTGCTGTTCCTGTGTATAATAATGCGATGTTTGAGTCTCAATAGACTTACAAACCTTGTCACACAAAAAAACAAACAAGTGACCTGCAGGCCATTCTAACCGGGATGTATTCACAGGAATTGGCACGTAACGTCTCTGGTGTAATCACATGTGATTGGCTAAACCAGCCGCCGAGAGGGCGACTGTTCTACAAATACTGCAAATGTGTTGTGTCCTAGGACTGATTGTAATTCTCCCTTCATAATGGCGGGATTTCTTTTTGAATGTTCAATTCGCTTCTGTTCAAAATTGTTGCGGCACTCTCAAATTAACCTTCCCCAGCCAGATCTATTTCGAACAACATTTTCTCTAGGATTCAACAGTAACGCCAAGATTTTAGGTTATATTTATATATGCATGCATATATATATATATATATATATATATATATATATATATATATATATAAAAGTGAACATAGAAGTCAAAACTTGGAGGCGACAGTCTGTTTCATGCTAGACGCAATCGTCAGGCCACCTATATATATATATATATATATATATATATATATATATATATATATATATATATATATATATATATATACAGTAGTGCACCAGGTCTCTGTATTCGGCCTTTCAAAAAGTGTGGTTGGTTCTGTACAAAGCCTTCACCACTATAATTATATCATATGTGCTGGAGTGTGGCTGTCAGTTCCTAGGAATTGAGTTGCTTGACCCTCATAATTCGAAGATGACGGGACAGTTCATCTCTCACACACACACACACACACACATATATATATATATATATATATATATATATATATATTAACAAAACCTATATTGAACAATATACATATATATATATATATATATATATATATATATATATATACATTGTTAAATATAGGTTTTGATAAATATAAAAAAAACGAATGTCTATCATGTTTATGCATAAGTCTTTGCTAGCTTTAATTTCGAGATATAAATGACAAAATCTGTCCAACATTTGGATATTTCTTTATTATATTGGTTGTCGTTGATTTAAGCTTTTGAGTCATTAGCTATCTGCTGACCCTATACAATCTCTCTCTTTCTCTCTCCCCCTCTCTCTCCCTCTCTCTCTCTCTCTCGATATATATATATATATATATATATATATATATATATATATATATATATATATATATATATTAGTTCATATCTGGAGAGAAAACCATTCTTTCAAGCATGTTTTATTGAAAACGGTCCACAAGGAAGATTTAATTAATCGTTTATTCACTTATTACAGCATTCAAACATGTTTTTAATGGATAAAGAATATAAAAAAAATTGTTCTAAGTTTTTATTGTTCCGACTGCTTTCGGCTAGTGTTATATCCATTATCAAGGATATTGTTTTTATTCTATCGACATAAGAGTTTAGTTGTGTGGAGTTCTTGCCGAGGACTGTATGCTATTTTTGGCGGTCATATACTGTGCGCGACTGATTGACCCGGACATGATTTCTATTTTTAGAAAACCTTTAACTCGCTGTCTCCACTGCTAAACATTTTTAAACTGACAGAAAGAGAACCGTATCTAATCAGTCATGCTTTTCTAATAATAAGTTGTATCCAACTATGTAACTTGTAAAGAATTTTTTGTTATCGATCAGCAATTTCCTTAAATGTTCTTTTAATTTATGGCTTAATAATTGTTTATTAATCTCGCTCTCCTTCGAGAGGTGACATATAAAGCGACTACTTAAGGGGGTAACAGTGTGTCCATATAGGAGTGTGTTCGATAGATTCATATTGTATGTCCGATATAGCAGTGTGTCCGATATATTTATATTCTTTAACCACTAAAAAATGGAAATACTGGAAAAATTCAATAAAAGATTAATTAAATCTTTCATTTTAAGGCCATTTTCAATGAAACATGTGTGTGTGTGTGTGTGTGTGTGTGTGTGTGTGTGTGTGTGTGTGTGCGAGCGGGTGCGCATACGCGCGTGTTTTTTAACCTTTCGTTCGAAAAACTCTTGCTAATTTACTTTTGGACTTAATCAAATTAATCTCAGCGTGAGGGTGTGTGGACCTGGGGGATTTCTTCGAACGTTGACTATCTCACGCAGAGATGAGAGTATTTTTTTTTAATACCACACCCCTTATGAAAGAGAGCGATCATGGTTTTCATTATCAGTAGTGAATTAAATTACAGAAAAATCGTCGTTACATTTGACCAGTTACCATAATTATTAGCTTGGTGCAAAAATAATGACGTAATAATGTCGTTTTTTGAAGTTAAAAAATACGTCAAAAAACGACATTATTACGTCATTATTTTTGCACCAACCTAATAGTATCAGCACTAAAAATAGACTCAGTAAAGAAGATAATTGAAATATATTGATAATGCAGTAATATAGCCTAATAATTCGGGAATTACGAGATTGAAAAGATACGGCCATACACATATTAATTTCAGCAAAAAGAGACATGTAATATTCCTTATAAAGACAGTGCTGATTGGTTGGTTTGTGTACCGGCATAACATTTCATTATGGGTCATTTAATACCTACCTACCTGTAACGGCATTCACCCGGGGTGGGTTAACCCGGCTCCAATATTGGAGTTTCATGGGAATTTGGAATTCACAAGCGGTCCCCAACCCGCATGTTTATCACATGAGATTTGATTATAGCGGTGAAGGTTTAATGCTGAAATATAATTTTTCGGGGAGCATTAATAATTTTTTTTACAAAAATAAATTGACAGTAATTTTAGTATAAAAATGTATTTTTATACTTATATAGTTTTTATGACTCCAGTGTGGAGGTTAGGATTTGCCCATAGCTGGGACCCTAACAGGTGTTACTAGCCCGTGTCTTGGTGGACCTTGGAACAACAGCAGTTAAGAAATTCTTCCACACTCATCAAAACGTTCCGATCAGAGGCATTACTGCCGGTTGTAGTTGACCGTCAAATCCAGGACAAATAACAACTTGAGAAACTTAAAATGAAAATCTTATGAAACACAAATCGCCATATGAATTAAAATAAAAAATAAATAAATGAGAAGGTTAGAGGTACGCAGAAAAAACTTGTCATTTTATATCAAGAAATAGTATCTGTTTTCATTGACATAAAACAAACCAGGCGAATTAGGAAATGGGAATTCAGTTCATTAAAAAGTACATTTAAAAATGATGGCTGTGTCAGCAGGGGTTAAACACCTGGATATACATATATTATGAAAAGAGAGAAAAGAAACAAAGTACTGAGACTCGTGTGAAAGTTATTGCAATTTATTTCTCTTAGTTTGTCTTTTATATACACTAAAATCTGCAGTTTGCCATATATAGATACACAAATTCATTTCACTTCAGTGGTAAAATGAAGAACTGCTGCTTTCTGGAAATAAATAATTATTTATTATCAAACATGTTATTAATTTAAAATGTAATTATATCTATTAGGTTGGTCCAAAAATAATGACGTAGTAATGTCGTTTTTTGACATTAAAAAATACGTCAAAAAACGACATTATTACGTCATTATTTATGCACCAACCTAATATATCTAATATCTCTCTCTCTCTCTCTCTCTCTCTCTCTCTATATATATATATATATATATATATATATATATATATATATATATATATGTCGCAGAGCTATAGCCTTAATAAATAAAAAGCGTAAAGGTTGAAATGATAACAAAAAAAAAGTAAACCCTGAAATAAATGGTGGAGGTGAAAAAATTAATTGCTTTCAATTTTTTCGGCTTTTCTCCATATATTTCAGTGAAGCAACCAGCAGTTAATTGGTAATGAAAATGATAATGTTAGCCTTTTCCTTGTAAGGATATATTTGGTGTTTATTAACCGAGCAGCCAGTATGTGGATTGAAATAAAATATTCCTCTTAAAACAATTTTTAAATATTCTTTACTCTCCCAAATCTATTTTAGTCGTTGATCTGAAAATTTGGTTGTATATAACAGAAAGTTTAGGTATTACTGAATGGCTTAGGCGCCAGACATGACATTCATATGAATGTCTCAGCTATTTTATTATATGGCTCGAGTTTTCGTGTTAATGTTTTGATTTTGTTACAGTTTTCGGTATTGTGTGAAACTGCATCTAACGCAGCCTATTCTATGTTCATTTTTTTTTTTAATCTCCTATGCTATGCCTGGGGGTCTCGGTGAAGACCAATATTCGTCGAACTTTGAGGACTGACTCTACATAATAAAAAAGATGTATAATAGATAACAGAATCCACATAAGTTGATGTCTTTCGAAATGAGCAATAGCAAAAACCGATATAACATATAAATCGAAGAGAAAGTAATGACGTAATCAACATGTTGACCTTGCGGACTATTTCCAACAAAAGTTTACAAAGGAAACGCCCATCAATACTGGAAAGAGTGATAACATCTACTAGACTAATGAAATATATTTTCCTGGAAAATTGTTTAAGAGAAGCATTTTATAAATTCCAATGTACGTTAATAACGGCTGCCCGGTTAATAAACTTCAAATATTGGCTTACAAGGAAAAAGCTAATATTATAATTTCCATTAGCAATTAACTGTTGATTGCTTAACTGGAATATTGGGGAAATATTGGTTGTGAGTCGTCAAGTAAACTTATTTTTTTAAAATTACTTGTTAATTCTGAACCATTTTAGCTTTAGTTCAGTGTGGCTAATATAATCTGCTTCAAGAAAATTGAGTTAACATGCCTGGTGATGGAAATATTTGTATATTTACAAACCCATGTTTCGCACACCAAAAATTCTCATAAATGATATATGCATGTATATATGTGCATGTATATATATATATACACAGCAAAATTTTCCTGATTTATATATATACATATATGTGTGTGTGTATGTGTGTGTGCATATCATCTCAACTTTTTTCTTATTTTGCGATTTTTCCGTCGGCATATTGTTTTCACCAATCTTTGAAATAAAGAAACGTGTTTTGGACTTCAGTATTGATTAGTCACAACACTGGCAAATACTCAAATACTCCAACCAGCAGGAAACCCTATCTATCTATCTATCAATCTATATCTATCTATATCTATATATATATATATATATATATATATATATGTGTGTGTGTGTGTGTGTATATATATATATATATATATATATATATATATATAGCAGCTATATTCATTTAACAAATCTTCATAATAGAGAAATATCGCATTTTAGAAACCGGATTGTATGTTTCATTTTAAATGCTACTTCTGATTCTCTTCATACGTAACCCGATTTCAATTAGACATATATACATATATCTGTCTATCTTTAAGGCTAACTATCCATCTATCAATCTATGTGCTTGCGCAATTTTTTCCTTGTTGATTTGTCTCTCTCTCAAATAGTGAAACATAGACTCCACATCATAGACACATTTGAACTTCCATACTGACTAGTAGTAACAATGTCAAATACTCAAACACTGTAGCCAGCAGTAGGTTCCATTTATATATGTATTAATCTATCTATCTATCTATCTATCTATCTATCTATCTATCTATCTATCTATCTCTCCACTATATCATCGCCATATTGTTTTCACCCATTTTCAAAAGGAAATGTTTTTTGAACTTTACTATTGACTACTGGTAAACGTGACAAATACTCAAACGTTGAAGTCAGTAGGAGTTTCTATCTATCTATCTATCTATCTATCTATCTATCTATCTATCTGTCTGTCTGTCTTTCTATGTGTTTATGTGAAAATGCTTTCATTGTTTATGTATATTCTCTAAAACACATGTACATCGATATCATATCGTACACACACACACACAAATAGACACACACAAACACGCACACACACACACACACACATATATATATATATATTTATATATATATATATATATATATATATATATATATATATATATATATATATATAGCGTAGCGAGAGAGAGAAAGAGGGATACACCTACCAGTATACAAATATATATATATATATATATATATATATATATATATATATATATATATAGATAGATAGATAGATAGATAGATAGATAGATCGATATGTGTGTATATGTACATATATCTATATGTATATATAGATATATGTTCATATATCTACCTATCTATCGATATATATATATATATATATATATATATATATATATATATATATATATATATATATATGAAAAGCCATCTATCGTTTGCTTTGAAGCGAGATTTTTTTCCTTCAGGTGTATGTTTGATCAAGAGCTTCGCGTACTTCGATATCTGGCATGGGGTCGAAATCCTCCTGGCTTTTAATCCAATTATCTACATCAAGTAATCGAACCCTGAAGCTTCAAGAGAAATGGGTGAGGAACTAATTAAATCGACTGGTTGCAAAACTGGCAAATCACATAGAAGCCAAAATAAAATCCAAACCAAATCAAAGAAATGGTTAAAAGGTCTGCAAATTCCTTCCTCAGAGAGAAATATTCACGATGATATCCGCTTCTTACGTTTCAACATGCAGTGATCAGATGCTGAATTTTGCTTTCATAAAGAAGCTTTTGTCCCGCGGCTATACATCGCCTGAAGACATCTTGATATCTACCATCGCTACATGAGTCCTCAAACAAAATGCTTTATTAATTTCAAACACGGATGTCGTTTCTAACTAACCTACTTTAAGGAAGCACGCTGAAACCTGTTTTTATATTGATGTCGAGTAAAGGATTTGAAATGTTTATGAAACAAACTCATTACATATATGATTATGAAACTAACAAAGGTTGAATATAAAACTAACATCTTCATGTTACCTGGTCAGCTATGGTGCATATAAGATGACTATCCTAATAGCTGGATAGAGTTAAAAAAAAGTAGTTCGATGTGCTAGAACGTAGGATATAAGTGACGTAAAACAATCTGAACTGGATTTCGAATTTACTCAGTTTATTGCGCTTATAAGCCGTCCTATTAATCTCCAGGAATATTTAAGAAAAAAATGGAAACTGTTTCAATATCTGCTAACCAAGGATTATCATGTGCTATTAAAAAAAGCTATCCATAACTTTTATGCCAAAGTCTTCTTTTTTTTTTTTTACTTTTTTTCGAAAATCATTAGGAGTTTCATGATTTTTTCTGTTTTTACGAGAAAGAACAAAGGCTGAGAGTAAAACCTTGGTTTTTCAAACATCGCACAATCTTTTCTATGGTGCAATGCAGAACATTCAGCATTTTTCAGCGTTGTATTAGGTTGATGCATAAATAATGTCGCTTTTGACGTTAAAAAAAATACGTCAAAAAACGACATTATTTTTGCACCAACCTAATATAATGAAAACAATATCAGATAGGATGAAACACTGGCATAACAAGCTCCAGTTTTGAACGAGGCGATGAACTTTAAACACCAACTGAATGTTTTTTTTTTCTTTCCTAATAAAATATATTTGCACTTATGATAACAATTATCTTTGTAAAATCTATGCTGACTTTCTAACCATATTTTACATGTTGCACACAATGAGGATCAAACTCCCTATTCAGTCGTAAATGAGCTGGTGAGTTAAGCTCGCTCAGCATTAGGCGACATTGAAGTAACCAAATTGTGATTTTCTGAGCGGAACTTAGATATGGCACATGGTGTGTGGGAGACAATATGTGGATTGAACTCACTATTCGTAATTAATGAACTTAGACAAGCTTTATAACAATTATATGACGTCGCAGTACTCAAAATGTTTCTCTAAGCGTAGCTTAATGGGGCACAAGATCGAAAGTATGGTGTACTCTGTAAGGTTCGAACTTACTATTCCGTCGTAATTGATCCAGTGAGACAAGCTTGATAACGATTACACCACGTTGTAAAGCCAAAAATGGTTTTCTTAGCCTAGCTTACATGGGGCACAATGCTGAATGTGAGGATTGAACTCACTATTCAGTCGTAATTTCTTGCCTAACATTACACCACATTGAAGTATTCCTTCTTGCAAAAAAAATTATGAACTGTTGAAAATAAATTTCGCAAAACTTAAACAAGAACAAAATACGTGATCTCCTGTTCAAATTTAAGTATAGAAATCGAAGAAAGGAAAGACGAAGGATATTAAAACGTAAATTGCGAATGAGGTAAATTGTAGACGAAACTTTACAAGATAGGAAGTATTCTTCTTTCATGTGCAGTATCCCTCTAGGACGTTGGTGATCATGGCTCTCTACAATTTCCTGTCTCTTGAACGTTTGCTTTTTGTTGTCTCTCCAAAACCTGTTTCGCCATACACTTACACAATCTAGATAATTAGGTTATGCATTCTTTTTCTTTGTCCTTCTTGTCTTCAACCTGTGCAATGAGTATCAAATTCTCCAAGCCATCTTTCCTCATTATGCGCCATAGAAATGTTAACCTTTTCTTACTGATGTGTATGTGGATATATGTGTCCTTTTTGGTTTCAGTTGTCACTAAAACTTCGTTGTTGCTCATCTACTCGGTCTATGTTATACTCAGCATCCTTCTGCATCACCACGTTTCGGCTGCTTTAAGTCACTTCAGTATTACGTAGATAGCCCGGCATACATTAACATACAGGAAGACTGATATTACATTTAGGAATGTTTCCTGTTAATACTTTTTTTAGTTTTTGGAAGGCATTTTTCTCTATCCGAATGCGCCTTCGAATTTCAGCGGCGCACTCCTGTTCTATGTTAAAACACTTCCCACAAATTCAAATTCTTCTACATGTTTTATTTTGCTATCTCCAGATGAGAAGTATTTTTTTTTATTTTATGTGAAATATCCCTTTCAGAACATTAGCGATCCTGTTCTTTGTATCTCTAAATAAAGTTAGTATCTAAGTTATATCTCCTAAAATTTGCACTGCCATTCATTTATTCGAGCTCTCTAGGTAGGTTACACGTTGAATTCCTCTGTTCCTCTTGCCCTCAATCTAGCCTGTGAGTATCACATATTCCATGCAAGCTTTCCTCATTATGTAACAGGAATTTCTACTTTCGCTTCCTGATGTTATGGCATATAGCGATTTTTAAACGTTTTTATGTTAAAGGCAAAAATAAAAAGAAAGAATGAACCAGTTTTCCTTTTTATTTTTCTTTCTAATCGGAACGAAACAGCTTAAGGTGGAAAATAAGAAATTGGTAACTTTAGTCATCACTAACTAATTATTTAACTCAGCTAACCCATGCGCCCTATAACGTTTCCTTGCAGCAAACCATCTTAGTGGCCTTACTTATTTATACAGAAGTCATTTTCATGCTACACATTATTTTTCATATATATATATATATATATATATATATATATATATATATATATAAGTAAACATTGAAGTCAACACTCAGAGACGACAGGCTCTTTCATGCTAGACGCAATCGTCAGGCCGTTGATTGCGTCTAGAATGAAACAGCCTGTCGCCTTTGAGTGTTGACATCAATGTTCACATTTATATTTATATTTACATATGCTCTATCACTGATATTAAGCATTTCATCCCTTAAATATAGCACACCATAAAACTATATTTCTTCAAATATATATATATATGAATGATTACAAAACTTAAAACTATATTTTTATCATACACATATATACAGTGTATTGAAAATAATTTTACTAACTTTAGAGACGTATTCTTGACTCCCATCAATGACAAAAGTTTATAAAATATATGTCTGCAAATTCTTCGCTTTTTTGAGCCATTAAGTTTAAAGAATGTTTACGATAGATGGCGCTGTGTTGTCCTGTAGCCGGAGTTACTCTTGTCATTCGTGTACACTTGTAGCTAGTTTATCTTCAAAGTTTAACGTCTATTGTAGTGAGTTAACGTGTGCAGGGTCTACCGCCCTCTGAACACTCACCACGGGAGAACTAGGCATTAGCATCAGTTTACTATTAATGTGTCGGCTGGAATATTTGATGACTGTCTGATAGGCCCATATGTCCTCCCAGCACGTCTTACAGGAGCTGTCTACAGCGAATTTATTTCGAATACACTTGCAGACCTGCTAGAGAATGTCCTCCTGCTAATACGAAGACGCATGTGGTTCATGCATAATGGGGCTTAAACATATTTTAAACATATTGTTCGTGATGCCTTGGCTGACGTCTACCATAAAAAGGGGGATAGGTAATAGGGGTACCGAATCCACAGACTGCAATTTCGCCCAATCTCAGAGATACTTCATTAATGTGTCATGGAGAGTTGCGAAACCATTCGACCCCTTCTGTGAGTGTTTTGTCCTTGCATTTGTGTGAAGAAACTGTCTCCAAAATTTGTAACGTATTTTTAATGCATCCTGTATATAGTGTGAGAGTAAGAGTGCAACAGACTACGCCTTCTTAGACTCACGTTTTCCAATGTTTCCATTGGCTACATCAAATCAATAGCTGCATCTACTGCAAGGAAAGCTGAGTTCATTGAATATTGTTACCCAATCTGGTCTGGCGCTCCTGTTGTACATCTCGAGATTCTTAACAAAACCCAAAGAAGGATTTTTAATGTAATCCATCTTGATCAGGCATCTTGACTTCAGTTACTTTCTCATCGATGTGACGTGCATTTCCTCTATCTTTTATACAAGTATTTTCATGGTAACTGCTCTGACAAATATTATACCCCGGTTCACCGAATACATAAATTTAAGCGTGTTATTAAATTGGCATCTAGGTCTCACGCTTTTACTGTTGAAATAGCTAAATGTAATATCCACTTTTTCTCCCACTTCACGCCTGTGGAATTCCGTTACGCTTACTGATAACAACAATCTTCAAACATCAATCGTAATCTTCTCTCTTCTAGAATCTCGTTCTTCTTTTGTCCTTTCCTTAATCGTCCATATTCTCAGTTTTCTTTTTCACTTTAACTCCCTTGATTTCCCTGCGTATTAGTGCCATACTCGTCTTGCTTTCGGTAAAATAATTAAAAATTATATATATATATATATATATATATATATATATATATATATATATATATATATATATATATATATTCTGTTTCGTGATGGAAAGGTATCTCTAGGACATTTGTGCCATGTTTTGGCTCAATTATTTATATATTCTGGTTAATGGTGCAAATGGTTCATTGTATTATCCTAACAGTTACTTAATAAGCGGTAACGTTTATGTTTCAAATTATTCTTGAGGTTTTTGAGTAGGAATAATTGTGGATCTAAATGATGTTATTCGTAGCTATTTTATGGCGTTCTTTGTTAACTCTCTCTCTCTCTCTCTCTGTATATATATATATATATATATATATATATATATAATTATACACACATACATATATATATATATATATATATATATATATATATATATTATCAGGGTTATATAGATATATATATATTATCAGAGTTATATATATATATATATATATATATATATATATATATATATATATATATATATATATATATATATATATATATATATATATATATATATATATATATATTATCAGGGTTAAATTTGGAAAACATTAGACGTCATCCGACCTTACTTTCTAATGTGAATACAGTTTTTAATCTGTTAGCAAGTAAAGGAAAGGAATAAATTAGCTGGTTTGCTACTTTGGGCATAAAGTTCTCTCATTTTTTTTTTAGATATTTAATAGATGAAACAATTTCAAAAGAGTTCGAATCCATTGAGAACCCATAACACAGCTAATCAAATCGACGCCTGTTTTCTTACATGCGTTGCCAGCGGTTTGAATCATATAAAAATTGCCTGGCATAAAATTCTCATCAGATATTTTGGCAATAAATTTCCTTTGCTGCTTTCATGAAGAGGGATTCGGTTGCAGTGCAACACATGTTCCGGAAAGAATAAGCATCAAGGTTTTAGTTGTTTCTCTCAAATTAGAGTTTTAGATGCCTTCTTTCTTTTCCTTGTTCGTCATGTTTCATTTTAACGTTTGAGTCGGCTTCCTTTTATCATCCAAACAATTGTCTTCCTTATTTTTGTATTGTTTTTCTCCTTGACTTCTTTGCAGAGTTTCTTACATTTTTTTTTCCTTTCTTCATTCATTTCTTTACATTATCTCTGTTTACTTCGGTTTCTTTTTCCTTTTGATTATTTTCTATAGTTTTCTTTCTTTTTTGAAACATTCTTATTTTTCTCTTTCTTACTCTCCTTCAATGAGCGTGCTTGATTTCTCTTTTCATTTCATCCCGAAAATGTGCCATTTTTTTATCTTACTAATAACAAAGCAATATTGTTTATATTACTATTTTTTCGTCATTCTTTCTTTCTTCATTCTTTTTCTTTCTTTCTTTCTTTCTTTCTTTCTTTCTTTCATTATTTCTTTTCTTTCCTCATAATTTCAATTATTCTTTTTTTTCCTTTTAAAATAAATCTATCTTCCAATTCCCATTACTTGCTTCTAATTATTTTCTTCTTTCTTTCTTGACGATCGGATAGTTTTCATTTCTTTCATTCACCATCATCCGTCTTTCTTTTTCTTTTCACTTTTTCGTTTTTATTATTTATTTTCTCTTTCCCTTTTCTTTGATTCTTTTACAATCATATATTCTTTTTATTCTTATTTACAATGTATTTCTCTTTCTTTTCTTTTTTTCGGTTTTAAACGCCTTTGTTTTCTTTCTTTCTTTATTACTTTCTTTCTTTCTTTCTTTCTTTCTTTCTTTATTTATTTATTTATTTGTTTATTTGTTTGACCATCTTCAATTCACCTGCTCTTCTTACTGCTGTTCATTTCTTTCTTTTGCATTTTTCTTTCTTTTTTTTTTCATATTTGCCTGTCCCTTCTTGTTTTTTTCCTTTTATTCTTTGATTCCGTTTACCCTCATGCTCTCGTTCTTTTTCTTTTATTTTGCCATCATGTTTTTTTTATTATCTATATTCTTATAGTCTTTTATTCCTGATCATTATTTCCTTCTGTCATTCATTCTTTTTTCTACACGTGTATTTTCTTTCAGTCTTTTTTTCTTTTGTGTTTCTCTTTTTCCTCTTCTCTTTTTCATTCCTCTTACCTTTTTTTATTATTCTCCCTCTTCGATTTATTTCCCCCTTTATAATTCTTCCGTTATAAATATTCTATAACACTTTCTAATCATCCACATTTTTAGAACCGTTTTCCTTTGATCGTTTTTTTTAAAAAGTTTATCTATTCATTTTTTCAAAGAATGAAGAAGGGAACGAATATAAGGAAATAACAAATATTTTGAAAACAAATATGTTTTCTTCAGACACACCCAGGATTCATTTCTTTGAAGGAAAAAAGAAAGAATGAAATATTCTTATAAAAGAAACTATTAATTAATAAAACATGTGTACGAATTCCACGCGTAAACGGAATATTTCCATGAATTTCTCTTTGTCTGATGTCTTCAAAAAAGGCATAGACACGAAGGAGCATATGTTTTGTTAATATCCTCCAATGTACGTGCACGTCTTTACGTAAGAGCGTGTATATCTTCTTCAATTCGAGAAAATGTTATATCGTTATATGTTTGCGCACGTGCGCAAACATATAACGATATATTTGTATACATCTATGTAATTATACGTAGATATATTATTTTGTGCCTTTCAACTGTCTATAGAACTCATTCTCTGTCTTTCTTTCTTTCTTTTTTTCTTTCTCTCTCTCTCTCTCTCTATATATATATATATATATATATATATATATATATATATATATGTGTGTGTGTGTGTACTGACACACAGAGATAACAAAATCAATTTATTATTTAAATCTGCTGAATTGTCCTTTTAAGTTAGAATTTGTAAGAACTTGATATACGTAAAATTTACGCAATGCTTAACATTCTATTCCTCATAAAAAGATAAATGAACAGACACACACGCATTTGATACCCATAGCTGATTAGATGTTCCGTTTATTTATCAAATATTACTTTATTTTCATCTATTGGCCTCAATATTCAAGAAACCTTATTATAAGCAAAATGCGCCTTCCGACAGGATTCGAACAAGGCTAACACGCTCAAACCATCGGTCACGATGACTTATGATTTCGTGCTAGCACAACCACCAACAGCTTCCAAGGGTCCCGTCTAGACAATTTCACTGGCAAGACTTGGGTCAACGCATGGTATAGTTTTCAGTCATTTTCCAAGGTGGAATAAAAGACAGGAAATTGTCTATAGCCTCAATAACCCATATCCTAAAAGGGTACTGCTTATAAAAGGAGAAAGGACCCATCGTTTTCATTACAAAGTTTTCTTGCGCTATATTATGTGAAGGACGACCATAGCAACGGCAGCCTCGTTTGTTTCGGATACCTTGCTTAACTTATTGATAGTAAGTTTATCTTACAGATTGTTTTGCTAACAGCGGTAATTAGATTTATATTGGCGCTCTACTTCTTTTCATTAATATGGGTTTCGAAATAAAACAAGAAAACAAGAAAACTTTGCAGATGCATTAATTTCAAGTCCTGGAGTCATTACACTTGCTGTAACAATAGAAGACCAAATGCTGATGCGTACGTTTTTCGAAAATTATTAAATACAGCGCATGAGTGATTTTGAAATGTAAATAAAATTGTGAACAATAGCAATTTTTAAATTAAAAAGAGTTGATTTTATTAGTCACTTATTAATAATTATTTATTTATAATTTGTTCCTATAAATTGAAAATCTAAGAAAAATTATATATATATATATATATATATATATATATATATATATATATATATGTGTGTGTGTGTGTGTGTGCGTGTGTGCTCGTGTGTTTGTGTAAGTGCGTGTGTGTGTTAGTGGTTGGGTGTTACGTTACGAGAAGGAAATTTTTCAGGCAAGTCTGAAGAAAATCCTTGGAAAACTGCACCGGGAAATGAAAGACTTTAATCCCCTCTCAACTGTTCTTTTTTCAAGTTGAATTTCGACGTCATGCTGTTTTTACCATTCTTTGAAATGAAGAAATCCGTGTTTTGAACTTCAAACTGATCAGTGAGAACCGTGGCAAATGTTAAAATACAGCAGCCAGCAAGAGATCATATCTATCTATCTATCTATCTATCTATCTATCTATCTATCTATCTATCTATCTATGTCATATATCGTCGCCATATTTATTTTGCCAGTCTTCATGATGAAGAAATCTGTTCTTTGAACCTTTGTACAGACTTGTGTCAAGCATGGAAATATAAAAAAACACAACCAGATTTTTCATCTCCATGCTCATCAACAACTCTTCAATTTCGATATATATATATATATATATATATATATATATATATATATATATATATATATATATATATATATATATATATTTCAGATATCGTGAGTCTTTTCAGGAGAGAGATATGCTAATTTCAAATAAGTACAAAACTCTAATCCCCTTCAAAATTAAATCCTTTGACTTCGATGCACTTGTAGTTTTCCAGCCACTTTGTAAAGGCCTCACATATAAAAAAAATAATGAACGAAAGAAGCAGATGTTGTGCAACAAAAAGGAATACTGAGTTGGAAGCCGAGACAGAAAGCTTAATTATGGCAGCTCAGAATCAAAGTCTCGTAACCAGATTTTATCATTGTCACATAATCAAGGATAGAACTAACGCGAAATGCAGGATCTGTGGAAAACATGATGAAACTGTCGACCATATTATCTCAGGATGTTCAGAAATGGAAAAAAGGAATATATCCGCAGGCATAACAAGATAGCGATATATGGGAACTGGAGGATAGGCAAGAAATACAAAATTGCAACCACAGAGAGATGGTATGAGCACCAACCAGACACAATTACCCAAAATAACGATGTAATTATCATCTGGGACATTTCAATTTAAACTGACAGGGAAATAAAAGGCAACTTGATGAAGTGTATATTTATTGACTTAATAGTACCATATGAGAGAAACACCTGCATTATGATTATCGAGAAATTGTCCACGTACAAGTACCTGGCGATCGAGGTTAACAGCATTTGGGGAATGAAGACTAGACTGTGCCATTAGTAATCAGAGATATGGGCCACGTGAGAAAATTAATAGAAAATTTTACTAAAAGTATGCCAGCTAACATCAACATACAAGGTGACTTGAATATCAATTAAATGACAATTCTTCTATAGGGTCTAAGGACCATAGTTTGGACCCGGCTCTACAGGATACAAAAGAGCGGAAAACATAACATACGCAGATAATAATAATAATAATAATAATAATAATAATAATAATAATAATAATAATAATAATAATAATAATAAAGACAGCAAAGACAAATGCAACCGACCAGATACAGTAGAGATGGCAAGATAAACCGCTTCATGGCCAATACTCTGCCCGTACCAAACAAGCTGACGTAGACAAAGCCCGTACCCATCAGTGGCTACGCAGTGCAGGGTTGAAAGCGGAAACTGAAGGTTTTATCCTTGCTGCGCAGGAACAATGCCTGCTAACTAGGAATTATCAAGCACATATACTAAAATATTGTGTCAGCCCTAAATGCAGATTCTGTGATAAATATTCAGAAACAATTGATCATCTTGTATCAGGTTGCACGATGTTGGCACCCACTGAATATAAAACCCGACATGACAGAGTGGGCCAATATCTGCACTGGAAAATCTGCAACTTCTACGGAAAGGAAACTGAAAGAAAATGGTATGAACACCGCCCAGACCTGGTTATGGAGATATGAGCTGTTACAATTCTATGGGACTACACAATACACACTGATAGAACAATCAAAGCCAACACCCAAACATTGTTATTGAAGACAACAAACAAAAAAAAGTGCCTCCTTGTTGATATGGCAGTGCCTGATAACTGCAATGTATCTTTGAAGATATTCAAAAAGCTGTCAAAATACAAGGACCTTGAAATAGAAATCTCAAAAATGTGGCACATGGGAACATCAACAATCCCTGTTGTAGTTGGAGCGCTAGGATTGGTTGGAAAAGATTCCAGTAGACTAATTGAAGGGATTCCTGGAAGTCCATGCCTCAAAGAGATACAAAAAATTGTTCTGACAAGTACAGCCCACACTTTACGAAGAGTTTTTATCTATGCCATTTTTTTTTCATTGGAAAGTGTCATGATGCCATTTCTAACCTTAGAAACGCCAGAAATCAAAGAAAAAAAAAATAATAATAATAATAAAGGCTTCTATTGATAATTTTCTGTTACGCGTTACCATAATATCAAAGTCAAAGTAACTGAAATGATCAAGAAATATACAGATTAGCAGGTAGACACAATGTGGCACCTTCAGGCCACTATTGTACCAATTATCTTTGGTGCGTTGAGGTATATTCCATTGAACTTGCATTAAGAACATCGGAATAAAATATAGTATCCGATCGATCCACAAGAAATAGTCTACAAGACATAGTCTACAATCTCTTGGGATCTCTAGTTGAAAAAGAAAAACTGCGCAGAAGTGAATAGTTCATAATAATAAAAATAATAATAATAATAATAATGATAATTTTGAATATGGTATGAATACTATATTGAAATGGACAAAAATGCCATGAGCTTACTAATCTTTGGAATTTTAGTATTTATAATGAGAAGCATATAAAATCTAATAACCAGACATCGTGTTTAAAGAGTAAAAAGAAAAAAAAGACGCCTTCTCATAGATATGGCTGTTTCATGAGATAAAAACATACTCGTTAAAAATAAACATGGTTATATTGAAAATGAAACAAAATAAACGTGGAACCTTCAAAGTAATCTGAGCTCTGGGCACGGTTCCAAAGACATACAGACAATAACATTAATAAAATCGCTTGGAGCCCTTGTTTAGAAGACAGAAAAATTACTGTTTTGTGAGGAAGTACTCATCTATTCAAAAAAGTATTATCAATGTAAAGAGAATATAGACACGTTACATGTTAAGTATCACTTAACATCAGTATTTGTGCAAAAAGAATGCATAGATTTACTACTTTGCTTTGCCCCATGTCTAGGGTTTATGGCTTGGTAAAGGAATGTAGTAAAGAGAAATCAGAAGATGACTATAATCATTATAATAATTATCATAATGATAATAGCACAGAGGGAAAGAGAAATTGCTAAAGAAGAGATAGAGATAGGTAGAGAGAATACTATCGAAGCAAAAATACATTTAAGAAACAATTATAATCCATCACAACAATTGAAGAAACGAACTGCCACAGACAGAATCTCTTCGGTAAACAATTTTGAAACAATGAAGACAAGATCATCTGAGAATTTATAGTACAATAAAATCGATAATAAGGAGAAACCCAATATCTCTGGCAATAAATCTACAGAACTTAGCGTTGGTAATTGATATTTATTGAATACATCATCAAATATATTTCACTTTAATTGCTACAAAGTTCAATAGAGGAATATAATCATTGATGTATTATTATTATTATTATTATTATTATTATTATTATTATTATTATTATTATTATTATTAATTTCTTTGCTTTCTGGCGTTTACAGATTTCTTTCCGGGTCCCCCCCCAGGGACCTAAGGTTAGAAATGGCATCATGACACTTTTCACTGACAAAAAAAAATAAAATAAAATAAAATAAAAATTACATAGATAAAGCCCTTCGTAAAGTGTGGGCTGTACTTGTCAGAACATTTTTTTGTATCTCCTTGAGGCATGGGCTTCCAGGAATCCCTGCAATTACTCTACTGCAATCTTTTCCAACCAGTCATAGGGCTCCAACTACAACAGGGATTGTTGATGTTCCCATATGCTACATTTTCGAGATTTCTATTTCAAGGTCCTTGTATTTTGACAGCTTTTTGAATATCTATTATTATTATTATTATTATTAATATTATTATTATTATTATATTTTGATTTTTGCGATGGTCACACTACCTACCAAGTCCCTGGGAGATCTAAAATAAGTAGTGATGAGTTGTCATGGCTACATTTCATGATTTGTTTTTCTAACTCCCATAACATCACTAGAGTTACATGGACAAAGTTATTCTTAGTGTGCGGGCTGTACTTATCAAGACAATGTTTTTTTTATTATTATTATTTCTCTTAAGCTGTGATTTCCCGGGATTTTTTCATAATGCTGTTATGTTCCCTGTGTTATCATTCCAAGCAGACCTTCTATGACTAATACTATTCTTGTTTAAATTTTCACACTTTTTTCTATTTCTGTTTCCAGGTCGATAGTATTTAAATTTCCTTAGTTTCTATGTTACAGTACGCTGGGCAAGTTTATCAATTAGTAGGCAAGTCTTTTCTTTTCGGTTTTGAAAATTATGCCCGGCCTATTTACTTCACTTTTCCTGTCTGTAAAGATGGTGTAATCCCAAAGAATTGCATGTCTTCTATTTCTGTAACCGATGCTGGATAATATTTATACCAGTGTCATATTAATATCTTTTCCAAACTTTGTGCACATTGTCAAGTGTAAGTATTGTCCCACTCTATTCTGATGTTTATTATATCCATTTGGCAGAAGTACAGGACATGCTGAAATTAGATGGTCTATAGTTTCATGATATTTGTTACAGAACCTGCATTTTGGGCCTACACTATTATGTACGATATTTGCGTGAAAGCTTCGAGTGAAATCACTCTGGTCTTGCTTTGCAAGAATAAATTATTCTGTTTCAGCCTTTAATCCAGATACTTGTAACCATTGATGAGTGTTAACTTTATCAACATCGGTTTTATTGGCCATGCCAAGGTTTGTCTTGCCAGCGTTTTTTTTTTTATCTGTTCTAGTTTTTTATCCTTGACTTTATTTTTCATAAATTTTGTTGCAACAGATGATTCTTGTATTCTGTTTATTTTTCTACAGAATTTATTAGGTTGGTGCAAAATTAATGACGTAATAATGTCGTTTTTTGGCATTAAAAATACGTCAAAAAACGACATTATTACGTCATTATTTTTGCACCAACCTAATACTAAATATAAATCTCGTTTGTATTTACAACATTCTTTTAAGATTGAGTGTTTTTCTTTCTGTTTTCAGGTTGCGTTAATTAATTCTATCATCCAGCCTTTTTCCATGTATGTTAGTAAGCCAATAGTTATTGTCTTGTATGACAATTCTAGCTGAATAAGACCTCTTCCACCTTCTTTACAGAGTATGTATAGACGGTCTAAGTCAGCCTTATATTCCATTCGTCTAATGTGATTTAGAGTTGAAACTATAATGAACCACTAGGATGGCAAGGCTACTAATGGAACTATAATTCTGTTCTGAGAATTCAATTCAGTTCATAATATCAGTCTCGCCTGTCTATATTACTCTTATCGCACTGTTTCTTTCATTCGAATGACGAATTCATTCACGCTTATTTACACTGAGGTACTTATCAGCTTCTTCTTGCTCTAAATCTCTGATTGTTACTCCAGGGTCTAAGCTAATAGAGGAGATTTGTTGTAGTGATCCTCGTAAAGTTGTGGCTTTAGCACAATGTCATTAGCGAAATATTTCCTGTTTTCAAGAGACCTTCCACTTCACTGTCATTCCTAGTTATAGAACTTTGTCATCCATGTAAAATAGATGGCTTATTTTCTTTTGAGATATCTTATAGCCATATTCCGTCCTGTTAAGTTCGCTGGTTAATTCTATTAAGGATATACAATATAGTAAGGGAGAAAAAGAGTCACCTTGAAATATTTCTATGTTGATGTTTCTTTCACCAAACCTATAAACTCCATTTATATAATTGAAGTAAAGTGTTGTTTTCCATATCGACATACTTTGTTTGGTGAAATGTGGACAACAGGTGATACATTATATATATACAAACTTTAAATCGTTGATCTAAGTT
Source organism: Acanthosepion lycidas (assembly GCA_963932145.1). Taxonomy (NCBI): domain Eukaryota; kingdom Metazoa; phylum Mollusca; class Cephalopoda; order Sepiida; family Sepiidae; genus Acanthosepion; species Acanthosepion lycidas. Next base: position 69,167,913 of record OZ010588.1, on the reverse strand, counting down.
CGAATTCAGATCGTGTTTGTTGCATTCGCTTTCGCACAAATAGCCTTAATCTCTTTTCCTTCCAGATATATTTACATTATTTAAATTATTCGGAATGTTATTCTCTTTTTCATTGTCATATTCACAACATTTCGCCCGTTGTACTCACCGGTCTTCTTCAAATGATTGGAATTTTGAACCGAACACTTTATTTCGCCCACCGGATTAGATTGTTCTAGTTCCACGTGCCATGCCTCTTGCGTTATTTACCTTCAACTCAACTCTCCAAGTTTTTTGGTTCACCACTGCTGTAGCATGATATTGAACTCACAAGCACTGGATCTGGCCAACGCCTTTTTCCACAGGGCCACTGGGTCATGGCAGGAACTAGAGCAATCAACCCCGTTGGACGAAATAAAGGGTTCGGTTCAAAATTCCAAACACCTGAAGAAGGCCGGAGCGTACAACGGCCGAAGCTTTGTGAATATAGCAATAAAACTATGCATAAAACACTACATCTCACATTCCTACGGCTATAGATTAAATACACAAACACAAAACTATATATAAAAACTCTACATCTCTTCTCCCTACGACTATAGATTAAATATACAAATGCAAAAATCTGCACAAAAACACTACATCTTCTCTTTCTACAGCTACAGTTTAAATACGAAAATTTAAAACTATACACAATCAAATTTGTAAAGCAGACTGAGTTATTCAGCAACAAGCAAAGGAAAAAAATAACTCCTGACGAAACACATGCTCTGCAGTGAATGTATTAGGTTGGTGCAAAAATAATTTCGTTTTCTCACATACTAACATATGTTAGAAAACGAAATTATTTTTGCACCAACCTAATAATTAAGAAAGGGTACCCTATGAGCCTGTGATTCCAGCTTCCATCCAACTAAGAGATGGTTGGATGGATAACAGTAGGTTTAATTTGACTCATTTTCTTTTCAATTTCAATATTTCTTATACAGGGGTTGGACAAAATAATTGGAACAGATGGAAATTCCACTCCTATATTTCAAAGATCTGTTATATTAAGAACTTTAACTAAAACTTTGTAATTGCAGGTTATATCTATTGTAAATACTTTTTTTTATCTAATTTAATGTCTTTGTCTTATTTCTTTTTAGAATTTAGTAAAATTTAAGCTAAATGCGTGATCTCTCCGAGTTTGAAAAAGGGCAAATTATTGGAGCTCGCATTGTAGGAGCCTCGATCACTAAGGTTGCTGAACTGTTTAGTTTTTCAAGAGTTACCATATCAAGAACTATGACGCAATTCGAGAAACAGGGCAAAACCTCCAGCAACCGTAGCAATTCGGGCAGGACTTTAAAAACTTACTGACAGCGACCGATGTGATAAAAAATCCTCGGACTACTGAGGTCACAGTGACTGTTGTGTTGAATAATCATCTGAATAGTCCAGTTTCTACCCCAAACTGTTCGTCGGAATCTCCATAAGGCTGCATATCATGGAACAGCCGCCGTAAGGAAACCTCTTCTTTCCATTCGCAACATTCAGAAGAGGTGGAAGTAGTGGAGATATCACAATGCCTAGTCTGCAAACCAAGGGAAGCAAGTTTTTCTCTTTTCCCAACTTCAGAGCGAGTTTATGTGTGGATTCAGTCCAAAGAAGCTTACAGCCCTGACTGCCTTCTTTCAACAGTAAAGCATGGAGGTGGATCAGTGATAGTTTGAGCTGCCATATCATGGAAATATCTCAGTCCAATAGTTGCCCTGCATGGTAGAATCAACAGCAAAGATTACCTTAACATTTTGGGAGATCATGTTCATCCAATGGCCAAGACTTTACACCCTGATAGTGACTGCAACTTCCAAGACGATAATGCTCTAATACATACCCCTTGAGTGGTTAAGAATTGGTATGAAGAGCATGAAAGTGAGCCATGGAATGGCCAACACAATCTCCACATATCAATATTTTTTAACATTTGTGATGCATTTTGGAGCGACAAGTTAGGAGCCGCTATCCTCCACCGTCGTGTCTTAAAGAGCTGGAGAAGCCTTAACGAACTATTAGAATCACATTTTTCTTTTCAGCATATTAGTTTTATTGGTGCAGTTAGAAATATTGCGTTATTGGTATTCTCTATTAAGTCGTACGCCCCAACAATAACAGAGAGACGAGTGCCCTGAAAGTCACACATTCTGGTAACCTCCACCCGGAGGTCGGTGTATTATTATCATTATTATTACTATTATTAATATTAATAATTAATTGTTGTTGTTGTTGTTGTTGTTACTGCTGCTGTTGCTGTTGTTGTTGTTGTTTTTCTAATTACTGCATTGTGGTTGGTGTAACAGATATCGGTCCGGAGACGAGTTCAAATTTCAGTCGGGTTTGCTGCATTCGCTTACGTGCAAGTAACTTTACGGAATCTATGTATCTCTCTTTACCACACCCCTAGCTATAGGTTAAATAACAGAAATTGTATTGTATTTGTAAAATCATTGATGTTCTTTAAGAAAATGCAAATAAATTAATGCAACATTATCTTAAAAAAACAATTATTCCTACAATCTAAAATATGTTTCAAAGTAAGAAAGTCATCTGTAAAAAAAAAGACAAATCCATCAACTGATATGACTTATTGTTTCTTGAAGCCTTCATTTTTTTTTAAATCTGTATACCGTGCACTGACATTATTCTTCTTAAAAAGGTAGTAGAGTATTTACAGTTGCTTTCTCTTACTTGCTTACTTTTTGTTATTTGGACAGCATCTTATGCAGACCTATATTCCATGTGTGCAACTACATCCCTCCTTACAAGAAAGTTCCCCCGCCAAAAATAAAAAATATAAAAAATAGTAAAAATAAATAAAAAGCTAGATGCGCAATAGAAAACTTTTTTTTTTTTTTTAAATTAAATAAAACTTTTAAAAAATCCGCTGGAAGCATTTGTACACGGTTAATAGGTTTTTTTTTTTTAATTTTTTTTTTTTTAAATTTTGGTGGATGAAGTGACTTGAGGTGTTCATTAATGCAGTGATCGTTATTTGCTTTTAGTTACATTTTTTCTCAATCATTTTTTTTTTACAGTGACTACAAATACTAATTATCGTCTTTGTTACTGTTCTTTTTGTTAAAGTTATTGTTGCTACTACGGGTAATTTTATTGTTATTAAGGTCGCTGTTATTATTGCTTTTACAAGTTTCACATTCCGGTATCAGGTTGACGATATTTCATAATTGGCTCGCTAATGAGGTTACGGGGAGTAGTATTTCTTTTGTTTGCAAACATGAAGTTTATTTGCCGAGAAATCTGTGGGCAGACCTCGTTTGTGTATTGTTAACGTTATTTTATCTGTATCTACGACCAGTTTTAATTAATTCAATTTGTCACATATTTAAATATTTGAAAGCAGTTTCGTGTATTATTGAATTTGCGAAGAGATGGAAGTAATCACAGCATTTCAAACTTAATTTATCAAACAATTGTCTGCATACACATATACCTGCATCTATACAATATGTGACAATCGCTTTATATATGTATTATAACTATAGTATCTGTATTCGCATGTGTTTCCCATAATAAATATCCATAGAGAGGTTTAAAGATGTATTTGTATACAGCCGTTCTATTAAATTTTTTTTAACTCCAATCGAGGGGGTAATGCCGCTAAGACGCAAAGTGTTATTACGAGAGGAAGAGAATGAGAAGACTTTAATGAGGAGAAAGGACAATAAAAGAACAAGTTTCCAGAAGGCAGAAGATGGCAACTGACGCTGCATCTACATTTTTTTAAGGTTGTAGCTAGCAGGGAAACAAGAAACAGCAACAGATTTCTAGAGGTAAGAAGTTCAAGAAAAGAAAATATTAGAAAAGAACTTACGCTTTCATCTTGCTATTTCAACATTCAAACAATAATACCTAGTCGCCAATCTAGTAGTCCGTTTAAATTCACATGGTCGATCTACCAAGGAGATGTACTCATTAGAACAGCTACCATGTATATATTTATAGAAAAGACAAAGTGAAGACAAAGTGGGAATGTGGAGTGAATTCGAGAAGCCAGGTAGATACAGATAACATTACCGATCCTTCTGGATTTTGTCGTGTGTGTGTGTGGGAGGGGGGGGGCGTGTGTGTGTGTGTAACGAATGCACGGCTGCAATTTTCGACGGATTTGCACCAAAATTTACATGCACATGCTCCAAGTTAGCGAGAAAGCCAAGACCGACTTTGCATTTCTCAACTCCTATCAATAGTGGAAATAATCGATTTTTGATGCTTCTACGACAGTTTTCATGTAGTTTGTGGCCATTTTATACTGGCCAGAGTGAGAGCCTATAGATGGCTGCCACGAATAGGCAGGAAGATTCTACTGGCCAACATAAGAGCCAACAGCTGACTGACACGAATGTTAACTAGGATGCTAGCATGCAAAAAAATCGATAGCTGCATTCGTCACAAGTGGGAAAAATTTAAATCTGCATGGCACTTTACTCCAATTGGCTCATTCGCTTGCTTAAACTCAACGTTGATTCTGATTCCGCCGAACGGGGTTGGGTGTGAAAAAGTATTTGTTGATAACATTCTTTTTTCATTCGGTTTTTCCAGTTACGAGTTCTTTTTTTTAAAGCTGATCGCTTTGTGTTCATTTTGTTTAGTTCTTTTTTCGTAACAGATTGAATGTTTAGTATAGAGCTTAGAAAAAAATCGCTGTGTGAGATAGGCAAGAAGTAAGGCATGTAGCAACATCGGCGCCGCAAAGGGCACTCCTTTAAAGGCAAGGGAGGTCAAAAATTTTTTAAGTCAAGTGATAGCGATTGCTGTATGAGTCATACGATTTTTGAATCAAACAAGGGCAACGCCGGGCCATGATGCTGGCTGATTTATAAAGATGGATTTTGACGAAAAAAAAACAACATAATCACAGACATAAAAAAACTCATTCAATATAATCTGCCCACTTCCTGTCAGTAGAAAATTTAGTTCAATAAGGCCAAATGAATTTCTCTCCTGAAGTTTAGTATCAGCCATGTTGCTAAAAGGCAAAAATGGATCTCTATAATGAATAAATGATAGGAATTTCTTTTTGGCGGAATTAAAATTCAGAAGCAATTTCTTGCCCGAGGTAACAACTGTTTGGAGTTTAACTCCCAGAGCAACTGTCAGGCTGGTATCCCGATCTCACCCTTTCACTGTCGAAACTCCTAAATGTCGCCGTCTCTTCTACTCCAATAGCTTCATGTCTCGCACCTCTCGCCTGTGGAACTTCCTTCCCTATTCCAGTTTCCCTGAGATCTATAATCTCCCGCTATTCAAATGTAATGTCAATCGACATCTCAGATTGCCTTGATCTATCCACTACCCTTCTTATATATTTTGAGTGCATATTTCAACTGTAATTATTTACCGTGTCATGTCTTCCAGAACTAGACGATATTGGCATTCTAGAGATGTCTTCACTTTATTATTTGTGAACTGGAAATAGTCAAGTAGTTCTCCAAAGGCGTCTGTACGCTTTTGAATTCAAAGAAATTTTTCTCTTAGACTGTCTGCCACCCAAGTTTAACATTCCTTGGTCATCTTGCTCATAACTGTCGGAGAAGAGATATATTTTTTTGTCATAATATGATTTTGTATATGAATGCATTAATGCCGATTGCATTTTGCCGATTTTTTTTTTTGCATTTTTGTACAAAGATTACACTAATCTCACATCTCACATTTTCTTTCCGCACACATTACAGGCATGTTATCCCGAGAAATATACCTCATATCTCGGTTATCAACCTCAGAAAAATGAAGTCCAGCATGACACGGTACTTTGCTGCCAATATCCCATCTCGTTGGCCATGCCCGCTTTTGTTAAATGGAGAATTTGATAAGTTGAATACTGCACTTTACTTTTATATTTCAAACATCAGAGTTAATTGTGGAAGGCCCTATACCAATTGTTAGCAACCATTCTAAATTTCCCTTCGCGAATGCAAGCCATACGTACACCAAAATTGAACCAAAGTATAAAGAACAGGAAAATTTCTTAATTGTTATGCAATAACGGTCCTCCTATATGGCAATGAATGCTGGACAATATCATCAGAGATGAAGAAATGACTTGAAATCTTGTACTACAGAAGGATGCCGAGAATAACATGGACTGATCATGTGAGTCAGGACAAAGTTTTAGAGAAAATGGAAACAAAAAGGACTCTTATATATAGCAACAGAAAGCGATAGTTGAAATTTCTCGGACCACAATGAGCAAAGAGGACTTGGAAAATTTCACACTGCCGGGGTATATGGAAGGCAAACGGAACAGAGGACAACAACATATGACAAACCTAACGAATTTGTGCAAATGAATGGAAGAACGGAGTTAAGAAGAGTTATTAAAGTAAAAAATTACAACTAAATATGAAAGGAAACAGTGTAGAGCCATCATCTTCAACGTGCTGAACGGACATCCGTGCATATGAATTAGAATATATAGACGCTTCTCTACTATCTAATTGTATGTAGGTGAGAGTACGTATGCCTATTACTTGGGAAGGTTTATCTTCAATATAATCTGATGTCATTTATACATAATTTCTATGCGGTTAGCACAACATTCAAATTTCAGTTTATTGCTTTCGCTTTTGTACAAACGTCATTGAGAAATGCATGAATAGATATCTTTCCTCGGTTAAATAGCAGGGTACACTAGGTTCACTAACTTTAGGAACATGCACAGTTTGGAGTCAGTTTAAGAGGACAACTATTGATTTCAAGCAGTCATGAAGGCAACGGGAAAATACTCTGCTATTTTTACCAATTCGCAGATAATAAAGAAAATAGATGATCGATTACGTCCTGAAAGGACATGACATTAAATTTCATACATTAAAGTTCAAGCGCCCTACGAGGCTGGCATCCCGCTCTCACCCTTTCACTGTCGAAACTCCTAAATGTAACCGTCTCGTCTACTCCAATAGCTTCAGGTCTCGCACCTCTCGCCTGTAGAACTCCCTTCCATATTCCAGTTTTTCCTGAGAGCTATAATCTCCAGCTATTCAAATATAATGTCAATCGACATCTCCGGTTGCCTTGATCTATCCACTACCCTTCTCTTCATCCTTTCTTCTATCTCTCCTATCTGATCTTGCTCCAAATTTTCTGTAACCCCTTGCGTTCTAGTGGCTTCTCGCCTTGCTTGGAGTGAAACGCTTAAAAAAAATTAAAAAATTTTTAGGCCGTAACAAAAAAAAAATTTATTGTTTATATACCTTGAATCCAAATCTTATTTCATGTAGATGTTCGAAGCGGATTAATAGTGGAGTCTTACATATATGACTCCACTATTATTATTATTATTATTATTATTTCTTACACCAGTTTTTTTTTTTTTTCATTTTCAGTCGATCTTGCATTATAGATGGTATCCATCAACTCGTACGAATTCAAATAAATAGCACCATTCGAAAAAAAAAGTTTGCAGAGCTAAGCAACGTGGATTTCTGAAGTTATGGCTTACTAGCCTTTATTGCAACTTTCTTAATGTAGATAGTTAGATCCGGTGGAATAGACCCCAACGCCCAACTGATAACCGCGACAATAGTGGCTTGAACTTTCCACATTCTGACAACCTCAATCCGAAGATAGGTGTACTTCTTAAGATTTTCAATTTCTCTGACGCTAATATTGCAGCCACAAGGAAACAATCGCATCGGTAAGGAGGTAGTGTCTAGTTTCATTATTATAATTATTAGATGTCCTATCATCTTTCCAGAGAGTAAATTTAAGCGCCCAATTCCCACGTATATTCCAGAGTCAATGAGTAAAAATGGGTACTGTAGGGGAATATATAAGGATATTTGGGATGTTTCGTTTAGATGAAGAGGGTTTTGCGCATATGTGCATTGCAATACGACAGAATATTTTAGAAATGCGATCAAACACATTAAAACGACAGTATTAGGATTGCTGGTCTTAATGGTCTGAACCTGAATCGGGCTTCACATTGCTTCCAGACCGCAGTTCAACAGGCATCGAGTTGGATCTGGTTAAGATCCAAAATAAAGTTAAATAAAACTATGCTCGCAACACAATGCTACTTCCGACATGAAACACATCTGTTTACTTCCATTCTACGCTATTAATAACAGTCTCTACAAGCGCGTTGTGTATTTTAATAGAACCTTGAAAATTTCAGCGGCAGTTGTGAAAAGAAATCGTGAGACACTGAAACCTATCCAAAATAATACTCTGTCCGGTGACAATAGCTGCTGGCAGTATCGCCTTAGTCACCTAAACTGTGTTACCTCCCCTGGTTGGCTGCTGACGAGGGCAGGGTATCGTACGGGCTTTCATACGTCGTATGCAAAAGATTGTTCTGATTATTCGATATTTGATCCCCAATAAGAGACAGCTGTTTATATGTAATTGAGTAAAAAAGATATCGAATAAAATGTAGACTGAGAATAGCTAGGTACTTACATAAACAACATTGAAAAGAAAAAAGAAATTCTTCTTTTACTATTTTTGTTAGAAGTAAATAGATCAGAAATAATTATGATAACTCGGAGACAAAGCACAGAGACACGCTAATAATCGTCTCCGGAGACAAAGAGACGAGATAATAAACTATAGTTACGGGGATATAACAAGTTGGTCCCAAAATATATGACATTGTCCAAAAAAATTCGTTTGATTTTTTTTAACTATCCACCAAAATGTTTTGGCAAGAAAAATACTTTTTTTTATTATACTGTAAATTTACAGTCTTATTTTCAACCACTTTTGTTATCTTTAGTGTAAGAGTTGTCTTCTATTTTTGTTTTCCACGGTTTATCAACCCTATGTAAGCTATTTAAAACCAGAAAATATTTTTAGGCTGTAAGACTTTTTTTTTTGGTTTTTGCTTTGGAGAATAGTTGAATGTAGGCGGTTGATATCAATGTAAGAGAAAGTAAAACAGTGTTAATTTTATGACGGTAAGGAGGATATATAACGATTTCATTTTGACTTGAAGAAGACAAGTTTGTAGTGTTCAAAGAAGCATTCTTACAGAAATCTGTTTCACTTAGTAGCGGTCCTTGGAAAAAAAAAACTCATTTGGTGAAACATTCTCGTTACATTTGGAATATGGAGGAAATTTGAGTGATTCGACTCTGCGGTCGTTGCATGACGTGTACTGCATAGCTAAGTCTGTGAAATATATTTTGATATCAAATAAATGCAAAACCAGTTACAACAATAAGCTGTACCAAAACAATGGATTATTATTATCATTATTATTATTATTATTATTATTATTATTAAACAAAGTGAAAGGTTGAATGATTGAAAGTTCTTTAGACACTGGATACTGCGTATAATGATCATTATATATGCATAATACTAACATCACACTGCCGGGGGGAATTAACAAAATGACAAGTGAGCGCCATAAGATCTATACGATACTCTTTGATTAATCGTTTTTACTAATTAACTAACGGAAAATTTGAATTTGAGTAACACCCCATCGTGTTACTTACGTTTCAGTTGCATTCTATTGACGCTTGCTACGTTTTATTATCACTACAACCATTCACAAGACAATCAATGTTAACAAAAACTTGTATTATTGTCTTTTCTTTTTCTTTTCTTAAATAGCGCTATTCTCTAAGTTTATTATTATTATTACTCCTACTACTACTACTATTATTATTATTATTATTATTAATAATAATAATAATAATAATAATATTAAAATTATTAAAGACTGCAAACAAAAAATTCCCTCCTTATTGATATGGCAGTCCCGGCGGACTGCAACGTATCTTTGAAGATCTTCAAAAAGCTATCAAAATACAAGGACCTTGAAATCGAAATGTCAAATATGTGGCACATGGGAATATCAGCAATCCCTGTTGTAGTTGGAGCCCTCAGATTGGTTGTAAAAGATTCCGATAGACTAACTGAAGGGATTCCTGGAAGCTCATACCTTAAAGAAATACAAAAATTGTTCTCACAAGTACAGCCTACGCCTTACGAAGGACTTTATCTTTTTTTTTTTTCAGTGCAAAATGTCATGATGCCATTTCTAATCTTATGTCTCTGGTCCCCTGAAACGAAATGTGTACACGCCAGAAATCAAAGGAAAATACTACTACTACTACTACTACTACTACTAATAATAATAATAATAATAATGACTTAGCAGTTATCGCAGATGTAATGTATCTTTTAAAATCTTCACAAAAGATATCAAAATACAAGTATCTTGAAGTGGAAATCTGAAAACTGTGGCACATAATCCCATTAATTAATTAATACAAAAGTGACTTGAGCCAAAGAGTTTTGAGTTCAATTGTCCACAGCGGAGGTGAACAAAAACTTGCAGAGTTGTGTTATCAAGGGGAATTACTTAAAACTGAATATACAAAGGATTTGGAATTAGAACAATATACCCACCTGCACTAAAGAAAGGATTCAGTTCCGAATTCCAAAGCCAGGAACAAATTTATCAAGAAATGCTTTAAAAGTTGATAGATTCCGGATAATTCCTTATCATCCAAGCATACAAATGTAAAAACAAAATAGATGTTTCTTCCACGCTTTAATTTACGTTCTTCTACCCCACCAAATTTTAAAACTGAAGGAAGTAAGTGCCAGAATAGAAATAAGATAATAACTTGAGGAAATGCTGAAAATATAAATAAGGATAAAATATGCAGAAGATAAAACTACAGTCTTAAACGACGTGTTAGCGCGAACCGCGCCGACAAGTATCGGAATTTTACATCTGTCGACATAAAAGACTTGAATTTGAATCAGTCTTTGAGTGAATTAACACCCGATTAACGACTTTGCTTGGTTTTTGTTTTATTGCCCAAAGAATTCCGCGCCGGGAATATTTTTACTCGGCAAGTTTCTAAGAATGAAATTTAATAAAAGACATAAATATTTTTTCTTCCTCTCAATTTCTTCTTTTTTTTTTTTTTTTTGACATTCCTTTCTATTTTTGTGCGATTAGTGGATACTCTCTTTGATATCATTTCTCTTAGTAACATCTGGTTCTCGTGAATAATCCACTAAATTAAAGTGTTCTGTTTTCCTTAATTTTTCAATCATCTAAAATTATTAATAAATATAAATCTACTGATAGCTCATCAGTTGCCTCCCCTTAAGATCTAGGAGGTATAAAAAGCACGCTGTAACCGCCGTCCGTTGACGAGTAAAGTGCAATAAAGCTTTGGTATAAGTTTATTCACTGTTTCTGTTTTTACTACAATAAATACCTACTTCATATAGTGCTAAATAATGTTCGAGCCCTTCTAGCTCTAATCGGATAAATGTAATAAGAATTTTTCATAATGTAGATATAGCCGTCTCCGCAGATCACAGGGTATAACTCGAAAAAAAAAGCGAAATGCTGGAAAAACGATCTATCTCTAGAGCTGCAGAAAATGTTGGTCGTTAAATTTATTGCTTTGATTGAGTTGAAATATTTTAGACATATCAAATCTTGTTTTATGGAATGTCAAAATCAGTTCATTTTTTATATCTGAATTTTATAGACATTCACTTGAATGAGGGATAGTTTTTTGTTTTTTTTTTTTTTTTTGCTTGATTGTTTTGATATTTATGACTCATCAGCCCTCTGTAGATTATTTAAAGCCAAAAGATTTTGAATTGCAACAATAATTATTTTCTTTTTACTGAATGAATATTTTAATAATAAAGTCCTTCTTAACGGGCAGGTCTCTGAAGACAGTTGTTAACAGCCACTCCCCCAACTTTATATTTTACATAAATGATTTGCCTAAGAGTATACTCCGATCATTTGTGAATATATATATATATATACATACTGATCTTACGTCTGAGCTAGCTCTAACCGCTCAATGGGGGAAAAATGGCTGGTTACATTCAATGCCTCGAAAAATAAACTAGTGAAAGTCCATCATCGCCAATCGAACCCAGATGTTTCACTATTCGGTATGAACGGATGATTCTTCAGAGAAGCCTCTTTGACTTGAGTGCCTATTGAGACTTAAATTCAACTCAAACCCAAAAGAAAATGGTGCATACGATTCATTGCCTGAGAAAGAAAAGATAGAAAAATGGTCGTTCTTTGTACTGCTTCAGTAAGTACCTGACCCTTCCTACTATCCACTATCTCCCCAAGAGGCTTGATCAGTCTGGAAATGGAGTACATATATGGAGAGGCGCGGTCTAAGTCTTCACTTGCGACAAGATAGAGGGCAAAAGCGTCTCTTTTCCACCCTAAAACGTCGTAAACCTCTCTCTGACCTATCGTTATTTCCATGGAAAATGCACAGATGAACTGTATTCCTTAGTTCCACGCGTTCTAACCTTTACGGTTAAGACCCCTTCCCATTCCACGCGCATTGTAGCGAACCGCTCATGTTTTCTACGTATTTCATTGATGAAATCTAAGTTCTATTCGAGCAGTATCTTCCTATGAACAGCTACTTGTGGAACCTAACAGGATGCTTTATCCATCAGTATAATCTTAACCTGTCCAAGTCTAGAGATAACCGTTATATTTCCCAGATATCCGCATGAACTGTACCTTTTATTTTTTGTAGATATCGGGCCTTAAACTGAGTGAATGTCATTGGGAAAAATATTTTGAGAGTAACAATAATTTTTTCATGGGTCCTCTTATTTCGTATTCTGTGCTGCTATGTATTACACCATCTACACATCCTTGTGGACAGGTAAACATTAGTTGCCTATATTTGAATGCATAGCTTAATAATTATTCTTATACTTGAAAGTAGACGTAAGTATTAGACATTAAGCTTGAATCTTTAGCAAATATTGGTCATTTATTATTGAGTGAATCTTTCATACGTAGGTCTAATACTAAGTTATCATACATAAAATGCTGAATTCTTAGCTTGGTTGTTGATCCGGTCGTTTAGCGAAATCCAGATAATTTTTCTTTCAATATATTTTTACTCATGAGCCCAATAAAAGTGATTACTATGAAAAAATGTCGAGTAATCTTACTGTTTGAGTTCAAGCTAGGACATTCTACCTCTGAAGCATTTCAGAATATCAAAGCGGCCTTTGGTAATGGTATTGTCGAAATCAGAACTGTACAGTGATGGTTTCAGAAGTTTTGTTTGGCAGATCATAGTCTTGAAAATAAACCAAGAAGTAGACCATGATCCGTTATCAGAAATGATCAATTTAACTCTTTGGCCGATCAAAATCTGAGAACTGCAGTCCAAAAACCTGCCTCAAAACTCGAAACATCTCGCAGAGCTGTTTCTTGGCCCTTGAAATGTAAAGAAACTGGATAGGTTTGTTCCACATGAAATGAATGAAACTAAAAAAAAGTCTCTTGGGTATGCTCTCTGTTGTTTTCCCGACTGAAAAATTTTTTTACATCGAATCATTATATTCGATGAGAAATGGATACTCTTTGACACCAATAAGCTTGTAAGTCAGTGGTTAGATTCTTGTGAATCACCTAAACAATACCCCAACATCCACTACACCCTAAAATTTAATGTTTACTGAATTATGGTCTTTCAAAAAGTTTATTCATTATACGTTCTTGCCTCGGAGGAAAACAATGACGGCAACGTCGTTTTCTGAAGAAATTAAGTGTATACAAGAAACATTAACAAAGAAACATCCTAGACTTGTGAAATTTGCTGCACGACCACGCACGCCCTCACGCATATCAATCAACTGTCTTAATGCCGTATATCCTTAACTATGAAATTTTGCCTCATCCTCCATATTCAGCTGATATCTCTCCTACTGATTATCACTTATTTAAGTATTTTTGGCATTTCATATGCAAGAAAATATTCTCCAATAAGGAAGAGGTATCACATAAAAGAATGATACTTTTTTAATGATAGGGTCAAGACTGTATAAGTACGTTGGAGAACAGTCATTCATTAACATGGAGCCTATTTCAGCTACATAAATTAGTTATTTAACATTTCATAAGCGTTTTATTCATTTCATATAAAGGGCGTTATTTCATGTTTGACAACATTTATATGGTAAGTAATGATATTTAATAATAATATATAACAGGTAAATTTTAGTAATTTACAATTGAATCTAGAGTTATAGAACGTTTATACTTGAGACTATAGACAAATATTGGCCGTTTATACTTAATTCCACAAGTAAATATCGATCATTCATGCTTGCGTCTACAGGCAAATAGTGATAACTGAATCTGTAAGCATTTAATTTGTAAGTGCTTCTGTAAGGTTCTCAGCCTTCTTCAAGATGCTACACTCTAGTCTCCACTGATAAGGCAGATGAAATTATGTTTATACCAGTAACCGTTGGAGTATTTAAGAAAAGGGATAAAAAGGCGAGATGAAAAAATTTGGAATTCCAGGAACAACTGAATGTGTCCACATCTTTTCTTTTTTTTTTAATAATAAGATCTAAAGCGTGTAGATGGAATATAAATTCTTCATCAGTCGTATTGAAAAAAATATGGAAAAGTGTATTCCTACTATCTAAGTAAAAGAATATAAACTAGCGTGGAAAGACGCCAATAAAAAGTTCTTGTTATTTGGAGTAGAAACAAACATTTGTTTCAACGTTCCCTCTAGAGAAAGATTTTTGAATACTATTCAAATTTGTAGTTGCATCTTTTGAAGTTAAACGAAACAACTTGGTCTCGTCACCACAAAACATTCAAGTGTCACGTTCGATGGGTTCGTAAATAACAATTCCTGATTTTTTTTTCCTTTTTTAGGAACACAGACTTCATGTTTTCCAGTTCTCACAATGAAAAAGAAAAACAAATAAGTCATTTGAATTGTAGTTTTCCGCATCCACTAACTGATGTTTATCATTGCAATAGAATATTTAAAACTGTCAAGAATGGTACTAAAGTCAGTATTAATGTCGTCAATGACATTCCTATCAATGCTGTTATTGTCACAATTAGGATTGGTCATCTTAAATACCCAACCGGACCAACTAGCTAGAAACGCTGAAATAAAACGATAAAATAATTTCGAAATTAAATATCGGAAATATCATGGAACCTAACGGGCTCTTGCCATACTTTTATTGCAAATAATCTATCCCTGGCGAAATAAGACACCGGAAAACTACTAAAACAAAAAGAAATTTAAACATCAACGACCAATAATGATGAATTATGTATTTATTTGAAAACCTTACTTTTTGCTTTCCTATTAGGAGTCAAATATTTAGCAACTCGAAAACATAGAAGAAAAGAACTCAAAACAATATCAGCGTGTGAATAAAATAGTATGAATTATTTGCAAGATCTTGTGTGAACTTCGTTTGAAAAATATAACGAAACGATTTTATTTCAAACCCCAAAGAAAAATAATTGTATTATACAATAAACACGTCGGTATAATTCTTTTTTCTTTGTTTCCATTTAGTCTGTAAGCAGATGGTGACTTTTCGAAAGAAATGAGTGTAATTATCGAAGGAATTGAACAACTATTGTTTTTATTATATAACAAAAAATGCTCTTATGTCTTTGGTTGCATGCAGAGAACTCAAAATAACCATAGACTAAAATTCTTGATAATGATTTAACAGGAAATAATTAATGCTTTTGTTATGGATAGAACTTTAAAACTATGCATGGTATCAGTCTAAATAACAGGAATGTTTTAAATTTATTACAATTTTTTTAAAATAATGTTTAATAGTAGAAATCTCTATTTTCAAAGATAAAGAAAATCTCGAAATGTGGTCAGTATAAAAATACCCTCCATGGACACAACCTGAAGTGTTATTGGTACTGCTCTGGCATCTCAGCTTCCGGACTTCCCCACCGCCGTTCTTTGTTCCTTATCTATAAATACTTCCACAGGAATTCTTCTGATGAAATTTCTTCCAGGCTAAAAGTCGCTATTTTATTCTCCGTCCACCACAGGCAAATTGTACATATGGGGACTAGTTAGAATTTCATAGAGACTCTGAGGTATTCTGATATAAAAATGGTAAGAATATGTTGTTATGGTGTATAGAATACTGTGGATTGTTTAAGTGATTTTGGTTAGCTAAGTTTAATTATAAGACCGGCCATCTTCACCCCCCCCCTTTTTGGCTTATTGAAATACTGGGACCAGATTAAAGCTCATTGTAAGGAAAGAATGTCTTCGAAAATAAAATTCAAGCGCATATTAAACAAAAGAACTCTTTTCCATGTCTTGGTATGTGGGCAGATATGTTGCTCAGTTAAAATGCTAAAAACTCATACCCATAGCTTTGTAATCTAGTGAAGAGATTTTGGCGACAGTTTCTATGAAGAGAAAATATCAAGCAAAGAAATAGATCAGCACTGAACATTATCCTCCGAGGATTTTATTAAAACATTGAAATCAGTCATTTTCAGTAAATTTAGCCATGAAAGAAAACACGCAAAGTAAAATAAAACCAATAAAAAATATCGCTATCGAATGTACCGTAACTCATTAGGATCGAATTTTAACACATGTATCAGAATTGGGTGGAACTACGGTAATATAGCTTGACGAAGTCCATCTCTCTTCAGTTAGATTTAATTCAAGATTGCTCTTCTAGACGGGCTGCTTTGGTAAGGATAATAAACGCAGTCTGGTCTTCTACTTCCAGAGGTTTGGGTAAAGAGTTTTCCTTCTCATAGATTGGTTGTTCTACAAAGTCTGAAGAGGTCAGTCTGCGTTATTAAATAAGGTCGTTCGAATTAAATTTTCCTTCTCATAGCCTTACTGACACCCAAGAAAGTTTTCAGTTATTTAAACCATAGCTGGAAAAAGTTTTGATCCCTTTTCCATGATTATTAGTTCGAATTAAATAGAATATATAGGGTCAGTCGATAACCGTTAAAATATACGAAATATTAAAACAAATCTGCTTTCAAATTTTTGACAATCTCTCATATTAATTCGTAAAATAGTTGATGAATTTGGTTTAATCGTTTTTTAGAAACTGGAGTAAAAGTTTTAAGTTATAATTTCGCTAAATTTCAAGTTGTCAATTTTGCGAAATTATAAATAGATTTTATTGATCTTCTAAGTGTATGTAGAATTCATTGAAAATATTTTTCTGGAAAAACCATATGTTCGTTGTCATAATTTATCTGGGGATAATCAATGAGCTAATTTTTATTTTTTTTTTATTTTTTAGAAAATGACACAATGCAATTTTCCAGTTTTCCGTTCCTTTTACTATATAAAAAATATTTTTATGTATGTAAGAATTTTTCTTTGATCAAATTTATCGCTTTCATGTCGATCTCATTCTTACTAACTTTTAATCTAAATTCTTCTGTATTGCTTTGTCGTTATGGCTGCGATTGGGGCGTCAAATGGTTTTACGCCTCAAGGACACATGGCAGAGTGGATAAAGACGTTGGTTAGATCCAGTGACAGACCCAAAGAGTGTGAGTTCAATACCCGGTTAAGGCAGTGGAGAACTTTCAGAGAGAAAATTAGCAGGAGATAACTGATAACTGACATCCATCAAACATGGCACGTGGAACTAGAACAGTCTACCCCAGTGATCGAAATAAAGGGTTCAGTTTGAAATTCCAACCACCTGAAGAAGACGGGAGCGTACAACGGCCGAAACGTTGTGACAAATATGGCGACAAAGATGACGACAATGGTCCGCATAATGTAAATACTGTTCATATTAATCATTTAGCAAATATGGAATGGTGGATAGCGGCTCGGATTGAGGAATCGGCGAGCTTAGTTCGAATTTCAAACAAATCCATTACATTCACTTACGTGCTAATACCCTTGGGAAAGGCATGAATTCTCTTCTTCTGCCCACCCGGCTATGGGTAAATAGCAGGACAGACCGGGTTCTATAGCATTGGAATGCAACTGGTCTACCGCAAAAAAAAATGGCAACCTACTACACGAAAAAAATCTGCCTCGTCAGCCATGTATCGAAAGACACATGATCGCCTAAACGTGTATCACGCATGGAACATAACTGACTGGAACATGGATAAAAGTGCTCGCAATAGGCCATAGTGTCAGAAGTAGGGTTTTTCCCATGTTGCCGTATCGGCAATGTTTGTTGCTATTTTAACTACCTTCACTCCTCGGCAATTTTTATTGCTTTAGAAAGCGAGGATTAGAATTGGAATAAAACCTAAACATATGATGAAAGTGAATTGATACATTTTTTGTTGTTGAGAATTTACAACAAAAATAGTAAACACCAGGCCAAGTGCTAAGGTTTCGAACTGAACCCTTTATTTCGATCCCTGGGGTAGACTGTTCTAGTTCCACGTGCCATATTTGATAGATGTCAGTTATCAGTTATCTCCTGCTAATTTTCCCTCTGAAAGTTCTCCAACGACGAAACAGTGATAAGTGGCGCCGCTTTCTACTATGTTTCGATTTCATGGTTTGCCAACCTGGTGACCACAAACCCTCGAAAGAAAATTTGAGAAAGGGCAACACTTTTATAAATTACCAAAAATCAGGGTACTGTCCAATTTAAATGAAGATTTCAGTAGATATTCATTAGTTACTTTCATAATGAATAGTTTGTTTTTTTTTGTTGAAAAATCCGAGAAAATGTTATTCTTTTTGTAATAACAACCAATATTTTCATGACTAAATTATACTAAAATTAGCACGTCCCCCCCCGCCCCAAGTAGTCACTACCCCCTCCACGAGGTTGAGACATTCGGAGTGTTAAGCACATGAGTTGTTGATTATTATATTAGGTTGGTGCAAGAATAATGTCTTTTTCTCACATATGTTACTATGTGAGAAAACGATATTATTTTTGCACCAACCTAATAGTTGATGATATTGCTTAGGTAAAAAAAGGCAAATGTACAAAGAGCAAAAAAAAAAAACTCTATTGAAACTAGCCCTTTTGGAGCTCCGCTCTCGTCGGGGGATTCCTGCGGAGTAAGCACCGTACCGGCCTTGCATATATATAATGCATATTATTAGTTGATGACTGTCAGTTTAAAAGTAATAAAAAATGGCAGATGGCCATAAAACATTGGTGGAAAAAAATGTCAAGGGCCACAACGAGGCTAAAAATACGAAGACAAAAAAAACAAAACAAAAAAAACATTCTCCAGTCGGTGATTTCGAGAGTAAGACACGCCGGCGTTGGTAAACACTATTTTATATAATTTTATATAAACAATAAAACTAATATAATTAGAACTAACGCAATGTAATATTTATCATTCGCTATTTTATGAAGAAATGTGAAAAGTCTTATCAATAAAGGTATAAACATTTAATAAATTATTAAAATATGAAGTAACTTTATCATTATTATTTACTATTTTATAAAGGATGAATCAATTGATAATTCGGTGATCTTTTGTCAAACATCACAATAAATAGCATAATATATATAGTGTAAATAAACAATCTAATAAATAAATATTGTTTAATTTTTTGTTGCCAATTCTCAACAACAAAAAATATATAATTTCAGTCACATATATTCAGGTTTTATTACAATACTCATCATCGCTTTTTAAAAGAATTAACATTGCCGAAGAGTGAATGTAATTAAGAAATCAGTTCCCTGTAAAAAAAATAAAAAAAATAAATAAATAAAAAAAACATCCTTTTCATACTACGTCTTCGGGGACGTTTGTCCTTGTTTGCCGATGATTTTTTTCAGAACTACTGTTTTTCATTGAAGGTCTACTGATTCAATAGCTTGTCAACACTCTAGCACTCTACACAGTATTCAAACTGATTTTACTAATACTCTTTGGACGGTTTCGATTTCTTCACGGATGTAAAATTTTAAAACTATTATCCAATAAAATAATATCGGAGAATAGTTTTAAAATTTGTTGCAGGCATTCCAGTAATAACGAATATGACTATTATATTTACTTTTTTCACAATTGTTTCTGGTCTTCCAGGTTTCAGTTACTTTTAGTTCCAATTTTTATTTAATTTTGCTCCATAATTTGTTAGACATGAATCTTTCATTTACTGAGTGATGATAATTTGATATTTTGTCGAGGCTCATAGAACGAATACACACAGAATAAACCGAATCTCATGTAGATATATAATCATCCAATTTTTTTTTCCCAAGGACGGCTACTTTGACTTTGTGGAACAGATTTCAAAATTTTACTGCAATTCAATAGATTTAATTAATATCACTAAAAACCTCAAGTAACTCATTGTTGTTCAAAACATAGGCTCCAGATTTGAATTTCCGCATTCGCATTTATTACCAAAATGAAAATCAAACATCCATATTTGTTGTCTGCTACTAAATTTGGAAAATCATTTCAGAAAATGATCAAAAATGATTTCCCTGCTAAAAATAAATATTTAAAAATTAAGAAAAATATTTATTAAACAAGAAAATTTTAGCTTCTTTGAGCCTATCTATTTTTTTATAAATAACCGTGGTATTAAGTTAGTTTTCAGTTTTACCATTAAAACTTTGACCAGGGTTATACACAGCTGGTCCCTCAAAACTTTTCATATAATCTGTTAGTCAACATTTCATATATTTTGTCGAGTAGCTTATTACAAATCCTAGTGATTTTAAAAATAAATTATGCACACTTGAATCTTACGAACGAAACTATGTAAACACTATGTTACGATATGACTAGTAGAAAATTAAACCGACTACTAGAAAGTTAACCACAATCACAATGACTACTAGAAAATTAAATACATTCATAAAACAATCTAAATAGATGACACTCTCCTTATCTAGACACATTCTGTTTCTTCTATCATAATCACGCAATTGATTTGATTGTATTTTAAGAAAAATATTTTTGTGTGAAATTGTTTCGTAAGGATCTTGGTAATTCCTTTTTTTTTTTCAATTTGAAAGAAAACAAATAGTCAACAATAAAATTTAAATTTATAGTTCTGCGTTTGAAGATTGTATATTTGTAAGCTTATTCCTCCACAGTCACGCCTATAAACTTTAATCTACTCAAGTTAAGTGAAATCGTTATGTATCCTCTTTATCCTCATAATTTTCACTACCTCATCATACATTAATAGTCCATATTTTATTCAATGACCTACTTTGAATAACCCTCGAGCGTTATAATGGGTAAATATTAGTAAATAAGAAAATAAATTAATCATCAATAGTGATCTGACGAGAGAGTAGCGGAAACTGGTTAAGCTTTTCTAAGATCAATAGTTTAAAAAAGGTTTTGAGCAAGTAAAGCCTGAATGTCTTGGCAAAGATCACCCTTCTTTGAACATTGTGGACTGGACCTACCATAATCCCCAAAAAAGATCTCTACCAAATAACAGAAACCATATCAAATGAGGACTACCAACAGAAGCGACAACTAAAATGGATAACACATGTAACTCGAAGTGAAAATAATGATATAATCAAGATGTTGACATTCCACATTACCTCAGATTAAAGTTTAGGAAAGGAAACCGAATCAGTAATGCAAAGAGCGATAACAGCTACTGAGCAGGAAAAACTTATTTTTCTGAAAAATTGCTTCAAAAAAAATATTTTAAAAATTTCAACTGAAATCAGTACTAGCTGTTCGGTTAATAAATTAACAAACATTCCCTTGTAAGAAACGGACATTATTACCATTAACCATTTGTTGTTTTCCAACTGATTTCTTTAGGGTAACTTAAACATTTTATATACTTTACGCCTGTTTGATATGACAGTCTTTTCTTGCTATTCTTAAATTTAACATCCCTTGAAAGAGATGATTTTATCAATGATATGCTGATATGTCTTTCAGTATTCTTGCAAACTTTTTGTAAGTGTTCCAAGAACCCGATAAATCATTTTATGATTTATCTGGTTATTCATCTTGTTTCCTCTTTCATTTTTTGTGACGTTCGGTGGCCGTTAATAATTAAGTATAACTCAATCCTTCAACACTAAATAAAATAGTATTTAATTATAACCGCAAATAAATACTTCACAAGAACAAAGAAGTAAAAGTCAAGGAAAGAAATTATCTCGGTTTAACGTCCAGTAAATCCTAAATCAAAACACAGATAATCGACACACAATAATTCACACTAATTCGACTGTATACTTCCACTCAAGAGTCACTCAATAATCACTGCAGTCAGTAGCCTGACACCGCTATTTATAAACCTGGCGGATCACATACATTCATAAGTCCAGAGTGTCATGCTCGATCCTCGATGTTGGTAGTTACTCATTTTCTTCGTATATGACAATTTTTCTATAACATAGAGTTTTTTAATCATTTCACAACAAGCAAGGCAATAAAGCCACTAATACGCAGGGGGGTTATGAGTATGAAAGAATACGCAAAAAGCAAAAAAGAATATTAAGTAGAAAAAGGGAACAGTAATTAAGATGAGATAAGATAACAATTGACGTTGCATGCAATTTTTTTGAAGATCAAAGCTAACTGAGAAGCAAGAAGCCAAAAGAGAATAAAAACAAAAAAAAAGAGTCTAAAATAATGTACGGTTGTGAACTTCGAGAAAAGCGCTAGAGATGTGAGAGATTTCTTTCTTCATCCAGTTATTATATCCTATTTTTCTTTTCTTTTTTGTTTCTGCTTCCCTTGATTATTACTTTCCCAGTGGAGATTAACTTCTTCGTTCTGGAATTAATATTTGCATTTCTGTTCGTTTGCCGCTATCCGAACAACTTCTTTCTTAGAATTCACCAAGCACTTAATTTTTTTTGTAACTTCTTTTTTCCATAGAAAGACAGTTGAAATTCTTTGGGATGCACCATGGATATATAATGCTTGGAGGGACTTACATGGACAGGGAAACCAGTTGAATAACCTACATGTAAAAGGATGGCAGGACGCAGAATTGGAATGATAGCAAAGAGACATTCTCTCGGAACTACAAACGATGGGAAGCTGTGAAGAGCTATTATCGCTTAAGTTCGGAAGAGACACATGCCATAAGAGAAGAATCAGATAAAATAAATAGAACAAACTAACCACTTCGTTTTCTACGTCTTATCATCTCCCTGCCGGTTGTTTAAAGTCAGAAAATATTTTGACATTTTAAGAACCTATTTTGGAGAAAATAATGATTTAGTGATGCAAATTAACTTGCAAGAATAGAGGTGTATTCAAACTTTACAAAGGGTATTTGTGCATAAATAATTATAACAAACCCAACGGGAATTAGAACTCTGCTCTTCGATTAAAAATTCCGAGCCATTACACCCGACGCACATCCAACTTTACTGTATATAGCATTCCCAAAATCTTACCCATCTAGATACTGACGTGATTCGAACTTGCATAACGTCGCTGGTCGTACTGGAACTAGTGTTTCAACTTGATGCGACCGTAAGCCTTCTGACCCAAGAGGAAGAAGACGAAATGAGCATATCTACTACGTATCGCTGTGATTGAGCGGGAGTAGTTGGAGTGTATATTATCGGGCTGAGAGGGTTGTTTGGCTTCCGGTTTGGATTATGAGTTAGTAAAGTCCACTTTGGAGTCACAGCTAGATACATCCTCCATCAGAGGCCATCTGTGGTGTCTAGCGAGTAACTGAGCTACTTAACCCAACCCTCATACGTCGGATACGACGGGAGATTCCACTATATATATATATATATATATATATATATATATATAGTCGACTCTCCCGTCGAGTTCGACGTATGAGGGTCAAGCAGATCAGAGTTCCCAGGAAACTGACAGCTCGACTACGGCACATGAGATTTGATTATAGTGTTGAAAGTTTCGTGCAGGACCATCTACACTTTTTGAAGGGCCGAATTCAGAGACCTGGTGCACTAAGTGCCGCAAGGTCCCCAAACGACCTTCCGCAGGTTTTGAATTCAGAGTTGTCCTTCTCCTAGACCAGTTGCCATCCAAGGCTATAGAACCCAGTCCGTTCTGCTATTTACCCATAGCTGGATGGAGAATAAGAGCATTCATACCTTTTCCAAGGGTATTAGCACGTAAGTGAATGTAATGGATTCGACTGGAATATATATATATATATATATATATATATATATATATATATAAATATATATATATATGTATATATATATATATATATATATATATATATATATATATATATATATATATATATATATATATATCAGAAGCTAGAAATCAATGAAAGACACGTTTATCTAACCATTTAATTGGTGGATGGATTATTCAGAAAATATTAAAGATTTATTTAATTTCTCTCTATCTCCCTACCGCACTCTCTTTCTCCTTCTCTGTCTGTCTGTCACTTTCTCTGTTTCTCTCAGATTTTTTTTTTATTTATGTCTCTATGTCTTTAATTATTCCACATTGCATAATCATTTTGTGAGGAAGGGAATGTATTATATGATTCTGTATGTAACACAGATGATATGAAAATTACTACTGGATCAATACATTTTCGGCACAATAAATTTTCGTTTTTAATCCGAACTGCATTAAGTAGGACATATACATATTAATAATATATATTAACATTGATTAACATTTTGCACCTATTAACCTTATGTTTTTACATATGCAATTATGCATATATAATATGCAAATTGTTCACTTACAGTGATAATATCGAAAGCGATTCTTGACACTAAGGAATTTCTGTTTCTACGATGAACTATGCCTGGCATTCTCCTTAGTTGATCATTCCAGAGCAAAGCAGATAATCGAAATTTTCTCATCTAATGGACGATCACACCTTGAAGAGGCGGCCAGGCGGGGCTAATAGACATTACTGAACGAAGCATCTTCTCTACACGGTAAATCTATTTCGCGACAACTCACCCCACTTCTTTATTCGTTGTTAATATCAATTATAATCATGCTTGCCTAGGCAATTTATTTCCAAACTGCGATTATCTCGCCATAGATATTCTTCGTCATTAGCAGACGACGTAATCTATTTTAATTCAATTTCTGCACGGTCCGGCTCTCCTTAAGAGAACTATGCGCATGCGTGAACAGCTTATCTGCCCGTAGTTTACTTCCGGGAATATAGCTTGCCTCAACGAACACAGATGATACTCATGTATAGCCACACACAAGCACGCACCCCACACAAACTCATATATATATATATATATATATATATATATATATATATATATATATATATATATGGAGAGCGAGAAAGAAAGACGTAAAAGAAAGAGAGTATGATACCGGTCAGAAACAGAATTAATGTTGAGATATATATATATATATATATATATATATATATATATATATATATATATATATATATATATATATATATATATATATATATATATATATATATATATATGTTGTCGTAGATATAACAGCAATGTTTCTTTCTTTTTCCTATCGGACTTACCGTCTATTCTTTTTTATTTTTCTATCTCTCGGTATACACACACCCGCGTGTACCCGCACACACACACACACACACACACACACTCTCCCTCACACACACACACACACACACACATATATATATATATATATATAAAGACAAAAGGAATCGTACGTATGCTTATAAATGTGTGTATGCGTATATTTTTAAGGTTTTTATGACATTTTATTTATAGATCGGTTTCTCATTTATAATTCAACATTATCTGTCGTTATGATAAACATTATATTTCATAGAAACACATGTTTGCCAAGACATCTGTGTTTTTAAAATATAAATAGCGGCTACCGACCTGGATTTTCACAAGACTTAAATAAATATAATTTTCTCTACGCCAAGTTTTGAATTCACGCCCCCCTTTATGTAGGTACCCATCGTATAGCTGAAGTGAGAACGTGTCGTCTAATTAACTCTCATGTTACCCTCTTTAGGGAATGCTTGTCTCTCGTTATGATCCATCAGCTTAATTTATGTTCGTATCTGAAAAGGAAACAATGCACAGTTTTATCAAATTAATGTATTTTATTCATAATGCGAGCTTATTTGACATTTCTACGTATTTTAGATTTGGTGGATGCACATGTTTGGGTAGACATCTCTGTTTTTCATTGTTTAAAAATGCCGGCCGATTTTTTCACAAACATAAGGCATCAATAAAAAATGTTTAGCAGATGCCTACTCATGACTATGTCTCCACGAAATATAACATTTATACTAGCTATTTATTCTGTCTCTCCACTAAGAAGAGTCGTGATAAAAGGTCAGTTTCTAAGATGGGGAGCCGAGCGCGTACAACCAGGCTAGAAACAACTGTCGGTGTGAGCACCGAACCCTCTCTCTGGAACAATGAGAGGACGCGGCCTCGGGCAGCTGTTCCCCAAAGCTGGGAACCTCTCAGTATAATTTTCCTCAGTTTGTAACCTTTGACGTAGTCACCCCTGAGTACACTCTTCCCAAGGACAGTGACGCAACTGAAAGATGATAAGTAATGTGTAACAAACCACTCGAGAGAGAGAGAGTAATTTATACACTTACCCACTCAACGTTTATACTAATTATAAATAAATGCGAGCGTCGGATGAAATGATAGGCTGGAACGTGACCAAATGAGGTTTATTTTCCAACATCGTTCCCTTGCCGTCCACACATTCTTCCATCACTGTTGCTGTACTTGGATCCCATTACTGAAGAAGCTTTCATCCTGTTTCTCTAAAAATACCTCAACGTGAAAATACCTCAGTATTACGTCATCATCTCAGTGAAAATGGTTCCCAGTCATGTGGAGCATATTATAGTCAGATGGAAAAAAATATAAGAGAATAGAGAGAGTGGCCAACCAGTTCAGAGACACAGTCATGCATAGGACAAGGACTTGTGTGCTGGGTCATTATCCTGGTGAGACGAGAGAGCTTTCGTCAGGTTTTCTGTGCATTTATTCTTGGTAGACTTTCGTAACTGTCTCAGGACGTTGGTATATTACTTTCCATTGATGGCGTGACATTTTGAAGATATTAAATAAACACAGTGCCTTAGGCATTCCAAAAAAAAAAACGGAGACAATCACATTCACTTCAGATGAAACGACCTTGTACCTCTTTGACGCGAATGAGCAAGAGTGTTATCGCTTTATGTTTTGCTCAAATGGATGAACCAAATACTCATTGTGGGTTAGAAAATGTTCAAAGAAACCAGCTGCCTCAAGCAATGTCAGATTTTCCTGAGATATGACCAGACTGGTGTACATTTGATCATGTGTCAAAATACATGAACACCCACCGAAAAGAAACCTTCGTCATTCAAGTTCGTTATGCTGAACATTCTTAAACCTATCACGGGATTTGATAATAGTATTGACTATTTGATTTATAGTCAGTTACCCATCATCTATCATTATGTGGTGAACACGATCAATGCATTCATCGCTGGTGGCAGTTACAGAATGTCTAGACATTGTAACATTTTGAAACAATTCCGCTTCTAATTTCAGCAGTTCATTTTTTTTATTTTTACTGTTGATAAGGCTGGAGCGTCATCCTCTAATGTATCAACCATGTCATTATGAATATTTCTGGAGAGTAAATGTTGTTTCTTCGGGTACTTGCCAAATGCCAAATTTTCTACATACTGAAGAGAAGTATCTACTAGTTACAATTGAAATATTCTTTAGATAGTCAGGTATCTGTTTACACGGGAAAGAACAATGCGTTTATTAATAAGAAGTTTTGAAATGAAGGCATGCAAGATTTTATAGCTCTAGCGCCACTCCTTCATAATCAGCTTATAAACTTTTCAGCTCATTATCGTATATATTATTTTGGTAAGCGCCCAGACAATCCCAATAAACATCTCATGTATTTTATAAAAGATAACCTGATAACCCTTAAAAAAATAGTGTCAAGGATTGAAACAAAGAGAAAGGAAATAGGTATGGTTGAAGAAAGCTGTTAATAGTTGCAATCGTTTTGAGTTCAAAAGAGTTGTGCATCCGATTTTGAAAATAGATCTTAGAAAAGGTTATATACAGCGTGTTACTACAACCTGGAGACACAGGAAATCACATTAATTATATTTTTTACCTCGACAGATTAAACATAGTTTTGTCCAAAGAAGACCGAATTGAACTTTACTTCTTTTTCTGGGGTATGCTAAGGGGGGGGGGCGTACTCAATGAGGATCACAGATGCAATACTTGATTGAAAGCATAAAAAGTGAATGTGATAAAATTGGCGGCAATATGGATTTATTTCCTCGAGTTCACTTGAATCTTGTAAAAAACCTCAAAATCTGCAGCACAAATTATGGATAATTTATAATAAAGCCTGCACCTTCATCCATAGAGAAAAAGAAAAAGTATAAATTCTGGTAATGAAAGAATATTCGATGAACACAATAATTTTTATAATAATGCTATAAAGAGTAGTGGCTATAAGTCCCTGGCGTTAAATATAAAAAAAAAACATAATAATAAAAATAACCAGAGAATAAATAAAAATAGTAAAATGGTTAGAAGTAACTTCGGACATAAATTTCTTACTTAATTTGAAAAACATTTTCCAATAAATAATCCTCTTAGCAATTTCTTAAGTAAAAATACCCTAAAATAAGGTTATAATTGTACTGACAATTTAGAAAAAATTATAAAACAACACAATAATAAAATCTTAAATAAATACTTAAACCAGAATCCAAAAATAGTGATCCAGAAATAAGAATAAATAATAGTAAAGAAAAAGTATTTAACTGTAGGAACTCTATAAATTTTCGATTGAATAATAAATGTCTCACGGAATCTATAGTTTACAATGTACTATGTCATCTACTGAGAATCTTAATATTAAAAAAATATATTGGTAGCACTAAAATAATTTTAAGTTAATGTGAAGCAAACATCTGCTTTCCACCAAAAATAATGTGTATCATAACCAAACATCCCTATGCAAATATTTTGGCATTTAAAAGAAACAAATAAAACTTCTACAGTAAAATGGAAATTATTTTTAAAAAAACGAGAACTTGTAGGTCTCTACATGAGAAGTTTTATATTATATATTATGAAGTTTCTAAAAAATAAAGATTTATTAAATCAAAGAAATGAAATAATTGTTTTTGTAGACACTGCATTATGTTTTATTTTAAAAATTTAAAACAGAATAATTTTTTTTTAAATTCATAATTACATATCTATTATTTGATCATAAATAAGAAAGTAAAAACCTGCCTAATTAAATTCCTTACATATTAAATGTTAATTATAACAACACCATATCTAAGATACTAATAAATATAGTATTTTAGACCATTATAAATAAAAATACAGACATAATCATATTTGAAGTCCCTTAAAGACAACTCCAATGTATTTCATAAAAAATGAAAATATAAATAAAAAAATAAATAAAAATGCCAGTGTATTGTAGTGTATCTTATGTATACCCTTAACATAACAGACGGGATTACACGTCCTCATATAAGGAAGCCAGTATCAACAAACAGAACTTGCAAACCCACATCTAACACTTAATGTATATTTACACTTTGCCAACTTACACTTGTATCCTGATACGTCAAAAACGGCAACAAACTTTTAAGTTTTTGCAATTTCTTTCCCCTTCCAACTAATAATACTATTTAGCTTTAAAAAGTAAATCATTTTTTCTTAAGTTATTCAATATCCTTGAAAATGGAACAAAACATGGTAATTTCTGTATAACGATGAATATATATTTTAATAATAATATTATAATAGTATGTTCTACTGTGTATCGAACAGTGGTCTTTAAAAATAAATGCTAAAGAACTGTAGATTATATATTTGTTCCTTCTTTCTTTCTTTCTTTCCTTCCTTCCTTATATATATATATATATATATATATATATATATATATATATATATATATATATATATATATATATACAAGTATATTTGGTTGAATAATCGAGATATAGTATGTCTAGTTTTATTTTAATCCTCTCAAATTCTCGGATCAAGTTCTTAATGTTGATATTAAATTTATTAAGGAAGGCGCCGTAGATTTTTTTTTTTTTTTAGTTTTTTTTTTTTTTTTCGCAAGTACTTTCAATCTCATCTAATGTCATCTTCAGGGGTGAATTGCTAAGACAAAAATTATTGTAAGTGATAAAGTGATTTGTAAATGCACATGAAACTCACTTTGTTACAATTAAAAGAAATAAAAAAAAGTGACTATGGCGCTTTCCTTAATAGATTTAATATCAACATTAAGAAGTTGATCCTAGAATGCGAGAGGATTAATTAAAATAAATAGATATAATATGTCCAGATTATTCAACCAAACATGCTTGAATTAAGAGATGCTGCCTGAATATATATATATATATATATATATATATATATATATATATATATATATATATATATATATATATATAATTGTATTTTGTATTATAATAGGAGGGCAAGAAATAAATAAAAATCAAAAAGTGGGTGCGCCTAGAAGTGGTAGATAGATAAATTTGGATTAAATCCACTTGTAATGGGGATCAAGATTCACTACTTAGTATTAATAAAGAATCCACTAACCAGTACAATACAATGTTGTGTGATATCATATGTTATATACATAGTTAAGGAAACACCCGCACGAATATATATATATATATATATATATATATATATATATATATATATATATATATATATATATATATATATATATTGGTGTGTGCGCCAGTACGTGTGCGCGATTATGTGTAAGTGTGTACTAGAATAATTATGCTTTGCACACTGTTTATTGGTCTGAAGGAAGCTGAACTCACAACACGTTACACTGCAATACATCCAGCTCGTCTCGGATGAAGCCGTCTGGCAATAATTAAAAATATATGGAATATCGTCGTGTCAAGTCGAGTGGAAACAGATTTGTTTTTGTCGAAGGTCTAAATTAGTTTTGTAGACAGAGTTGAGACGCACCAAGGGAAAGCTGATTTGTCGTTCTAAGTTCATATATTGGTGGTTGCTCATGGGCGAGGATGATATATATATATATATATATATATATATATATATATATATATATATATATATATATATATATATATATATATATATATATATATATATATATTTTTTATAGGACAAAGTAAATGCACTCGATATAGTTATCCCTCCTAGCGCTGGATCTATATGATACGATAAAAATCATGACACAGGATACGTGACACGAAAGTCAGGCAAATTGTATATGCATTACCTCTGTGTACCAAACAAAATATAAAGCCGACTTACATTAATGGGTGTTTTTAATTTAAAGTACGAGGTCGAAACTAAACTGTGTCGGGTTCAATCCAAGCTTCGGGCACAGAAGTAATCTACTTGATTTTTTTTTTCTGAAAGTAAAGAAGACTTATTCAGATCTGTCGCTATATCTTGGCATGCTCCAAAATAGTGAAGGGTTTAACTTGCCGGAGGGGGTCTAAGATAAGAAACATGTAAGCACTAGTTTGCTCCCAGAAAAAAAAAGTAATTGAATTTAACGTTAAGGAACCTCTATTGAAATATTCCTATAGCGGTCGGGGTTCTGAAAAATCCTCACGTCATAGCACTGTATTGATCTGATTCCAAAAAAAGACGTGCTCACCTTGGATGAGTGATGCGTTTGCTTGCCGCAAAAGAAGTATTTGAATGACAAAATATATAACCAACGTCTTTCAATTAAATTAGATACACACATTGCCAACCTTGACAGTAGTTGTTTAATAATCAAATAAAACAGTTGTCTTTAAAAAAAATAACTCCAACATGTCTGAATTTAAATTACACAAAAATATTTAAAAGAAGTGTGCCTCAAACGCGATTTACAGGCAGATTCGTGTAAACAAGTAACGTACTTTGTATATTAAGTCTTTATAAGAATAAATAAAAGAAAATAGTTTTAGGAAGATTGTGTAGCGCCAACCGTGCTCATGGAATGTGTTGCCTGCAACGTATCCTACATGAAACTATTAGTTCCCAGGCGTTCGATTTTGTATATAATTGCTCGAAGAACGAAAGTGAACTTGTTTTAAATAAAGTACAAAAATCTGAACTAAACTATACCGGGTTCAATCCGAGCATCAGTCAACTTGTGTCTTTGCTTTTTTCTAAGAAAAGAATAGACTTACCGTAATCATTTCTGTCGCTATATATTGATATTTATCGATACAGTATATATTTAACTTGGGGGAATCAAGATGTGTGGAAATATTTACACTCTTTAATGGAACGTAATGTATTTTGCTTGGAAACGTCAAATTAATACCGGATTTCTACAAATACAGAACATGTGGGTGGCGTAAGGGATACCCACTCCGAAAAAGAAATTGGTGGGTCAAGTCCGTTATATTCACCTATGCACAAATAGCATTTGGAATCCCTCTCTTCTCCTGGATGTTTTCCATATAAAATCATAAATTTAACAAAATCATGATTTGTATCTGGAGAAATCATTGCTATTTCCAAAACATTTTTATGCAATATTCGCTGCAAAATTATTCTAGCAATACAAAATACGTTCCTGCAATGAGTAACACAAAAAAATGTTACTAAGCGGTAAATAAGTTCAATCAAGTATAAAATTATATATAACTCCGGATATTTTATAAACCTGTTATGTCTACCATATTTTTTAATAAATATCTTAATAAGTTTTTTATGAACCTATTTTTGATAACATTCTTTATAAAAAAAAAACAAAAAAAAACATTGATTTTTTCCAGATACAAATTCTTCTTTAACAATAGCAGGATTTGTAGCGCAAAAGATATTCTTAGGAACCAAAATAAGTTTCTACTTTAAATAACACACCAAATTTTGCTAATCTGTAAAAACCAAAACAAATAAAGTATAAACCTTTATATAAGTCATGGGCAAAGTTTGGCCCGCGGGCAATATGTGACCCGATTCGTTTTCTGATTGAGGAAAATAAGGTTTATTAAAATTTTGTTTCTTTCGTTTCGCCCTCATTGTTCACTCACCTTTTCTCATGCATATCCACATGCATAAACAATGATTAAGCGCAACGTTTTCTTGAATTTTGAAACATTTCGTTGAAGGTAATTTTTTCATCATTTTACTTGATTGGTAATATTTGCTAAGGAAGACCATGCATGTAAATATCATTCGCTTTAGAAACAGGACTTTCATTTTTTTTTTCTCTAGAGAAGAAACATATATTTTAAAATTTAAAAATTAATTTTTGTATTTCTCAATGAATAAATAAGAAACAAATCACATGCAACAGTCTGTGATAAAAATTATACCGGGACTTCATTTCTTTAATTATTGAGAAATCTATTCTCCAAAAAAAGAATCTACCTTTCACCATTTCTATGGCAAATGCTTACGCGTATGTTCATCTGTGATGAAAATGTCATCAACGAAAAATTACCTTGAATACGCCGCATGATGAGACATATTTGATGCGGCTCACTGGTCGGAAAAGATTCTCCATATATAACATATATACATATATAACATATATATAACACCAGATGTTTTATAAACATTTTATTAGAAATTTTTTTTTATATGCATATTAATATCTGATACTTTATTAATATTTACTAATACTTATGAATAAGAATGTTTTATATAAATATAGTATTAGGTTGGTGCAAAAATAATGTCGTTTTCTCACATAGTAACATATGTGAGAAAACGACATTATTTTTGCACCAACCTAATACTAATAGCATTTTTTAGTAACCAATAATAAATACGGGATTTTTATTTTAATTTGTATGGCTAATATCAGATTTTACAGTTGGCATTAATTTTTCAAAAATTCACACTTTAATGTTTATTTTATCTGGAGCTTTTAAGAAACTAGAAAACAATATACTAGCTAAGAATTGCATACAATTTGCCGTGGCTTTATCTAAACGCTCACCATAAAGATTCAGATATCGATATAGCCCAATGTTTTGTGGGCTTCAATTCCCTACGGCTTATCGCTTTCTATATTCTGCTGAGAAAATATTGATAACTTCGGGAAAAATAAATTCATTGTTTATATCGTTATTTCTACTTTGCTGACGTGTTGGTATTGCTTTTCTAAATTCGCATTATATCTATTATGTTAAATACGTGATTTAAAAGAACAAGCCAACATGTGAATAAGTAATTTCACAGCATTCAAATTTATATCAAACATTCTGGACTGAAACGATTCTAAGCAAGCATTTAAATTGATTAAGTTCGATGCCAAATTCTGAATATTTTCATATCAAACTAGGAATCTGGAAATGTTTTCGACTACTTATCTCACTTTTTGTAAGGTTTCTAGTTACTGCAACGTTACAACTGATCCATATTGCAGGCGCGGGGTAAAGAAGCAACACCTGCTTTTCTTATCCATACAACTCGAATGCATTGTTGTATAGAGAAGCAGTCCTATTTATGTAATATTTATTTTACGATCATCAGCTCATCTTGCACATTTTTATTTTAAAGTAACTGAATATGTCACTACGTTGCACCTTCCTATTCGTTTTTTCAGAATACACCTAAAACAGTTGTTCCTTCAGATGGAATTACTTAGATGTTTTTTTTTAAAGAAAAATGCATCTTTGTTTTCCAGAAAGATTTGATGACATTTCCATGATGTTTAATGTAAACAAAACCACAAATTCTTAACGCAGAAATTATGGTTATACTTACATTTCTATTATAACTTAACCGATTCTCTGTATACTTATTTTTTTATTATGTACTATGTTCCCTAGGAACGTAGAAGTTCATGGCTCTGCACAACTTCATCTCACTTGTGGTTCTTTATACATTTTATGCTATTGTTATGTCTCCTAAGTTTTTCTCTCTCATCTGTTTACTCAAGCTCACTAAGTAAGTTATGCCTTGTTTTCTTCTGCCTCACTTTCTTTCAATCTGCTCTTTGAGTATCATATTTTCAAGCCTTCTTTCCTCATCACGTGTCCCAGAAACCTCAACTGTTTCTTTCTGATGCAAAGTATAAGTTTCCTTTTTGTTTCCATTTTGTCTAGAACTTTATCGGTGCTCACATGTTCGATCAGTGGTATTCTCAGCAGCCTTATGTAGAACCACATTACTGTTGCTTCATGTCTCTTTTTCATCTTTGGGGAGATTCCACATTACACAGTGCCATACAGAAGGACAGATAAACGTAACAGTTTAATATACTTTTTTCCTTGTTTCTAGAGGAGTTTTCCTAATTTTTAATATTCTGCTTAGCTTTTGAAATGCATCTTTGGCTATCCGAATACGTCTTCGAATTTCTTTGTCATACTTTTCGTCCCCTGTTAAAGCAATTCCAAGATATTTCAATGTCCGCACTAGTTTGATTTTGGTATCTTCGATTTGCAATTCGCACTTTGGGGTCATCATTTTACAAGCAACCATATCACCTCTCTTTTTGAAGTTAATGTTTAATCCTTTCTTGTTTTCTTTCACTGTCTTCTAGTTTTATTTCTGCGTCCGTTATCAAAACAGTGTCACCTTCATATCTTTTGCTGATAAGATTTTGACCACTCAGATGTCATAAAACGCTCTCAGTAGGGATTAGGATATTTGTTGAAGGAAATTTTTATTAGATTAATTTTCTATCGTGAATTGCATAAATCTCTTAAGTCAAATGATCCAAGGGAATTTAGTTGAACGAGATTACTCAAGAACTATCCGCGTGTCTAATCCAGAATGAAGGCATCAAAGATATATTTTTTTTTTAAATTGTTAGAATTAACGGTGTAAAGTGGTGATCCCATAGTAAGTTAGGTCATTCTCTCTTTTGTTTATTTGTGCAAACTCTGATTTTAAATATATTTTTTTTGCAGTTACGTTTGAAGAGGGCTGTACGCTGTATCTATAAAAATCTCGTGAGTATATCCAAAAATCGTTTGCAGTCATTATAACTATTAAAATTATATGAGTTATTTGAATAATCTTTCAAGCAAAAGAGAACATCGTGTACAGTTTCTAACGAGGAAAATGTGTTAATTATGAAATAGGAGAACTGGCAATTTCCAGAGAAACCCGAAACTCTTCCCGGGGAATTACTTTAAAGAAAATGTGCACGAAGTTTGAAATGTGAAAATTACAATTATTTTTACGAGTTCTAGAAACGATAGCGAAATAATCATGGAAAGACAGAATAAATCCTCGACAAAAAAAAACAAAAAAAACTAACGACTATAAACGACGATAATAATGTGCACTGCTTGTGCGATTCTTGGATTTTCGGATAAATCGTTTTTTATTAGGGAGAATTTTTAAATTACCTCACAAATCTCTATCTATAAAAGGCAGGATGTATGTGTGTGTGTGTGTGTGTGTGTAACGAATGCACGGCCGCAATTTTCGACGGATTTGCACCAAAATTTACATGCACATGCTCCAAGTTAGCGAGAAACCCAAGACCGACTTTGCATTTCCCAACTCCCATCGATAGTGGAAATAATCGATTTTTTCATGCTTCTACGGCAGTTTTCATGTAGTTTGCGGCCATTTTCTAATGGCCAAAGTGAGAGTCTATAGCTGGCTGGCACGAATAGGCAGGAAGATTCTATTGGCCAGCGTGAGAGCCAATAGATGACTGACATGAATGTTAACTAGCATGCTAGCATGCAAAAAAAATCGATAGCTGCATTCGTCACAAGTGGGAAAAAATTAAATCTGCATGCCACTTTACTCCATTTGGCTCATTCGCTTGCTTAAACTCAACGTTGATTCTGATTCCGCCGAACTGGTTTGGTTGTAAAAAAGTATTTGTTGTTAACATTCTTTTTCATTCGGTTTTTCCAGTTACGAGTCCTTTTTTAAAGCTGGTCGTTTTGTGTTCATTTTGTTTAGTTCTTTTTTCGTAACAGATTTAATGTTTAGTATAGAGCTTAGAAAAAAAATCGCAGGGTGAGATAGGCACGTAGCAACATCAGCACGGAAAAGGCAAGGAAGAGCAAAATTATTTTAAGTCGAGTGATAGCGATTGCTGTATGAGTCGCACGATTTTTGAATTAAGCACGGGCAATGGCGAGCCATGCTGCTAGTACTTATATATAATGAAGTTTTTTTTTTTGTTGTTTTTTTTTTTTCAATCCCGGTGGTAACCAGAAAATCTCAAAGACATAGAGAAAGGAAACTTGAAAATGAAGGAAAGAGAGCGAAAACAAAATATGAATATAAAAACCATATTCTAGGGACAACTATTTTCCAGATGTTTCAATGTGTGTAAAGTGTAGGACACACTCTTCACCCTCCCTCTCTCTCTCTCTCTCTCTCTCTCTCTCTCTCTCTGTATATGTGTAGCATAAGTAGAAATAAAGTATACCGCCAAAATTCAGTCGAAGAACAACGATTGGTCACGTCATGTCTGTTGAGACGCTGCCTAGCGAAATAAAGACGCAGAATATTTTTAATAAATTACAAATATAAAAAAGGGTAACTATGACGATAAAGAGGGCTAGTTAACGCCGACCCATCTTTTAACCTAGAAAGTACAACAATTTAAATATCTGGAAAGTGTTTTAATAGAGGACTCTAAAATTCGAAGGCGCATTGGGGTAGTGAAAGATGCCTTCCAAAAGATAAGCAAAGTATTAAGTAACAGGAACGTTTATTTAGAAACAAAGAAAAGTGAAGATGAAGATGACTGATATTACGTAATAATATCAGTCATTTTAAATTGCAGAGGATGCTGGTCAATCTCTTCGCGTATGAAGAAGAGACCTGAGGCAACAGACATTTGCTTCTACAGAAAGGTGCTGAAATTTTCATAGACAGAACATCCGTGCAACGTCGAGATTTTAGTGAAAATGAAAACAAAATGAACCTTTAACATAATATTAGAAAGAAAGAGTTGAAATTTCTAGTGCACGTATTGAGGAAAGAGTGTTTGAAAAAATTGATATTCACAGAACAGATTGAAGGCAAGAGAGACAAAGGAATGTAAAGAATAACGTTCCTAACTATCTTGGGTTAATTGGGTTAATAGATGGCGGAACAGGGCTTAGGAGAGATATCAAAAAAGTAAAAAAAATAATAAGAGCTACAAAGGGCAGGACATTGTAGAGAGCCATGATAGGCAACCCTCTGAAGGGACACAGTACAAATATAAGACGAAGATGTTCTTTATTATCCTGTTAATTCTTATTGTATTGCTTTTTTTTGTCTTATTTTGGCTTTGGTTTCTCATATTATTTTGTGGGTTAGTTTTGGTAAAAGGCTTCAAGCATGAGAAACCCAGTAAGGACCCAGGATGTTAGGGAGACCCATAATCGTCAACGTCTAGAACGTACACGCATATATTAAAAAGAGAAGAATCACAATCATTGGCGCAATGACAAAAATATTTTTCTTGACACCAAAATTTCGTATTTACACTCGTCAGTCGTAGTACAGAGACGATAATACCCGAAGCCCAAACAATTCTCATCTATACATTTATTCTCTTGAGGTTGAGGATAAAAATATTGTAATTCTGTGCTGCGTATACTAATTGTTGTGACCAAGTAATTAGTTAAGAAATAACAAAACAATAGGTTACAGTTAAATAGTGTATTGAACAGTAAATACAACAGAAGTGTGCTACACAACTTGGGAGTATGTGTCGGTTGACCAGCGTTCAGTCTATATCACCGTTTCCCCTCGAGGCTTACTTTCCTACTATTTTATAGTAAATGGAAGATTCCACAATAACCTCATTACAGGGAGCACACCACAATAGTAATCCGTTACGTGATTACTGCCGTGTCACGTGACTAGTAAATTAAAGGATAATTAACCTCAAACTTTTGGCAGTCATGTTTTATTACTCGTGTAGGTATCTGAAAGCTTACATCCTTATATATTGATTTATTTGAAATAGCGTCCCATTGTTTGTTATAATTAGACGTTCCGCCCTTTGATGGTGTTTATTATTGGTGCAAAAATAATGACGTAATAATGTCGTTTTTTGACGTATTTTTAACGTCAAAAAACGACATTATTACGTCATTATTTTTGCACCAACCTAATATTTAACAATCTTCAGCAGAATTCAGGCTGAACCCTTTATTCAGTCAACTGCTTTAGACTGCTCTCATCCTGCTGTGTACATTAAGGAGCAAAGTTCATAGCGGTTAATACTTCTGAGCTAATTAGTCAGTATGGAGTTATTTTCTTTTAATTAGTCCTAGGTATGACGATAAAGTACACCCGGCAGCAAAAACACTGATCGGGAGACTGGAGTTTTTCAGGAGCCTGGAACCACATCTTAATTGCTGTTTTTCTCGGGTCCTTTCTGAACCGGGGTGGTAACACCTGTTAAGGTCCCAGCTATAGGTAAATATTGACCGCCAAACAAAAACAAAACACTATAACAGTATAAAAATGCATCTTAATCGTAAACATAACAACAATATATTTTTTATATATAAAATAATGACCAAAATATATTTATAGTAAAATGACCAGTAATATATTTTATATGTAGTCGAAGACATACAATTGCGTTCAAAGCATTTAGTTGAAGCCATAATAGAGTGTTCAAATTATTTAAATTTCTGCATTAATATTCATAGTGGTTGATATGCCAACCAACCAACCAACATGAAAGAACACTTTCATGATTATAGTAGGATATTATATCGATTAATCGATATAATATTCTACAATTTCTTAAAGAAATCAAACTTCAACAAAACTACAACATAAACACACACATCAGCGGCTCAAGTAATTATGTCTCCACAAACATGTATATGCACAAAAGCTGAGTATCATCTACCATGTATTCAGTTGTGAAAGCAGAATAACATCATATTTGTATTACCTGAAAGTTCCCATAGAAAATTAAATTTCAGCATTAAATGACGCATTTGATATTGATAGGCCGTTAAACAAACAAAAATGAATCAACCAGTCAATGTTTTAATAAGAAGGAATTAACTGAACATTGTTCTTTTCGTAATACCTCACCACTCGGAAAAGTATTCATCCTTCTGGTGATTAGACAAGATAAAAATAGATTGGTGCATGTCTATTTTGCTGGCATCGTTGCTGCCATGTTTGAATGTTTAACGCTAAAAATGGTACACGTGTTAGAAATCGTTCCTGGTTTCTGGTACAATGTAACAAGATATAACTTGGTTAGTAGCACTATCAAAGAGCTGTAGAACTTGTAGGTTAGCTCATTTTTCTCCGAAAAGGCAACCATATTCTCTCTCTTTTCAGCACTTTTTTCGCTCTTGCTTCCTAATATAGTCGACCTAGAGACGGAACGTTGCGGCGCTTTTGAGTCCTTGGTCGTCTGTTGACTTTTGATCTCTCACGCACATACACACAATTGTCTATCCCATAAGCTTGTTTCATGCACACAAAAACAAACAAATTCTTCTTATAGTTAGTTATTTTTTTTTTCCTTTCATTACAATTGTATACACATCTTAATACACATGCGAATGTTATTATATTCATTATTTTCCCTCTTATTTTTACTCGGACTCACATTGAGTCCGCCAATATTGTTTGCGGGAAAAATGTTCCAGGAAATCACATATATAGTTAATATAAAATGTCTATACACATAACAACCTAAGAAGTGATATCCGACAACAAACTGTCACGAAGAACGTAGTAATCGACCATAATGATCTTCATAATCATAGAACCAACCAATATAATGAAGTTCTTAATAGTAATAAAATAAGGATTTTTCTTGGGATTCTGGTACGGAAGACCATAATCATAGAGTAATACTGGTGGGTTTGACTCACGAATTGCGCAGTTGTACAGTCGTCTGCCAGATGGAGATGTTTCTGACACTGACTTGAAATCAGAAAGTATTTTCAGATATATAAGGAAAACTTATATCATTAGCAGGCGGCAAATTATTTATGCATTCAAACCTACATCCTTCAACCAGCGAAGTCAATGAAATAAAATTAAGAGCATCTGTTGTAATAAATTAAGCTGCACTTAACAACGATCTCCGAAAGAGAAATTAACTAACTTTCTATACCAGAGATAAGTGAAAAAAAAAAAAAGGTTTCCTGCTACAGCTTTTAATGTGCGTGTTTTTGTCTGATTATCTTATATTTAATTTTTTTTCTTAGAATTTGATTTGTATTAAAAACCAATACATCACTATTATCGAATGAAAATGCATATGTACATCAATATATTCAATACAATTAATGAAGGACGAAATAGATCGGAAATAATACATTCCCCGATTAAAGCAAAGAAAAAGAAGCATTTAAAACAACCTTAGAAAGATTATTAGCTATGGAATCCCCGAAAGAAATAACATTATTCGAGTATCGTAGTCGTCAAGAACGGAAATGGCACCGTCACGTACAGTAGACATGATTGATATTCAATGTGATCCAAAAGCATATATTCTATTAGGTTGGTGCAAAAATAATGACGTAATAATGTCGTTTTTTTACGTTTTTTTAACGTCAAAAACGACATTATTACGTCATTATTTTTGCACCAAACTAATATATAATTTAGTTTAAATTATATTAACCCCACATAGAAATTATTAATAAAGTCATCCAAAAGCATATATTCTGTGTATTTTACATTACCTTATATGAACCCATCATATATATTGTTAATAATGCTAAACAAGTGCATATCTTTTATATATTCTATTTTAAATTATATGAACTCCTCATATATATAGTTAATAATGCGACTCAAAGGCATATATTCTACATATGTTACTTAAACATTATATGACCCTATCATACATATAATTAATTCAACACCAAAGAATATATTCTATATATTTCATATAAAATTATATGAACGCTTCACATATATTGTTAATAATGTGATCTAAATGCATATATTTTATATATTTTACTTTAAATTATATGAACCCATCAAATATATTATTATTTCGATCCAAAGAAAAATATTTTATATACTTTATTTTACATTATATAACCTCTCATATATATATTGTTAATAATGCAACTCATAAGCATATATTCTATACATTTTCCTTTAAAATATATGAACCATCATATATAATATGATATCGATCCAAAAGCATATATTTATATATTTTATTTTAATTATATGTACCCGCATATATATTGTTAATAATGCGACACAAATGCATATATTACATGAGGTATTATGTGTTTTCCTTCAAATTTCGCCATTATTTTTTTCTTTATTTTTAATGATTGTTTGCTTTCACTAAGAATGTTTGAACCGTGTACTCTTCATATATTTCTGTGACAAAACTTGTGCAAAAAGCAACCTTAATTCTGATATAAACTGACTCGTCACCAATAAAAAAAAAACAAAACAAACAAACAACTACACGCTGACGCAAGACGCGTTTCTTGAAAAACCCGAAACGGCACTCATTGTCGCTCGAGGACGTAGCACATGAAACGAAAACAAAGCACAATGCATGCTTACAGATATATCCTTATTAATAAATGAAACAGTTCTTTTATAATAGCTTATGAAAAACGAAAGACATTGAAAAGTTATGTTCAAACTCGGCCCAGAAACCATGAAAATAGTCTGAACCGAACAAAAAATATACAAAGAATACCTTCCGAAAAACGTTGGATATATAATGACTTTTCTGAAAGTTATAGATATTTTTCTACAAACTAATTTCCCCATATTTTTTTCATTTTCTATATTTTTAAGCGTTTCAGAAGGTGTTGGCTGTGTGCCCTCCAGTAGTTTTCTGAAATACAATAGACATTCATGAAGTGTTGTGCAAAAAACAAATAACAATGATAAGGAAATTAGTGTGAAGAAAAACAGCTACAATGGCGAAAATTACTTATTTTTTATGCATTCGCTTTTAGTCCACACACACACACACACACACGCACACGCACACGCACGCACACGCACACACACACATACATGTAATATTAATGTAACTATAACAACAAGAACATTTCGATTTCATTTTTGCCTTGAAAAAGTCGGAAGACGAAACGCGTCGGCAAAATCTAAGATCTTTTTTCCAATTGTCATTTTACCAATCTGTCTTGTCC
This sequence comes from Acanthosepion lycidas, assembly GCA_963932145.1. NCBI lineage: Eukaryota > Metazoa > Mollusca > Cephalopoda > Sepiida > Sepiidae > Acanthosepion > Acanthosepion lycidas. The sequence continues at coordinate 69,125,125 of OZ010588.1, read as the reverse complement.
ACAGAATTGGTCTGGGAATTTAACTACACACACACACACACACACCCACACACACACACACACACACACACACACACACATATATATATATATATATATATATATATATGATTAATACAAGTATAATTTTTATCACTTAGCTGAATCCAGGCACGTTAGTTTCATACTCTCATGTGCCTACAAGAAAGCGGTGTCTTAGTTGACAGAGAGTCGGAATTATTCTCTAAATTCTGTAAACGTAGTGACTTTAATAAAAGGCGATCGGTGATTCGTTTGAATGGTCAAAGAGTGCAAAATTAATAAAGGCAGCTTAATACGTTTGGCCGTGTTTTGCTATTGGTACGTTTTCTTCGGCTTATCAAATCTTTGCATATTTTTTTAAAGAAAATATTTTTAGGTTGTAAAATTTATCTTTTGTGAGATAATAATGATTTAGTGATACAAGTCTTATTAATTAGATAGATAGATAGATAGATAGATAGATAGATAGATAGATAGATAGATATGAACCTATATCCGGGGGAGAAGAGGTGAATTAACGTCTTTCTAAGGGTATTTCGCATAGGGGAATATAATGAACCCAATGAGTAATTATATATTACTCCAACTGCACATCCAACGTGATATGTTCAAGCGATAACCATATCTAGGCACTGAACAGGCTCAACGTTGCTTAATTCCGATGGTCGTACGGGAACCGAAGTTTCGACGTGACAGGGACGGTTCGTAAATTTCCTAAAAAGATAACCTTAACTCATTTCTATTAGGCACGTAAGGGTACAATTTTAATGCTTTCAAAATCGCGTGATTCTATTCATTCTAGAAATGAAACCCTATTCAGGAGATATATTTAGCAGGCTACACCAAATTAGAGTCAGATTCCCAAATAACGAACAACTGCTAGGACTGAACTAACAAAGAATGGTATGAATACAAACATGCAACATTAGCATTAAGACCTCCAATATAGAGACAAATACAATCAACTCAAGGACACATGGCACAGTGGATAAAGGCGTTGGTTAGATCCAATGACAGGACACCAAAGAGTGTGAGTTCAATACCCGGTTAAGGCAGTGGAGAACTTTCAGGGGGAAATTAACAAGAGATAACTGATAACTGACATTCATTAAACAAGGCAAGTGGAACTAGAACAGTCTAACCCAGTGAGCGAAATAAAGGGTTCAATTCGACATTCCAACCACCTGAAGAAGGCCGGAGCGTACAACGGCCGAAACGTTCTGATAAATATGGCGAAAAAGATTAGGACAATAGTCCGAATAATGTAAATAATATACATAATACTTCATTTGAGAAATATACACAGATACAATCTACTCATATACGTACAAAACCAAACAAGTAACGTCCCACCATAACCAATCAAACCATGAACTTTTATGTATCATGACGGATGTGTAGGGCTTTAGAGGTGTGAAAACGAATAAATAAACGATCTTCAAAGACAGCTCTCTTAATTTTTTTCTTATTCAGTAGATTTCATTCAAATTGAAAAAAATTCTTTACGAAACAACATCACACAATTGTTTTTGCTTGTCTTGTTTGTCACCATACAACTGAATCAACTGCGTTAGTATGATAGAAAATGCAATTCATTTACATATGAGAACAATGTGTATCGAGTGATTAGGTAGTTTTATGTATGCGTGTAATTTTCTAGCAGTTGGTAGCCGGCAAGCAAGAAAGCTGTGTCAATAATACTGCTTACGTTTGTAACCCAGGACGCATGGTTTTTGTGCTTCAAACTCAACTTCATCTAGCCTTTTTTGTAATTTAGTATACTCGAATAAATATGCGAAAATGTGAGTAATTAATTATGGTTTGAGAATTTCAGTCTGTATAACGAACAGACGACTCTAGTCAAAGTTTAACACAAAAACTGAAATAATTTTTTTCGAACTCATACGAGAGCTTTTATAACCGAGAAATCGGCTCCTATATTACCAAAAGTTAGATTATTATTAAACTCATATGTTTATTGGTTAATAAATATTTTCTCAATTTTTAAATATGTATTTTAAGGAGGGAAATATTGTTGATTATTTTCTGTAGTGAGCCTTTAAATTTTCGCAGCAGACAACAAATATTAATTGACTGTAAATTCAAAGTGCCACAACGCATTTGTGATAACGTCGCTGATTAGCTAATAAACACGAATATAAAAATTCAAATCGAAACCTTCAAAATCCACAAACAAATGAGTTGATCTCTGTGTGAGCCGATTTTGTTCCAAAAATCAGTTTAAGTGAATACAACATAAATCTATTGTATTTTTTTACGATTCATTGAACGTTTATTCGGACTTCAAGTGGAACTCGTGTATACAATCTATTGCTAAATAATATGTCAGTTCATTGCCCTGCTTCAGTAAGTATCTGGCACCTACTAGAATAATATTTGTTTATAACAGACAGATCCGGGAAAAACTGGAATACTGCTGTTATATTTAAGGTGTAGCTGCCCAGTTCAAAAGCACCTACGCGTTCTTGTGGATGATGAATTATTTTAACACCCTACAACTCCTTCTTACAGACGACACTTCACAAACTACTCCATCGTTATCTGCATGGGAAATCTTCTGACAAGGTTCATTCTTTGGTTCTACTATCCCTGAACTTTGAGGTTGGGATCCGCCATACCACGTACACGCGAATGAATCACCATCATGCCCTTCGTATTCCATCAATAAAAAGTAAATTCCACTCGGATAACTTCTTACCAAAGACTATTGCTTTGTGGAAAAAGACTCGGCAAGTTGTTTTCCGACCACTATAAATCTTAGCATTTTCAAGTCTAGGGTTAATCGTATTTGTTCACAGATAAACTGCACTTTTTTTTCTTACGCACGCACAAAATCACACAGAAATCCTCTACCTTGAATGTCTCTTGGGCCTTGTCTCCGGTGAACATGAGTAGTAAAGTATTGATTAATATAATGTCACGTCTGCACTTTTCATTGACTAAACCAATTGCTGAAGTGTCTTTTCACCATTATCGGGTTACCACCTCTTAATATTTGATACTGATCCAAGGAGACGCTCTCAGGACTATAAATACTCTGCGAACATTTTTTTTTTATCATTCTCTTGTGAACTTATCCCTTATTCGTCAACATGTAACCTCCCGCGGAGAACGCGTTCCCTTTGAAAACGCATGCATAATACATATATATATATAAAAAAAAAACCACACACACACGCACACATACGTAGGCACATTCATTCACTGCCCATACTTTGGACCAAAACGGTTTCAAGATAAATTTGTTACACATATTATTCGTCTGTATACCTTTTTTCATTAGTACATTATCATTCGTTTGTACATATATATTGGTTTTTATCGTTTTCCTCGTTTATTTACTCACATCCCGAGTCTGCCATGTTTGTTGTGGGCATTTCAGGAGACAGACGTATTTATCTCTCAAGAACACAACCCTCTTCAATATCATAGGCGGAACCACTATCCAATATCGGAACAAACCGACAATTATTTAACTTATTCTGGACAAAGTAAATGCTTATACACTCATATATATAAGCACCTAGTATTAAGCTATTCACGAAGCACAAAACCAATACAGATTTCGACAAATAATAGAGATTTTTCCAACAAATTTTAATATATCATAAAAATCAATCGTCCCTACCTGTCATCGCGTATTCAAATGTCTACTGGGGGTTGCAAAAGTAGATATACAATCATTCGTACAAAATATATTTTATCGGTTATAAATAATAACATACCAATAATAAACATAGCAATCTCTCAAATGTTCCAACTGTTTGCTCCCGTCATCCACACACTCCGCTTTACCTGTAAAAATTTTATTATTATTATTTCTTTAAAAATAAGGATTTTAATAAATGTATTATAATAAAAATTAGTAAAACAGAAATGTTACAAATCATGTAATGAATTCTAGTACTAAATGAATTCTAAAGCCACTATTATGATACTAGTAATACTGATGCCAAAAATACAGGGGATTGCAAATGTATGTATATCATATATTTTCAATACCCTGTATTTTTTTATCTTGATTTTACTGAACCCGTTCTTGTTAAAAGATACGTTTTCACGATTTGCTCATATAATTGTCTGACATTTTGCTGCTTTTTCAGTTCTTACATAAAATTAATTACTTCATTTTCTGTAACTGACATCGGAAATGAGATTTTTCTTTTATACGATCAAGGTATTTATCGTCACTATATTTGAATAAAACGTAAACGAAAGATGATGGGCTGGCACCAATACAAAAAAAAATGTAATAAAGCTTCACATTTGATTTAAAAATAGACATGGGCGCGGGGACAAATGACTTTTTGATTTGCTTGCGATAATCTGCATAACTCCTGCTGAGGTGCCAAAACTTTGAACCATTTGCTTCAATAATCTCTAATGTTCTAATATCGACAATGTTCTTTCTGGCTACGCTGCATCCATTTTTTTTATCTATTAATTTCTTTCAGTAAAAATATTTTTCTTCTCTCCATTCTTTAGAATGATTTTCGTATTTTGTTCATTTGTTGTTTCCATATTCTTCGCGTTATTGTTCTATTTTCTTCCAACCCCAGGAGAGCTTCTGCGACAACGGAATTTACGCAGGATTTCCCTTAATGGAAATAACAGTAATGCGAACCTACTGTAAAAGAGGGAATAGTTGTAAGAGAGCGAGAGAAAGAGACTGAGTAGGAGAGAGAAAGAGAGACAGAGATAGGCACTGTGAATGGTAAAAAGTAGAAAGAGGAAAAGAGAGGGGAAAGAAGAATAAAAGAAATAGAAGATAAGAATGAGGAAACGGGGGTAGGAAAGAAAGAAGACAGAAAAGACATCGACAACGAATGCCACAGAGATACATAAATAAACACAGTGATACATATTCACACACACACATACATATATATACGTAAGATATTTAGATACATAGATATTTATAGACTGATATATATATATATATATATATATATATATATAGAGAGAGAGAGAGAGACAGACAGACAGACATAGACAGAGTCATATATATATATATATATATATATATATATATATATAGATAGATAGATAGATAGATAGATAGATATTCATGAATTATTTATACATGAAACAAAAACAAAGGTTAATGATTTAAATGGAGAGAAATCCATCTTCGCGAACAATTCAAAATAATATACAAAAACCCCGAACCTGTTTATGAATGAAAAGATCCTGTTTTATAAATTTCAGTTGCATTAGGTCTTTTTATTTTACAAGCTTTCGTCTGTTCCTACAGACATCCTCATGTATGAAATAGATTGTTTTCTTTTTTTTACTCTCAGTAATAAGTGGACAACGAAAACAGGGTTGTAAACCGAAAAATGCTATGAGAAATGTGTTATTCTTTTGGAACGTGCAGTTTTCGTTGTCCACTTATTGACGAAGGTCTGATGATCGAGAAATATAAAAGAAGTGGCAATAGAAACAGAAAAATAAATTTTAAAAAGTGAAAAGTTGTAATGGTAAAAATCACTATTTTTGGCAATAGAAATGAGATACATCTAAAAGAAAGCGTCTCTCTCTGTCTCTGTCTGTCTGTCTGTCTGTCTCTCTCTCTCTCTCTCTCTCTCTCTCTCTCTATATATATATATATATATATATATATATATATATATATATATATATATATATTATTGGTGTATACGAAATAAATTCAAATAACCAAAAAATGCTATTTTTAAAAGAGTGCTCAATACAGTGTAGAGCAAATATAATTATTTATTCGAATATTATAACATAAATATGTTATAAAATCACTACAAAAAATATCCATTGTTTTTTAAGGGTTGTGGACCTCTATTTCCTGTTTCGTTAGCTTTTTTGCGTGTTTATATATCTAAATATGTCTACATGTTAGTGTATTATATTCTGATTGTGCATGTATTGTGTTTTGCAAGATTTCACCCTCCCTTACCCACATCAGAACTTCAAATGTATCTAAGTTGTAACGAAGCTCAGAGCAACATTAGATTTTAACGTTTATTCTAACTTAATTATTGGACTTTCAATAAAAACCAAATAAATAAAAAAAATCATATGTATCTTTTCCTCAGTTTTTTCTTAAATAATTTTATAATTTTTTAAACTTAATACAGATTAAAATTAAAATTTATGATTGGTAATTTTGAATTTTATAGTAAAATTTAATATTAATTAGTTACATTGAATTCTATTTTAGTCTAACCCTACTATTAAAGAATTAATTAATTATTATAACTAAGGTTCGTTGTCAAGTTTTTGAATTCTCATATACTTGCATCTTGATTGGTCATTCCAGCTTATGTAATAGCGTTTTCCCTTGTGACTGGTGTTTGATTGATTTGAACCTTTTAAAACGCTTTATTCAACACCATCACTTGATAAGACAAGAGAAGTGTTGAAACAAAATGACTATTTTGTAGTGATTTTATAACATGTTTATGTTATAATTTTCGAATAAATAATAATAATAATAATAATAATAATAATAATAATAATAATAATAATATATAAATATTAGCCGTTTCCTGATAAGGAATCATTCGTCATTCATTGACCCAAAACAATCATTACTATTGTCTGTTACAATTTACTCTTTCTCTTAAAATGTTTTGACTGGAAAAAAGGTTTCTCAATTAAAGTAATTATTATCTCCCTTTCATTATGGATGCGGGCTTACTTCCTAACATTTTCTTTGGGGTAAAATCGAAAATCACAACATCATATTTATGTCATTATTTCCTTTTCTAATGACTGGTGTTATCCATTTTAGTTATTGCTGACCTCAAGTGATATGCTTTCTCTTATCTGGTACAATTTTTAGGGTGAATATGTAGCGCCAGTCCTCAATATCCCGAAAAGGATGATCTTTGCAATGACCCTCAGGTTTCACTCGCTTTGCAGGGATAAAATATGAATAAACTTATACACACATATTGCTTTCTTTCGTTTTTTGGGGTTTTTTTTATGGTGATGCCTAGAAAATCCAAACGCGTAATCAAATCTATTTGCAATCAAACGGTTTTCTATTTGTCATATTTCTTGCCATATATATAAAGAAATGCACGAGAAATTATTTTAAGGGAATAAAATATAAAAAGAAAATATGAAAATTCATTCCTAAAGTTGGTATTTGATGAAATTGAAAGTACTTGGGGAAAATAAAAGACGTAACCAAAATTCCGGCGTTTTTCTTATTCAATTTTGTAACAGCTTTAGGAAATTGATCCGTTGAATTTGAGAGGATCAAAATAAAAATAGACAAAATATATTTCTAATGTCTATCATTCAACCAAACATGCTTGAATGAAGATATGCTGTCTATATATCTATATATATATATATATATATATATATATATATATATATATATATATATATATATATATATATATGTATATATATATATATATATGTGTGTGTGTGTGTGTGCGCGCGCTCGCGTGTGTGTTTGTTTGTCTTTTGTATAGTGGGGCGGTACGCTAATAATCTACCGCCCTCTATAACCACAATATATGTCTTACCCAAAACACACAAACGCAACATACCCTTCAGACCCATATATATATATATATGTGTGTGTGTGTCTGTGTGTGTATAAAACGTATATTGAGATAGCAAGTATTAATCTAAACAAGTTTAATTTTTAAAAAAAAACTCTTTCATTTTTTTATTTTATTTTTCTAAATTTCGGATGTGTTGCGTATTGCTCTCGAAGTATTGGATAAATTGTCCGAAGTACATTTTTGTAATTTTGGTTGAAGTTCTTTCGGCTTCCAGAGTACTTTTCAAGACTTTTACTGATGTCTGTGTTGGTTTTTTTTTTTTTTTTTTAGAATAAGGATAACAGAATGTAGACAATATTACTTTTTAACGCCATATTTTAACCTATTTATTAGAATGAATTTATTCATACCGACTTCTATCCATCCATATATATTTCCCATCGTTTCTGCTAGTGAACTTTGGGCTTTAATAAGGTTTTCGTCATATTCTGGACTGTTTAAGGTATTTTCAAAGGAAGCTTTTATTGCTTTCAGAGTGTTATAGTGTCTTATGCCATATTTTCGTCAAGTCCCGCGTCTTCCTAAGGATTTGAGATCTCGTAATCTTACCTTTGACCTTGTGTTGCGGATCTACAGTCAATACTGAACTGACGCACTCCTTGAGACCAGGATTAAACTGATGTCTTCCAGGAAACAAGATTGACGCTTTTATCCCCTAAGCCTGTAGACAAAAGCTAAGAAAAGAAAGAATGGGATAAAAGCAAAGAAAGAAAGAAAGAAAGAAAGAAAGAAAGAAAGAAAGAAAGAAAGAAAGAAAGAAAAGTAAACCGAAAGTTAGAAAACCGCATCAGCGAATTAATTAAAATAGTCATAAAGATAGAAGAAAGATCGAAAAAGAAAAGAAAGAAAGACTGTGAGCAAGAATAAATGAAAGACATAAAGGAAAGAAAGCAAGAAAGAAAGAAAAAAAGAAATATGCATGGTCATATGAATAAAGAAAGAGTGAAAAAACTTTTTAAAAATTAGAGGGGCAAAGAAAGAAAGAAAGAAAGAAAGAAAGAAAGAAAAAAAGAAAGAAAGAAAAAAGAAGGAAAGAAAGAAAGACAAAGAACGGAGTTAGGATAGAGAATACGAGAAAGAATGAAATGCATAAGGGCATAGAAAGAAAGGGTGTGTTGAAGTCCATAAAAACTGAAACAGTTAAAAAGTAATGCAATGATTCAAACAGCTGCTAAAAGAAAAGGCGAGAATGAAAGGAAATAGTAAAGATTTTAGAAATGAAAGAAGAAAAGAAGAGAGGGGTATTATGAAAAGTGAAGGAGAGAAGGACTAAGAAACAGAGAGAAGTGGATTCATGCTTTTTCCAGAGTATGAACCCAGTTCATCTTATGTCTTTGGAGAGAAACCCACCTCCCTTATAAATCGCTTACTTCAACAACATGCGTTAGGGCTACTGTGACCTCATGCTCCACAAGGAATCTGCAGGAATAAAGTAACAGCAAAAGCAAGACTAAAAGAACTAACTAAATAAATAAGGAGCAGAGAAGGAAAGAGAATAAGTTAAAGAATAAAGAAAGAAAGAAAAAAGAACAAAGAAGCCAACAAAGAAAATAAGAAACTGATGTAAAATTAAAGAATGTCGTTACACAATTAGTCTTACTTCATTAGAGAGAAAGAAAGCAGACATCGATGGGAGGAGAATAATTTGAAAAAAAAGAAGAAAAAACAGTAAAGTGAAGCAAATCAAAAATGTGTAAAAATAATACTGAATATTATAAAAAAAAATTCGAAGAAAGAAAACTTGATTATTTAAAGAAAAATATGTAATTTATCTATGTACATGAATGACCTGGTGTGATTTAATTAAATTTTTAAACTCTATTTCAACAGCTTCCTTCGTCACGTCATCACTTATTCACCACTTGAATCCATTTATTTTCTCTTTGCATATATCTACCTTGTTTTGTAATATATATATATATATATATATATATATATATATATATATATATATATGATGATAGAGTAATGTGTTTGATTCTCACTATTGGCTGGGTGCCACATCTAAGCTACACTTAGAAAAGCAATACATATATATATACATACATATATATATATATATATATATATATATATATATATATATATATATATGTGTGTGTGTGTGTGTGTGTGTGTGTGTGTGTGCATGTGTTTGTGTGACAAACAATATTAGCTTATGCCAGAGAAATCCAAAGCAGAAAACTAATATAGAAAAGGGCGGTAATACGTTCCACGTTCCACGCACACACACACGCAAACGCGAGTGCGCGCACGCATATATATATATATATATATATATATATATATATATATATATATATATATATATATATATATATATATATATACATATATATATAAAAGAAAGAGTTTATATTAGTTCCAACGAGAGAAAAGTATGTATATTAAAAAGAAGAGAAGAGAGGTGCCGCAAACGTTTTTGGTTGTAATGCGGATTTATTTAGAAAAAAATATTATTCTTTATTTTCCATACTTAATGATATATGTGTGTGTTTGTGCGTGTGTGTTCAGCGTTGATATGAAAACTTACACATAAATTTATTTATATTTATTTATTTATATGTATCCACATATATGCATGGAATGTATAAATGTAGATATAAATAGAAATATATTTGTAAAAAAAAGCAATGTGCATAAAAAAGTAAAACTATTCATTAATCTCTTCTGTGAGACTATCGAATCTTACAAGTATGTCTATAGAAAATTAAAAAATAAAATAATGCTCTTAAATCAAAACATTTATTATTTAAAATTAATAAATACATAAATAATTTTTCAAATTAAAATAAAATAATAAATAGTAATTATATTAAAATAAATAAAAATAAAGAAATCAAAGATAAGAAAAATTCAACATTTACTCACTTTCGTTTATTAGGCATTAAATTACATTATTGTTATCCTCCGTAAATTGTATTGACTTTCAAAGCTAAGAATAAAGAGAGTGCTTAAATTTAAAAGATTTGAATACCTAACGATATTTTTTTTACTTTTTTTTATAAATATGTGTTGCAAAATAAAACCCTTAATGTTGCCTTCGTAAAGTCCATCAGAGGACGAATATATCGTCATCCTCATACAAGCTCGTTTTGCTGTATCACATTATGATTAGACGTCCGATTGGATCGAAACTCGACCGATTTATCATTAATCAGAGACTCTACCCTTGAGTTATCGGCGCAAGGCAGAGGAAAAGGAATCTTTAAAAGTATTATATACGTGATTTATACCAACACTAAATCAGTAGCCAAGATTTCAGATGTTCTCTTTTTCATATGTATATATAAATATTTCATTTTCGCAACAAAAAAAAAAATAAACAAAAGAAAGGAACAAATAGGCAAAAGCAAGTTCGGCAATACGACTAAAGCAATAAAATAAAAGAATTTACTAAAACTGAAAACTCAAATAGAAAAATCCTACGGCGTGACGCATCGTTTAACGAATATATTAGGTTGGTGCAAAAATAATGACGTAATAATGTCGTTTTTACGTTAAAAAATACGTCAAAAAACGACATTATTACGTCATTATTTTTGCACCAATCTAATATAATGACGATAAAATTGGACTATGTGTGATCGTAAAAAATACAATGGAAATGTGAATTTATTGAGCAACAGAAAAATGTTCACATGAAATCTGACTTGATTACGTATTTTTTTTTTAATTCAAGAAAAATTAAGTATGTGTTCACAAACTGATGACACAAAAACAAAGAATTCTCAAACCGAAAAGAAAGTCCAAAGGACAAAAACCCTTGTTATAGGTCTAAACTCTAATTATGGCTATGGTTTTCAATATATTGTCATTTCTCTATTGATATGCGCTGTCCCCACGCAGGATATACGCGATCATGGTTCTCCCCAATTTCCAGTTCATTAGTATAACTTTTTTTTTCTTATTTCTCTCAAACCTTTTTCCGCCTCTCATTTATTCAAGCTGACCAAATATCTTATGCGTTGTGTTCCACTCTTCCTCTTCGCCATTAATCTATGCCTTGAGAATCAGATTGCCCAAGACCTCTTTCCTCAGTATGTGTTCTAGAAATTTCAGCTGTATCTTCCTGATATTATGTATAAATTTCCTTTTTTTGTTTCCATTTACTCTAGAACTTCATCGTGGCTCCATTATTCGGTCCGTCTATACATCTCAAATTTCGTAAGATTGCATTTATATAAATTAAATAAAATATTGTAACGTAATTATGTGCAATAATATAATATAGGGGTAGAATTCAACTAGAAAAAAATGAAAATAAATACAATGTATCTCTATGAAAATTAAAGACATGTACATACCATCTTAAATAATCAACAATGTCTTGGAGCAATTTTTAACATCAACTTGAGATATTATTATACGTAATCAAGTCAGATTTCATGTGAACATTATTATATAGTATTATGTTGAATAATTTTAACACATTCAAAATTATTTATAAATTTAGCGAGACTTAGCTTGAGCAAAACATTCACGGATTTGAAAAACAACAAAAAATAGTCTCTGGAATAACATCAAAATCCGTTAAAAATGTTTATCCTTTAATAGTCATCTGTGCCTTGTTTAGTTCGTAACGTGTATAAATGTAGTTAGAAAAAAGCAAATATTGATAAGATAGCGAAAGTCAGAAAGCACTGCCCGGGACCCCCAGGCAAACTCCCCGATCGGTGTGTTCGGTGGTAGTATGCACCAACCCTGTCATTACGTTCAACATTTATCTATTCAGAATATCCTTATAATATGCAAGTATAAATCCTCCTTTAAAAGCCTTTATTTATTAATCCTCTACTTTGAATGGTCGAGTCTGGTCAGTATCTAGATGGGGATCGCTTGCGAATGACAGGTGCGTTGTAAGCTTGTATGTACGAGTGAGATGTAATGGATAATGGCTCGGAATTGTCAATCGGAGAGCGGCGATCTAATTTCTGTTGGGTACTTTCTATTCACTTACGCATAAATACCTTTGAGAAAAGTATAAATCCATCATTCCCTCCAAGCAATGGTTTAATGAATAAGCTATGTATAATTAAAACACCATTATTATCTCCAAAAATAAAAACAAAATTGTGTATTGATATTTCGCCATTAAATAACCCTTAGGGTTTGATATGCAACTAAAGAAAATCAACGAACTAATCTACCTTGATTGGCTCTTGGGCCTTGCTTTGGGTGAACTAAATTCTTAAAAACTAAGCCACAGAGCTATATTCTAAGGAATTCAGAACAGAACAATGTGTTCATAGTTATACTCTGGTCATTTCCTAGTTAGTAATTCTTGAACTAATAAATTCGATCTTTAGAAGTCTCATTGCGTCACCTTCAGCAGATAAAGAACCTATTGTTAACAATTTGATATCAAATCTTAGAATAAACATTAAGAGACTTACATTAACGGATGAGATGATAAGATTTCTTTTCAGGGCTTTAGTTGACCAAAACCTAGTCAGGTTACCTGTGGTATTTTGGTTGTAGTGCATATGTGGTACAACTTTAGTGCATGTCACACTGTGTATGTCAGTATGGATGTTCGCTGCCTTTTGGCTCGTCGGAATAGATAGAAAATAAGAAAGAAACCAAAATAAATACAATAAAATAAATATAGGCAAAAAAATAAATGAAACGACGGAGATATATTGCAGAAAGACTGAGAAAAATTCAAAGAAAGAAAAGAGAAATGAGCCAGAATGTGAAGAATAAAACAGGTGAAATTAAAATTAAAAGTGCTATGCTCAGATCAGTTTTGTTAATGTTTGAAGCTGTATATGTTTTTTTTAATTTTACCATGTTTTGCCGCCATTATCTGATAGTAAAACCAATATACCGAATGTAAACGCAAAATTTTCCAAATCGTTTAACAGTATGCGATAATTGTACATCCCACAAAATGTTTAATAACTAAAAAAAACACTAAATTAATTGACTTTCTTTTTTCCAGGTTCCCAGATAGTTTAGTCATCTTGAGGCCATTTATCGTAAGAATGAATGAAAAGCCCTTTGACTTATTCAGCTTGAAGGATATCAGGTTAGAATCGTTTTATGTCAGCTCCACTATGTCTTCCCAAATAAGCAATGGTTAGACGAAAAATATCATTCAGGCCTTCAGTAATGGTACCAACATTCATACGCTGGCTTCCATCTTCGGGGTCTATTGAAGAACCATCAAGAGATCGGTGAATAAGCATAAAAAATGAGAGAACAGTAGAGAGGAAACTGGATCAGGAGCTCACAACAGGAAGAGGGATCATCATTCCCACTTAGAGTTAAATACATTCTTATTGATCAAAGTAGAGTCCAATAGTGTTATAAAAAACTTGATGTGACTTACTGTTATCGGCTGCTGAAAACGATCGCAGTATGCATTAAAATTTTAAAATACGGGAACACATATTTACGTATGTCTAACATCTACAAGTTTCATTAATGACGACTAAAAAGCTACTGAGTTCAATTTTTTTTCTGTCATATGTGTTTTCATATCTGGACATAAAGTGTAAAATCTGTCCAGAAAAGAATATATATATATATATATATATATATATATATATATATATATATATATATATATATATATATATATATATATATATATATATATGCTTGGTTATTTAGCAGGGTGGGACATTAAAAATAGAAATAAGAAAATAAAACAATAGTGTTTTTAAAAGTAAAAATATCTCAAAATAAAATAAAAGAACTAAATATGAGTGGGAGAAAAAATGTATAGAAAGAAAGAAAGAAAGAAAGAAAGAAAGAAAGAAAGAAAGAAAGAAATAAAGAAAGAAAGAAATATAAGTGTCGGCGATACATCGATTATTCTACAGTTAGGAGGTCAAGGTTCGATACGATCAGATTTAGGCTAAAACTGTCTGGGATAAACATCAATATCTATAATCCACGAATTATATTAAGAAAGGACATCGTGATATATGTAAATAGAAAACAAACTGGGTATAATGGAAAAAAAAGAAAAGAAAGAAAGAAAGAAAGAAAGAAAGAAAGAAAAAGGAAAGAAAAGATATGAAAGGATATGGGAGGAAAGAAAGAATTCCTGAAAGTTCCTAAGAATATCCGAAAGGATATGAGAGGAATAGATAAGGATATGGGGGTGGGGGAGAATCCCAAAAGTTCCAAAAAAACAAGAAATAAATAAAGAAAGAAAGAAATGAAGAAAACATAAAAAGGAAAAGAAAGGAAGAAACATTATAGGTAAATAAATAGAGAAAGAAGAACATTAAGATATGATATGGGGTAAAGAAATAAAGAAAAATATGAAGGAAGGAAAGAAAGAATATAGGTAAATAAATAGAGAAATAATGGATATGGTGGAAAGTAA
>OZ010588.1:69097679-69105179 GCA_963932145.1 Acanthosepion lycidas | reverse complement strand
CTCTAAGTGTTGACTTCTATGTTCACTTTTATATTTATATATTTATATATATATATATATTGATTTAAATAAACATAATTTTATGTTCATTTCTTTTTAAATATATGGACCTAGGTTGACTTTCGGCCAACGCATCATCCGGGACCTATCGTTGGCAGCATTTAACTCATTTGGATTGATAAGAGATAGTACTGGAACACGCTTAAAATTACGAAATCCATAAAATGAAAAAAAAAAACAAATAAATTTACGATTAAAATACGTAAATAAAGAAAAAGAAAAAATAAATCTGACATACGTCCAAATAAATTAAAGGATCTTAAAATTTCTCCTTCTGCTTGCATAGTACATGCTGGAATAATTTTAAGCATAAAGCTTCCAAAATTCATAAATGATGTTTTGATCTAACCGTATGACAAATGGAAAACGAGTCAGTCAAAAAACAAGACAAGCATGACTCATTATCTAATAGGTGTTGTCCAATTGAAGACTTCTGTGCTGATTACGACACACGAGAATGATCACAAGAATGTAATCTAATATACCAAGGAACATGTTGGCTTATTCTCGACACTAACTTGAGACTCGTCCGTCCTATGTACTCAGCCTCGCACTGACATTTGAATTTATAAATAAGCAAACTTTTATTGTGATAGGGTAGACGGTCTTTAGAAAAGGAAGGTAAAATCGAGAGAGTGCCATAAATATTAGGTTGGTGCAAAAATAATGACGTAATAATGTCGTTTTTTGACGTATTTTGTTAACGTCAAAAAACGACATTAATACGTCATTATTTTTGCACCAACCTAATAACACATTAGAAGCTTTGTCACCTAAAAGTTTGCATTTTCTGCCAAGCTAAAGTAATTTAAGATAAACAGGACACAGACTAGAACCCAATTTATGCGGCATATTAAAGTTGGCTATTTTTCGTTCAATTGTGCGGTCCACAATACGAGTTGGAAAACCATTATTGACAAGAATACAACGGATCTTATTTAACTCCTGCTGGAGTGTACATGACGGACAAAATAATAGGGCTCGATATACTAAGTTTTAATCAAATTTATTTTTCTATTCTGAGGGACAAAAGAATTCCAACTGGTGTAATGACCTGAAAATGTGTCTTTACGAAAAACACTGGTAATAAAAATGCCATTCTTCCTCTCCACAAGAACATCCAGAAAAGAAATAGATTTGTTAAACTTCTTCCTCCATTGTGAAAACCAAAGATGGATGTAAACCATTTAAGGATTCACAAAAAAGAGTTGCATCCTCTATGTTATTAAATATAGAAAAAGTATCATCAACGTAACGTTGATAAATACACGGTTTCTGATATTTCTAAAAAAAAAAAAAAGGCTCTCATAATAACCAACAAAAATATTAGCTAAAAAGGGACCCAATACATGCATAATATTTTGAAAACTAAATTCTATTCCTTTAGTTGCTAACATAAGGAACTCCAAAAACAAAGGCTCTTGAATATAAGGAGGATCCAGGCAACCGCTGTAGAGACCGTCAGCACATATCTGTACTGTTTCTTGGAGGGGGATATTGGTGTACAAACTTATAATATCAAAGGAAATCAAAATCTTATCATCAGAAGAAATAGGACAGTTTCTAATGAATTTGGAACAGGTGAAAAAGTCTGATACACAGTATGTTGAGAAGTAATCAGAAACAGGTTTCATCAATTCAGACACATCCATTTGGACAACTCATGTTGTGCCGATCGCACCATAGATAAAATGGGACGTAAGGACACATTATTTTTATGTATTTTAGGCAAACCATATAGTCTGGGTCTTTGGGAACCTACGGGTCTCATCTTATTGTAGGTACCTTTAATTATAAGATTACCTTTATATATTTCTAACAAGCGTTTCTGAAGTTTTAATTCAAGTTTATCAGTACAGTCGTGTATTGAAGATGGACCAATCAAACGAAACTTTGTAGTATCACTTAGAATAAAGTTCATCTTACTCACACAGTCAAATCTCTTTAGAATAACAACACCAACACCTTTGTCGAGCTTCGTAATGTAAATATCATTACGAGATTTTAAAGTCTTAATGGTCTTGTAGTGAGCGTGACACAATGCGACAGTGTCACGATCAATTGGTGTGGAAATAAATTCATTCGCTATTTCTGAAACCCCAGATTTGCACAATGCGAACTGGTCCGTGGAAGAAGGAACAAGATGATGTAGCTGTGAAAACATAACTTCAAATTCAGCTAGAACTTCAACTTTATTTACATTTCGAGGGGGGGATACAAAAATCCAACCCTATGGAGAGAACAACTTTTTTTATTTCAGATAAATTAATATTAGACAAATTAATTGTATGTCTATTTAAAGAACAACCCTCTACACCAAATCGCTTCTTGATTAGAGCGTTGATATAGGCATTATGTTAATTAGCAGTTTTCTCCTCGAAATGTATTCTATTTTAGCTAGATATTTCGGAATACGAAAAAAATCAAAAAACGAAAGTTGTTTTTTGATTCTGCTTAAAAAAGAACGATATATCATGTGGGCGGAAAGATATATTTGTGTTAATTTATCAAGTTCATATTTGATAAAAGCTTTTTCTAGTTGGTAACTGTAATCAAATTTTGCTCTAACTAGTCTGTACTTAATGAATGAAGGGACAACAGCAAAGGATAAACAAGAGAAGAGAAGTTTTCCTTTGGTAACGCAATGAATTTAATTTGTACCAAAGCTTTATCAAGTTTTTGAGGTCCTTAATAATTATCACATGGTATCTAAATTTCAAATATTGAAACAAAGACCTGATACCATAGAACAGGAATATTGATTTAAATAAACATAATTTTATGTTCATTTTTTTTTTAAATATCTGGACCTAGGCTGCCTTTCGGCCAGATGATGCGTTGGCCGAAAGGCAGCCTAGGTCCAGATATTAAAATAAAAAAAGTAACATTATGTTTATTTAAATCAATATGCATGTTCTGTGGTATCAGGTCTTTGTTTCAACATATATATATATATATATATATATATATATATATATATATATATATATATGGACATAAATAAAGAATATCGCCTCCCTGTATCTCCAACGTTTCTCATATTCGCTTTGTTGTATATGCTATCCATTCTCTCTATGAATATTTTCCCACTTTGTCATCCAGTTACTCGCTATTGGCCTGATGTATATCTTGATCATTATTCGTATAAACCTTATTTTTTGTGGGTAGACGTGTTTGTTTGGCACAAATTTACTTATACAAATAAGGTCGTTAGTTATGTTATGCACTCCTTTCTTCTGTCTCTCTTGCCTTCTGTAAGTCTTGTGAGTGGTAAATTTTCCAAGCTCTCTTTCCTCATTATTGTCCTATAAATTTAACCAGTTTCTTTTCTGATGTTAAGCATAAGTGTCCTTTGTGTTTCCCTTTTCTCTAAAACGCCATCGATTCTCACATATTAAGTCCATGATAAACTTAGCATTATTCTCTAGAACCACATAGCTGCTGTGTGAATTTTTTTCTTAATCTCTGAGTAGATTATTCTTCATTTGCTGCCATACAGGAAGGCCGATATTACATAACAGTTAAGTAATCTTCTCTTTGTTTCCAGGGAAATTTTCCAGTTTCTTAATACCTAAAATTTGGAAGGCATCTTTAGCTATGGCAATGCACCTTTGATTTCAGTGTCGGATTTTCTACTCTGTGTTAAAACTCTTCCTACATTTATACAACCCCCCAACCCCTCCGAAATATGTGCTAAATACATAATTCTTTAGCATATCGATGTTGAATTATTAGGCTGGTGCAAAAATAATGACGTAATAATGTCGTTTTTTGACGTATTTTTTAACGTCCAGAAACGACATTATTACGTCATTGCACCAACCTAATAATTCATGTCTATATGGGCAGACAGGTTCTCGGACTGCAGGTACAAAAAACATACCTCAAGATTTATGTGCATTCAAAATTATGTGCCACGCGTGATACACGCTTAGGCGATCATGTATCGTTAGATGCAGGACTTACGAGGTAGGTTTTTTTCCCCGCAGTAGGTTACCATTTCTTTCTGCGGTAGACCAGTTGCCATCCAAGGCCGGTCTGTCCTGCTATTCATACTTTTCTCAAGGGTATTAGCATGTAAATGAATGTAATGGATTCGACTGGATTTCGTACTCGGCTCTCCGATTCCTCAATTCGAGCCGCTATTCAATAGTCCACTGTACCCACTATAAGTGCAATAGTCTTGTGGAAAAGGCTAAGGCGGCTTCCTATATAATAATGCCATAATACAATAATGCATGTATTGTATAATAAATAAATTATGTTTGAAAAAAAAATAGAATAGTGTCATTCTACTTGCTCTTATGAACAAAAAATAACATTATTTATTCATGCTCAGGATCCCACAATTTTCACATATATATTCTGGCTATCTCATCACTATGACAACCTATTATTTTCTTCTTCCTCATATCATAGCTCCATTTGGCACACGCAGAAATAACATCAACCGTCTATATATTATTAATCTATTAACATTATTAAAATTGTTGATGTTGTATCTCTCAAATTTCTCTCATCGGCCTAGTACACACACACAGAGAATAATAATAATAATAATAATAATAATAATAATAATAATAATATTGATAATAATATTGATAATAATAATAATGTATATTTTTAGGTTTTTAAACCAATTCGAATCATGACCAGAAAAGATGTTCAAAATCACAATTTTCGGACAGGCCTGTATACTTTCGCAACGAGAAATAATTAAAGTTTGAATTTTTTTTTTTTTTTTTTGTGGAGGAGACAAGCACACACACACACACACACACATATATATATATATATATATATATATATATATATGTATGTATGTTTATATTGAAAGGACAAAAATTTCTCCATGAAGAGTAGAAAAATCGATCCTCGCAAAAAAACATACCTGGCTCAGATCGCTAAATATCTAACAAAAACAACATTGCTATTACTAAAATTCCCATAATAGAAAACGATCCTCAGATGCGCGCCCACACACACACCCACACATATCCACGCGCGCATACACACACAGGTACACACACACATATATATATATATATATATATATATATATATATATATATATATAGTGCCTATGTGTGGAAAACAATGTGCATGTATAAGGAAACGCATACATGTGTCATATGCATATACCTGCATATGCATGTATTTAGATGGACATATACATTGATGCAACCCGGCCGATATTTTCAATGAATATTTTCAGATTGCTTAAAATAATATATATTTTTCTCTCTCTATTTTTCACATTCCTTTACACGCACACATACACACACGTATATATATATATATATATATATATAGAGAGAGAGAGAGATAGAGAGAGAGAGACAGAGAGAGAGAAGTAGGAGAGAAAGAGTGAGAATAGTATGCATACTGAAATTAACCTATATATAAAATATATATATACACATTTATATATAAGCTGCATATCATCATCACGTAAATATATATGTATATACAGAGAGAGAGGTTGGGAGGACAGTGGAGGGAAGGTCTTAATTCCAAGATTTTTCACGATTTCATAAATATTCTTCGTTTTTTGCAGGGAAATATTAGCAAGTCCGTACGGCAACACTCAAGAATAATGATGCTCTCTACTACATAAGTATTTGCCACATCGATTTTACTTTCTTCTTATTTCCTCTTTATAATCGATTAAACGCCGTCTATTATTTGGTGCTTGGTTCTCTTAAAGCTACTGCCAAAATATTTCCTCTTTCCTTTCTCAAATACCCGCAACAGACTAGAATGTTATCAATGGTGTGTCATTGACTAGATACATTGTCGCTATTGCTACACTATATTTTGTAAACATATCAGCGGGTCGGGTCATGTCGATGTACCTGTGTGCTGTGTTTGTTTGTGGATATCGGTATGTTCGTGTGTACATGGATGTGCGTATTTGTAGCTGTATCTGTAGATGTGCGCATAAGTATCGAATGGATTAGGTTGAGAGATATACATTCCAATGTGGAAAACATTGATATACGCTATAGGAAAAAGTTCAGGGATACCCTGCGTTTC
Organism: Acanthosepion lycidas; assembly: GCA_963932145.1. Classification (NCBI taxonomy): domain Eukaryota; kingdom Metazoa; phylum Mollusca; class Cephalopoda; order Sepiida; family Sepiidae; genus Acanthosepion; species Acanthosepion lycidas. Next base: position 69,099,083 of record OZ010588.1, on the reverse strand, counting down.
GTTCAACATCTTAACATGAGATATTTTTGTATTTTTTATAGTAAAAGATAACATTTCACTAATTACAGTGTATTTGCTTTGATTCTGACAAAAGTCTTAACAATAAAATCTATCTAACAACAGAAGCATTGTTTTCTTAAAATAAAACCATCAGTTTAGTTAATTAATGATTTATAATTCTGGCATTCATTTACCCAGCATTTTTCCAACACTGAAAAAGCTCACTCTCACTCTTTCGGTATTCTCTTTGAACTCCAATTTATCACATATGAATTTAGAGGGTGATCATCAGAAGAATGAGGCGGCCGATGCATATTTTACAAAATTGTCTTCCTTTTTTATTGCGGTAATTTGGACATAATTTGCAAGAATGCCTTGGATCATTGTCTTGTTGAAAAGAGAGTTTTACGAATTATCCGTAGACCAAATGGTACAGTAAGTCTTTGCAAAATCGAATGATATTGTATATTTTGATGATTCTCTTGACCTGAATCAAATCAATGCTGAAAACAAAATATAATGAATTTAATGCTGAAAACAAAATATAATGAATTTAACGCTGAAAACAAAATATTCATAATTCAGCAAAATAAGTTATTTGAATTTTTTGTTAATAAGAGGAGCCAGGAGAAAAAATAAAATAAAAGCAAATACAATATAGTTACTGAAATCTTATCTTTTACGTAAAAAAACAAAACAAACAAAATCATCATTTTTAGTTGTTATCAAAGAAATGCAGATTGGCCACAAACATTTCCCTGTATATATATATATATATATATATATATATATATATATATATATATATATATATATATATATATATATATATTATTATTATTATTATTATTATTATTTTTATTATTATTATTATTTATAACTATAACATAATTACATAATTATAACATATTATATAATTACATACTATAACATATTATATAATTTATAACTTTCCAGTAGGAACAGTTTTGGCAATTTATTTTATAAATGCCTGCTTCATCAAAACTTTACTTTTGATAACCAACATTAAAGACAGAAATTTGGTTTACCAATGGGATCTCCTCTCGGCGGCGATCTTGCTTGTCTATTTTTAGAATTTCTAGAATGTGACCCGTTCAAAAATATTCTCCCTACTAACTCTTCATATTTCAGATACATAGACGACTCATTATTAATATATCCACGAAACATCAATTTAACGGCTCATGAGAGCATTAAGAATGTGCATTCTCCAATATTTACTTAAAGAAGAAACATACATAGAAAACACATTCAAAAACCTACAAAGCCCATATCATTTCATCCTCAACGCAAGAAGAAAAACATACAATATATACAACCAAAACAAAAATAATAACATAATCGGCAATAATAAATTACATGAAAACACATGCGCAGTTATGC
>OZ010588.1:69070179-69085179 GCA_963932145.1 Acanthosepion lycidas | reverse complement strand
TCATCCTTGATAATGGCTAAATGTAGAGCCGAAAGCGCTCGGAAATATAAAACATTCGGACAGTTCTTACACACACTTTTTTTCCAGAAAAGAAAGCTTTTGTCAGAACACAAGAAAAATTAAATAAAAAGCTTAACCGTAGTACCTTTTCTGTCGTTTTTAATGAAACATGCATAAAGGAAGGATTGCTTCCTAATTATACAAATTACAAATCAATGTATGTTTCCGCGTATAAGGCATCATTTATATCTTTAAAATTACCCCCCACACACATCAAAACAAATAGGGGGTCGTCTAATACACAATTACTAAAAGCTAACATTAAATCCTGTGGTGTATCTGCACTGGTAAGTAGGTTAGTATGCTTGCATTATGGATCGCGGTAATGTAACAACTGCCTCGGTATGGTAACTACCGATGTAAATATTTCTATTCAAACAATTCACATTATAATGCTCTATTACAGTTAAAATGTATTGGGTTCGTGCATAATTATCAGGAGTTTTTAAAACAATATTTCTTAGAAATATAACAATTCAACACTAACATTTTTAAGTGATTATTCCGGAGCGTATGATTATCGGAACGCATTTTTAACCTGAAAATAAAATATTTTAATTTAAAAAAAAATAACAAAACAGCAATTTTTATTAACAAATAACTCGCCTACAAAAACGTCTGATAATTATGCACCAACCGAATAATAAAACTGTGTTGGTTTTTTTTTCAATATTCAGTAGAAAATTATACAATTTTCAAATGTTCCGCTAAACAACACATACAAGTAACGTAAACAGATCTTTCGTTCTTGATTTGTAAGCTAATGGTTGCGTTCACACGAATTATAATTTCTCATATTAGTGTTAAATAACAACATTTAGGAAAACATACAATCTACATTTTTAATTAAAATTCATTATCATTGTTGTGTTAATTAACAACACTATTTATTATAACAGGCAAACTTTTTCAGCATAATAGATTATACAGTATTGTCTTGCGGCTTTAAACAACAAAACATTTAAGATGACATAAAATCTTATTTCGTGTTCCATAATAACAACCAATCAACTGCATAATTAAGATCCTTCAAAATTGCTATGACCGTCAATATCTGATATACATAGCTCAACATAAACATCATGATTTACAATTTCGTCATATTTCGTCCCAATCGGTCGTTTTATACTACAGATATCATATAAAATCACGAAAATATTTCTAGATTTTGGGTCTCGTCTTATCTCTAGGTCGCCATATGCGTGCAAGTATACGGTAGTTTATCACATGAGTGGATAGAATGGAACAGACCAATTCGTAACGCTTCTTTTGGATTAACGATATTGATTACAAGAATGGTAAGACATGTGCTTGAGGATATTGTATAACTTTAAAATGTTCGATAAAATTATTTAATCGCTGCCTGAAGGCAATTTCTGATGGATTTATTCTAGTCATTTCATTTTCTATTTCTTTTATTGTCAAAGCTTTTATTTCTTCTCATCTGCTTTTAAACGAAAAGTTTTTAACTTTCCCCTTTTTGTCACTCATGCTTTCTTTGGCTATATTTTCCATTCGTTTTTTTGTTTTTCACCATTTATTAAAATTCTTATTCGTCTTTCTTTCGAAAGATTTTATAATTTTTTTTCTTTCCTTCAAATTTGCTTCTCTTCTTATAAGACACGTTACTAAAGTTTAGTTTCTTTCATTTTTCTATTTCCTTCGTCTTTAGTGATTCCTCCCCATCACAAATTCTTTTAACTTGAACATATATATATATATTTATTAATGACATTTTTTATGTTTAACGTTCTTTTTATAGATACAAGTATTTAAGTAAATGCTCTGTTTATAATAAACAGTATTAAATAACATATACCGGCCTGAATGTCCGAGAAATCTTCATAGAAAATATTCGTTCTTTGACAGGATTCGAACCTGCATCCTATACGGAACCGTCATTTACGTTAGGCTACAAAGAAGCGTTCGGTATATCCTGTCAAAGAACGAATATTTTCTATGAAAATTTCTCGGATATTCAGGCCGGTAAATGTTATTTAATACTGTTTATTATAAACAGAGCATTTACTTAAATACTTGTATCTATAAAAAGAACGTTAAACATAAAAAATGTCTTTAATAAACAAATTGTCGGACTTTGTCCATTTCGTAATATATATATATATATATATATATATATATATATATATATATATATATATATATATATATATATATATATATATATATATATATATAGCTGAATTGATGCGAGGATTGTCACCCCGGGCTTCACGCTATTTGCAATCGTCACAGTTTGTCTGACGTTTGCAAATACCGTGAAACCCAGAGTCACAAACTCACATCAATCCAACTAAATATGTTATCGCTATCATTGATACTGAGCTCTTTCCAATAAGTACCGAGCATATATAATATATAAATAATATATATATAAAATTACATACATATATATATATATATATATGTGTGTATGTGTATGTATGTATATTACTTTTTTGCATTGTATGCCCTCAATTTTTCACATACTTCCTCCATATATTCACGACATTTTAACCACCCCCATCTCCACTTTTCACCCCCAACGTTTCGATCTCATTCTCACTTATTTTGTCATCTTTACATGATGTTAGTTGAAGGCAGTGGTAGTATGACGGTTATCGGTCCGGAAAGTGAATTTGAGTCGTTCATTTCGTTGAAGTCGCTATGGCTGTCTCTCCCTTCAATTAAATAAAAAAAGAATTATAACTCTAAACGCCTGACTATGATATTCCCCCCACTGCTCAAGCTCTTGAAGAAAGATGCACGGTGTGCCACACCCTAGTAGTCCTGCCCAATAGATTACGAATGATGAACAGATCCCCGTTACTGAACGATTTATTTACAGTAGCCGATCTTACTCCACAAAACAATATATATATATATATATATATATATATATATATGGAGAAAAATATTTGGAAAAAACAAACAAAAATCCTTAAATGTAATTATGTTGTTTTAATATGAATGAAATGTCAACGTCTGATGTTTCGGTTTAATAAACCTTCTTCAGGACAATATTCATTAAAATACAATTAACATAATCAGTTCAACATGACAAAGACGATGGACATAAAAACAAGACTTATCCAAAACAGATAACTGAAAATTTTAAATGATCAGCTTTTTCTACAAGCGTACATACAATTTTCCATCATAATAGAATTCTTTTCATTTTTTCGTTTTCATTCAAAATACTTAAATTTTAGGAATACGTTTTGAAAGCGTCGCCCATTTGACGACAACGTGACCATGCTTAAACGGAAAGCTGATCATATTGATCCAGCTATTGGTTAGATATCAGGGCAGACTGCGAGGTTCTCTTATATTGAGGAGGCAACCAGTTTAAAATGAAAACTGAATTCATAACTAGCTTGAAGATATAACGCTGCTGTCATGGTTGCAGTATATCTGTTGTCGTGACGAGCCTAATCAGCTACTGGATGATTATGAGGGTTATTATTATTATTATTATTATTATTATTATTATTATTATTGTTTTTTTTGTTTTTTTCTTTGATTTCTGGCGTTTACACATATCTTTCCGGGTCCCGCCCAGGGACCTAAAGTTAGAAATGGCATCATGACACTTTCCACTGACAAAAAAAAGAAAAAAGAAGAAGAAATTACATAGATAAAGCACTTCGTAAAGTGTGGGCTGTACTTGTCAGAACAGTTTTTTGTATCTCCTTGAGGCATGGACTTCCAGGAATCCCTTCAATTAGTCTACTGCAATCTTTTCCAACTAGTCCTAGGGCTCCAACTACAACAGGGATTGTTGATGTTCCCATATGCCACATTTTTGAGATTTCTATTTCAAGGTCCTTGTATTTTGACAACTTTTTGAATATCTTCAAAGATACATTGCAGTCAAGAGAGACTGCCATATCAATAAGGAGGCACCGTTTTTGTTTGTGGTCTTTAATAACAATATCTGGGCGGTTGGCCTTGATTGTTCTGTCAGTGTGTATTGTGTAGTCCCATAGAATTGTAACAGGTCCTATCTCCGTAACCGGGTCTGGGTGGTGTTCATTATTATTATTATTATTATTATTATTATTATTATTATTATTAATATTATTGGCCCGGAAAGCATGGTGTTAACAAAGTGCCAATTGGGTTAAACAAATTATACGAATTCACATAGGACCTATCCGAGTATCCAATTATGATGAGGGTAAACTAGACTCATGCATTATTCTTCGTTACAAGTTAAAAAAAAAAAACACCTCATAATATTGGAAAAACTTTAAGTAAACTATCATAGTTCTCACAGCAGTCTCTGTTTGAAGCTATTCTCATGTGACCCCAAGTCGCTATAGCTGCCTCATCCTTAAAAATTATAACTATCGGCACCTGGATATGATGTGCACTCACTTCTCTTGATTATGACTAAAGATGCAGAAGGAACATGCCCAACGGATTAAAACCAGGGAATTGACAAAGAAATCTCTACCACTGAACGGGTTATTTATTGTATACCATTTTAATTCACCTAAGCAAAATATACCCATGTGAACACGGAGAATCAGTCAAAATCGCAAGCCATTTGACCAATGCATTGTCGGCTTTTTTTTTCATAATTATTATTATTATTTCCTTTTTTCATTAATTGTCTTTTAAGTGTATTGTAACTCCATAAATAATTTACTATAACCATTATTAATAATAGTAGTAGTGTTAGTAGCAGTAGTAACCAGAAACCTACTCCATCACATTCCCTTTTATCTTAATTTAATTTATCCGCCATCTTTTATTTTTTAAGAAATCTTTTCCTGCTTTAGAATCAGGCAGTTACCTAACTTGCCATACTGTTCTTCTCTCCCCTTGCCCTTCCAATGCATGATGGCCATCCCGTAATCGAGATACTATTTCTAAGCTTTCTCATCTGATTTCCTTTGCTTTTCTTTATAGAATTTTTTAATCCATATTGTTGTCTTTCAATGACGCTGTTGTTGTCGCTATCGATATTTTTGTTGTTATAGCGTTGTTTTTAATTGATTTATCGTTGTGTTGTTATTAAGATTTCTTTTCCCATGTAAAGGACGAAAATAGTCGTATCTGGGGTCTAATTTAATCAAACAGTGGCTCTTTTCGAGGCGAATAAAATGAAAGGAAGTGGGAAAAGAAAAATCAGGAGGAAAATTGTAAAACATAAAACTAAAAACCGGGAGAACTAGAAAGGAAAAAAGAAAAATAAATGAAATAAAGAAAAGAAAAAGAGGAAATAAATGAAGAAAGGATAAAATAAAGTTTGTTTTTTTTTTAAATGAAAGAAAAGAAGAAAAATACAGGTGATAGGAAAAGAAATGTATAACACGAGAAAAAGAGACTAGAGGAAGGAAAGTAAAGAAAAGAGAATGAAAAATAAGTGAATAAAAAAGAAATGAAGGAAGGGGGTTATAAAAATATATGTAAAATATATATGTAAAATATCTATATAATGAAACAAGTGAAATAGATTGTTCAGAACAAAGAATAGATTCAGGTAGTGAAAGAAGAAAAAATACGAATTAACGGGAAGCGTTTATTAAAAATAAAATAAAACATGCATACATAGTGAATATATAATAATAACATTGAGATAAAAATATACTGTTATTATAAAGAAAAGACTATCTAAATATAAACGACAACAAATGTCGGTGGAAATCATAAACAGAAGAGAGGGAAAAATTAATCGAAGCATGAAGCACGAAAATAAAACGATATTAAAAACATAGAGACCACTGAATAAAGCAAAAACCAAACATGCACAAGATCTCGTCAATATTCTTGCGTAATCTTTTTTTTTTTTTCATGTTATCAACGGGAATAAAAACAAAAGACGCCTAGTGTTGCGATAACGTTTCCGTGATGTAAATCTCGTTTATCTTCTCGAGAGATCTTGATTAATGTATACCCCATATTTCTATTTCAAGACGATTTCCTCCAAAAGTGTCTTCATATATATATATATATATATATATATATATATATATATATATATATATATATATATATATATATATATTGGGGGGTGTTGTGGAGGGAACCATCGATATCACAATCCCAAGTGCAAAAAGTGTTTTAGATTACGCGAATCAACACGCTGTGTGTGTTTTTTTTTGTTTTTTTTCAAACATTTTTCGCAGAATATCCGCTTCGGAACGGACAAAAAACAATTTAAAAAATCTTTGTTTTGATATTAATTCGATAATGTAATACATTACTAAAATCTTAAGTTATTATTAGAACAAAGAATGTAGCATTTCTGAGATTAATCGGAATGGATTCTCTGGAGGCATAAGATTAGACTTTGTCAAGTTTAGCTATGTAGATTTATGCTTTCCTTTGCTACTAATCGACACCTCAGATTAAACAGATTTTATCAGCCATTTTTTTTTTTTTTTTTTTTTTTTACTTATGACCCATGAGATGTTCCCCTGTAATTGCTACTTAATTTTTGTATATTTGTTTTCAGAAAGTATGTTTACCATTTATAAATCAACCATTCGTCCATGTATTGAATAATGCTGTCTCATCTGGTTTGGTGCCACTGATATGTATTTAGAGATTCTAAATAATATTACAATGAAGAATTTGCAGTATTATTGGTCCTGACCTGGCATCTTGGCATTAGTTACTTTCCTACCGCCGTAACGTGGCGTTTTAAGTGTCTATGAATATTTTCATGGGAACTCTTCTGATGAGCTTTCCTTTTTGATACTTCGACATTACGAATTTAACGGCGGTACTAGATTGACGGCTAGGTTTCATCATTTTACAATTTAAATGTATAGATATAAACGTAAGTTCTATGCTAACAGTTACTTTTCTCGCACTTCTCAGTGCTGGAATTTTCTTCAGGCTTCTTGCTTTCCAGTCAGCTTTGATTTTCAAAAATTAAAATTCAGTGTCAACAGTTATCTTCTGTCTTCTTAATTCCATTTTTGTATTGTAATCTCTCTCAATAATAATGCTTTCTTTTTCTCATATCCTCTCACGCTTTTGCCTCTTAGTGGCATTATCACATTACTTAGAGTGAAACGAGTCGAAACAATCTTTATTTAATCCCGAGAAAAATATATCTAGTATGTAAATACGTATCTGTCAATTTCCGACAAAAATATGGTTAAACATCTTTGAAGTCAAAAATCTCAAAACGTGCAGATACAATTTTTTTTAATTTCGGGCAACTTATAACATGTACAATGTAAGTTTAGTGATGTCAGACGCCTTCGTGTTGTCACTTTTGTGATGTCAACGAATAAGGTTTTGTGGATTGTGCCCGAAATTTTGGTTAAACTGCCCGAATTTCATATTTTGTTATTTTTGTCCCGGTACACATAAGAATTCCAGCAGCAAAAACATCATTACTTTAATCCGATGAAATCCCTCTGGAGGATACTTATTTTACATTTTTCATTCATTTGCCTAATATATATATATATATATATATATATATATATATATATATATATATAATCAATAATAATAATAATATATATATATACATATATATATAATCAATAATAATAATATATATATATATAATATATATATAATATATATATATATATAATCAATAATATATATATATATATATATATATATATATATACATATATATATAATCAATAATAATAATAATAATAATAATATATATACATATACATATAATCAATAATAATAATATATATATAATATATATATATATATATATATAATATATATATAATCAATAATATATATATATATATATATATATATATATATATATATATATATATATATATATAATCTTCAAACTGAAATAGACTGTACGTTCATATATATATATATATATATATATATATATATATATATAATAAAAAGGCTTAAACACTAATATTACATGGTCATAATTTATTCCGCTGGATTCGTAAATCCAATCCAATTCATCAGACCTACAAATTCAAAAAGAAAACAGAAAAAACAACTCCGGAAATAAAAAGTACAATTTAGAGAGAGTGTAAGTATGAGAGTGTGGGACGAATGTTAGAGCTCTAGAAAGGGGTAACAGACGAGAGATGGTGGTAGATTAAAACTTAACTGTGAGAAGTTTTAGAGAGGGGAGTCAAAGACGGTTTAAGTTAAAGAAATATGAATATTGTCGGATGTCTAATACATTATAGATGTAAATGGAAAGGATAAATTTTGTGGTGACATAAACACAATAGACGTTTCTAATCTTAAATATCAGAAGAAGAGGGAGGGACACTAATATTATCTATCTATCTATCTATCTATCTATCTATCTATATGTACATTATATATATATATATATATATATATATATATATATATATATATATATATCAACGTACTGTCTATTTCAGTTTGAAGATTATTATTCTTATGTTTAGATAACATTCTATAAATTAGTCTTTTTTTAAATTTGATTCTTTTGGCTACAATGATTTATTTCAACTGTTTCCCAATACCTTTTTATTATTCACATCTTCCTTATGAGAAGCTATCTCCCTTTTCCCAAAAAGAAAACTTGCCAAGTTCTGAGACAACGTGGTTTTCAACTATGATACATATCATCATTCAGGCCTGTGTCTTCGTTTCCGGTTTTCCGTTGCGGTTAAAATAACCTTCTTCCCAGAAGGTTATTTTAACGCAACGGAAACCGGAAAACGAAGACACAGGCCTGAATGATGATATGTATCATAGTTGAAAACACTTTGTTCCAGAACTTGGCGACAAATACTTTAAGGACACCTTAATTACTCAGAATTATTAGGGGAAGTATATTTTAAATTTATGAAGAAATTTTCTTTAAGTGACTTTTCTCAAAATATTTTATTATAACAAGCATTTTAAATAAAAGAAAGCAGGTTATTTTATCAAGGTATGTATCTCCCTCCGGGGTGGTTCGTTGCAAACATTTTTGCTTTAGGAAAACTCGCTTCAGGATTGTGCGCCGTAGAAAACTTTTCCGTACAGGATTTTTGTCGTAAGAGAATGTCGCCGCATTTTTTAATATGTTAAGTTCCTTGTTAAAAGTATATCTGGGGCATACTATTAATACTTCAATTTAAACATTTTAATAAGTGAAGTTATTGGATTACAATCTTTCATCATTCATCCTGGTCAGCTAGGAGGGTAAAAATTTCAACTTGACACCAGAACCAACGTCACGCATTTTCATATTACAGACTTAATGTTAAACTTTCTGTTAACATAATATCAGTCTGCCAATAATTCTCACTAAAGCAATATATATATATTATTTCAACAAACTTACAACTTGAATACGCAACCAATGTCTTCATGCGATATTGAGCCTTTCTATTGTCTATTTTCTAACTTATTGCTTTCGTAGTATCCTAATCTTCTACGTTCCAGTTGCGCACTTAACTTTGTTTCAGGTCGTCTCTGGATAGCCACCGAGCGATAGCTGTTATTTTGTGTGGCTCATTAGCAAGAGAAGAGTCAATTCCAAGGGACTTGCCCTGTTTTAAGCTGTTATCAAATATTTCTGAATTATTGTTCCCTGAGTTTTCTTGTGGAAATAATTAATTAATACCGCTTTAATTTCTCTACGGTGATTTTTCGCGTTACAACTTCTACAGAGTGGGGCTAGGTGCCAGTTTCGTCGTCGACATTTCGACTAATATAATGAAATCCATGGTTATTCATTTGCTCGAATCCGCGAACAAATATCTTTATTTTTCTCCTCGCATTCCGTGATTATTACAAACCATTCGACATTGGTTTCAGAAGACACTTTGATTTTACGGAATGTCATCACTAATTAGTGTTTAAAATGGTATTCGATGTGGTGTAAAGACTTTATTTATTAGTTGAAGAATCCTTGCGCCTTGAAACTAAACACTGTCAATAAGATTTCAAGTTACTTTATTTCAAGCTAGAGTATAGATGAACATTATTATTAAAGATCCAACTTCTAGGTTTGGGATTGTGAATTAAACTTAGAATCAGTTGAAACGAGGCTGGAAATAACTGAGCAGAATTAAATAAGAACAAGAACAGATATCCCTAGACATGGACAGCGTATATACTTAGACATGAGCCGCTGTATAGTAAATTAGGTGCAGTTCGATATCCCCTGAAGGAAACACAAATAGGCAGACACCGAGACAAGATACAATGGACGAAATGTTGTGATAATAAAAACAAAGTTGAGGACAATAGTCCGAATTTAAATAATTTATTTTCTTTTAGGTAATTTATAACTTAGTGTTTCTGAGGACTCTCTGTTTTCATGATCTTTCGTCTTTTATTCATACCCGAATCCACAACGCCAATGGTTTGATTTATTTTGATGCCTGTTGAATTTCGCTGGTCAAAATAAATGTTGAGATACAAACAAGATGAACAATGTAACATTAACCGTTTCTTATATGAAACATTCGCAATTCATTGTCCGAGAAGCCAGTGCTAATATCGACTGAATTATATAGAATCTTTCTCTAAAACATACTTTTAGGAAAATTGGCCTCATTTAGCCGATTGCTCTTCGGGGCCAAGTCGGTAAGGCGGACCAGGATAAATGGTTGATTCCTCCACCCTGTGAGATGCAGGTTCGATTCCAGCTGAAAAGTGCACAATAGCTGTCAATAGCCTTTCCAGTATTGATGGGGGTTTTCTTCCTAACTTTTTGTTTGAAGTAATGTCGAATGTCAACATTTTGATTTTTGAATTATTCTCTCATCGATCTATATTACCTATCCATTTCAGTTGTTGCTGGTATGGAAAATACTCAAGTGATGTAGTTCTTGTTATTTGGTATATTTCTTTTGGATACTGCATCACAATTCAAGGAGGTCCGAAGAAAGATGGTCCTCGCTAAGATATACACGCTTCAGTCACTCGAAGATATTTTTAATCATCGATATTGTAAATCGGTTGTATTCAGCCGATAGTTTTGAAATTTGTGAATGACTTTGATACACTTCATAGTATCCATATGATAGCCTCAGTATAATGTAACTATTTAAAAATATAACTTTTTTTTTTAAGGTTAATGTTTTGTTTTTTGTAGGGTTGACTTACCCCAGAAAACCAAAAGGGTCGGAGTCGCGTGTATATTTTGCAAGGGAGTGTGGACACTGCGAATCGGCGAGTTTTGGACAGACAGTGAATCGGGCAGCAGTTTGTGAACATGCAAGTGATGGTGTCACTTGTAACCATTTTCAATGGCTGGTTCTGGACGCTCGTTAGCTGAGGGATGGCTGGATCAGCATGGTACGTTCATTCAAGAGCAGTTGGTTTTTGGTTCTGAGGGGTGTATTGGAGATTGAGACACGGAGAGAAGTGTAGATTTGTTTTGCCTAGTGGACATATTGAAGTGTCGATAGAAACTACACCTGGCACAGTCTACTAGGACTACCACTAGTATTGATACTGTTACTCCGGCTATTTATATTGTCATATATCGAAGTAGATCCAAAAGTATGAGCCAAGAAATAAACAAAATAAACACAATTACATTGTATAGAACCAAAAAAAATACGATATAGTCTCAAAAAATGAATACCATTTAACCCTAATATTCACCATATAAAGGGCTCGAGAGCCGCTAAAGATAGATTTTATGTGTTAAAATGTTTATAATGAAAGAGGTGTCTGATATGAATAAAAGTGGCGCTCTCAGGAAGTGAAGATTAAAGAAACATATAAGGAAACAAGAAGCGCTTATCTCCCCTTAGTGAAGTTATATTTACGCATGATCTGTGATCTCTGCGTAGCATTGCTCCCAACGATGTTTCGTAAAACGGGAAAGTACACACCCACACACATGTATAGATATGGAAATTATGTGGGTCACATGACGGCCGCATAATGACGTCAATCCATACAGCGACGAAAGTGTCAGTTATTTTTCAGTTCGATTTCAGCAGTTTCCTTTCTGTTAGCCTGGGCCAAAGGCCTGGACTGAGGCAAATCTTCCCCCCGCCTGCAGCTTAGAAGTTCACAGTGCCGTTTCCCTATGGGTATATATCATTCCAATATATAAAATCAAACTCCACCTTGCACTCCTCACTTTGGGAAAACCTTGCATTTGAAACCCCAAAAATGTCTTTTCCGGGCACAGGTATATCACTATATTATAAATAAGACCTTCCTTTGTGTTTCTTCTTACACTCTGATTTGCTGTGTAATTCTTCTCCGCGCGAGACATATATATATATATATATATATATATATATATATATATATATACACGGGAGACACGAGGGTATATATATGTATGCACACATTTATATATATATATATATATATATACGCATGTTGACAAAACAGGGGAACTACTCACGAGCGCGCACCCAAACCCCACACAATTTAGGAAGTACGTGTGTGTGTAGGTACGTATGTGTGTGTATGCATGTGTATGTGTGAATGTGTATACTGGTTCCATGTAGCTTGGAAAGTATGTGTGTATGTGTGTGTGTGTGTGAGTGTGTGTGTGTGTGTGTGTATGTACTGATTTCTTGTGGTGGGATGGTGTGTATGTGCGTATGTATGTATATGCGTGTATATGTACAAATGAGTTTACTAATACCTCATAGTAAGACAGTATATGTATGGAGGGGGAATATACGCACGCATATATACACGCATGGTGACAGAAACACACAAAAATGGAAATAGATCCAAGAACACATTGGGGTCAGTAAAACATTAAAAGATAAAATGCCGATAAGTAATTCATCATTTCGCTTGAACCACCCTTAATTGTTTTATGACCCTTCGTGCAGAACTCTTCATTGCCAATTCAAGAAAGAAATTCGGATTACTAACACAGAAACTGTCTCATATCGAGAATATTTAACATTGAAAAACAAAAGAAAAATTAATTATTTTTAATAATATGTGGAAATCTCCGCTTTTACCTGAAGACGGTCACGAGACCAGAAACACGTGTAGTAAAATTATGTAAAACAAAGCATAATATTTTTTCTAAATAAATCCACATTACAACCAAAAACGTTTACGGCACCTCTCTTCTCTTCTTTTTAATATATATATATATATATATATATATATAGTTTTGTGTGTGTCTTAGAATTATGTTTGTCAGTTCCTTTTCCCTTCCGTGTGTGAAATACCGGTATTATAATATCATGTGTATGATAATACCCATGACGGTGTGCGGATACAATTGGGAGAATAAATCTTCCTTCCAAGCGCTCCCATTACAAATATGTCAAATGTTAGATAATGACTAACCTTTGATTTGAGAAGGTTAAAATTCGAATATTCTGGAAAGCGTCTACATAAAATCTGATCCACAAATTAGCAGTTCTTGGAAAGAAAAAAAAAACAACTTTCTTATACGGAATGAATGAGCGTGTAATGAGTGCATAATAATAATAAGGTGAAAATTTAAATAATAAAAGAAACTTGCCTAAAGTCATGTGAAAAGTTTCGCTTCAGTTCTGCGCGACCAGGAACCAGCGTTGAAGTTCTGACTCGTGTAAAATTTCTCACTATTATCGGCCTCTAACAATACACAGCACTTCAAAGAATTTTCTCGCAACAAGAAAGCAATTAATTTCAAACTATCTCTCTTGGTCTACATTTGGAAGTATGAAAACCATCTATCCCTTCGGTGAGCAACAGATTCTTTTAGTTTCGTTTTAAACGTTTTGTATATTAAATCATTAATTCTGTTTTATGAATTTATTCTTCTTGGCAATACGTTAAAACGACAGACATAAAGAATTCTGGTTTATTTTCCTGAAAAGACCCACTGACAGTACTTCAAGTGTTTAAATTCGTGAGTAAATTCCTTGTCTTGTTTTATTAAAATTACCCCTATGTTCCCGTCATTATCATCCTTCGTTAATCTTCTTGGCGTGGGTAAATCAACTGTTAATTTAACTATCAGACCTACGTCAATATAAACTAGATTCAACCTTGTGGAAATAGTATTTTCTGTTCTTGCTCTGAAGGTCTAACTCTAAATTATATAGAAATTCTAGTCTACTTTATCCATAGAAACTGGGAAATGTATCAAATGCATTTGACTTTTTAACTTAAAACAGATAAGATGATCGGAGCCGTCATTCATTAAACATCAATTTTTGATATACCGTAATTGACGGCATATAAGACGCACTTTTTTTTATTAAAAATATCTTTTATAATCCCCCTGCGTCTTATATGCCATATGTAGGTCTTTAGCATAAATACAATAAGAATTTTTATATCCTAATTATTCCACTAAGATGTTTACAAAACGCAGGTTGTATAGATCATATAAAGGAAAAATTTTGACTGAATTTTAATGGTAACTGTTTAATTGTAATAATTGCTTGATTTTATTTTGTTTTCTTACCTTTGAATATAATAAAGGTTTATAGGATTGTGTCCCTTTTTTTTCCCTGTTATATTTAGTTTAACTGTAATCATGGCTTGTTTAATGAAAATAATACCTCATAAATATAGCCTAGGCTGTAGCATTTACTTATAATTTTACTGATTATTAATTTTTTCTGGATTTGCCCTGCTGAAATTGGGGTGCGTCTTGTACACTCGTGAGTCGTATATGACGTCAAATACGTTGTTTTTTGCTTGAAAGGAAAATTTCTTACTGCTACATATAAGTACTTTTTAACATATATGAGGTTTCCGATTATATTTCAATGTTTTTTCACAATTTTATTAGAATACCTTTGTGCCTCACTTATTAACAATTATTCTCATCTTATTATCTGTGAGGAGATTTATATTTTTCTTGGTGTAAATGTGTTATTTACTTTCAAGCTCGAATTTCTCAAAACTTCACGAAATCCTCACTCAGGACATTTCGAAAAATACTTTGTTCTTCAAATTTTGTTTCGAGATATTTAAGATAAATGTAATATTTCAGTTTATATCATAAGTTTCAATGAAAAAAATCCGGTCGTATCTTATGCATGTTGAAATCGCTCCCATCTT